>JAQFVV010000202.1:1200000-1800000 GCA_028023455.1 Epiperipatus broadwayi | reverse complement strand
TCAAAATAAAGTAAAAACAGTTAAAATGTGAATTAAAATCTAAGGTAAAGTTTTAATGTTTTATAAAAAAAAAATTAAAGTAAGCATACTAAAATAATTTTAAATTTATATATGTTTAATAAATGTTTGTGTGTGTTATTACTGGCAGTGGCTTCTTTTATTTTTTTTAAACTGAAATATTATTGGATAAGAATGGAAAAGAATTTATATTTTATAAATCTCAGCATCTCACTGAGCTAGTGGCATTGGGCTGATGGTTGGAATAAAATGCATATAAAAATTTTTTTCTTAACTTACGTATCTGCCTACTATATAAATTTTCCAGGTTCAAATAATCTGGTGGCGCCCTATTCCTTCCAACCATTATAATATATATATATAATAAATATGAATGGCAAAGAAAAACAAGGGTATCAAGATGAGGTACCATGGGGAAAAGAGAAAGAGTTAATCAAAATAAAAAAATTTAGAGGACAGAGAGGGGGAGACATCTGTAGATCATCTAAATAGTTTACAGAAATTTTTTAGCAGCCACAGGATAGTGCAAAATAGCAAAGTAATAATAGTGCACAGTCACCTCCAAGAGTATGCTCAGACACGGTAGGGATCACTGCTACCCCAACCAGAAACTTTCCAAGAATGTGAAATGGCCCTAAGAAATAGTGCTTTGGAATAAAGAACAGCAAGATATTATCAAACCAGGTCAAATGTTTCATGATAAGAAGGAAGACACTTTCATTCACTTTTTCAGATGCCAAGAGTCTACATTGAGGAATCTGGAAGCATATGAACTATCGGAAAGGCCGATTATGAAGATTGTCTGCAGAAATTTGCCTGAGAAAATAAATACTAGGGTGACAGGTGGTTGGTCAACAAAATATTAGGGCAAATAGAAATCAGTATGCAATGACAAAAATGGGAAACTAGGGAGTCTATAATGTTTAGAAATATGAACAGTAAATTTGAAGCATGAAGCTAGAATTAAGAGAAAATTAAGAAGAAAATGAGGCAAAGCTAGCCTATAAAAATAAAGAAAACCCTTAGCAAATTTAATGTGCTCATGGGAGGATTGAGTCCCTAGTTATGCTAACAGGTTTGCCCTATGATCAATCTGAATAATGATCATTCATATGGAAGTTGAAACATTAATGGCTGTAGCCAATTTTTGCTGTTGTCAGAGAAAGTATATTCTCTTATAACATGTGAACAACCTAGCATTCAGACCCAATAAAATCAGTCCAGATAAGGATGGCAAATAACAAACAAGTGAAGGCTGAACCCAAACAAGTATTGGAAGACTTGCAGATTAATGGAAAACTGTTCTCACATGTACTTTCATCATGAAGGATCTGAAACACGAGCCTCTGATAGGATCAGATTTTTTGCATAAATATAAATTCACCATTGATTTTGGAACTGAATATGGCATATGCAAGAAGGAGGCAGCAAAGTTCCAATTCCACAGTTATATGGTTCAACAGAGATGTTATAAGTTAGGAAAAAGAAAATGAGGGGGATCATAGAAGATAAATGAGGCTAAAATGGCAAATAGAAACTGGGAGTATGAGCTCAAGCAGATGGATATAATAATGCTTTTTTGAATGTATCCAAAGTGATCCAGAGTTTTGAACAATGCATTAAGTTAAATCAGAATAAACAACTCAAATCCTGCTCTTATGCTGTCCCTCATCAGTACAAGAAGGAAGTTTGAAAGCAAATAAATCAAATTGATGGAACAGGGGTCATTTCAAAATGTTCATCTCATACTATAATCCATTGGTTGTTATAAAAAAAAGATGGGACTTCCAGGTTATGTTTTGATGCTAAGAATTTATTCCTGGCTGTAATATCCCACTGCTATGCATGAGTTGTTAGAAAAGTTCGAAGGAATTTTTTTTCGATGTTTGATTTAACTACTAGATACTGGCAAATCAAGCTTCATCCAGAGGACTAGCAATGCATGGCTTTGTGAAGAAACTAATAACAATGTACACTGATGATGGCCTCACCAACTATAGACAAGCATATTTGGGATATAGAAATGTTCCTCAATAAGTGTAAGAAGATTAAAACTAACTAAAAAAAGTACTTTAATGAGAGATGGTTATATTTTCAGGAAATGTAGTGGGATTACAATGGATAAGGTCACATCTGGATAGGATCCTAGCCATCAGGAATTTTCCTGCACCCAGATACAGGAAACAGATCTGATCATTCCTAGGTTTGTGCAATTTTTACAATAGGTTCCCTGAATGGTTGGCAGAACATATGGAACTGCTGGTCAAGCTATTAAGAAAAGAAGTGAACTAGAGAGCAAGATAAAGCTTTTGAGACATAAAAAAGGATTTATGAAACATGTCACACTATCATTCTTAGATTTTACAAAATCATTTATTGTGCAAACTGATAACAGTGAATATGAATTGGCAGTAACTTTATTGCAAGTGCAAGATGGGGAACAAATGGGAGTATCAGTAATTTATTTAAGGATCCTGAATTAAATTACTACCACTGGAAAGGAGGCATTAGCAATTATCTGATCATTTCAGAAGATTAGACTGCTACTGCTGGAATCAAAGATTCTCATAGTGACTGATCACAAAAGTTTAGAAATTTCTCAATCATAGCTACCTGACCAACAGCATATTGAACCACTTACACAGTGTAATACTATAAAGGTTCTGAGAACATTGTCACCAATATTTTGAGTTGAAACCCTGCTGACTCTAAACCCTGCCATTTAGGGGGGGATCTGTATATCACAACTATTGATTTGAGTATAAATGACAAGGTGGAAAAAGAATTGGAGCATTTGGATCATCATCAATGCAAAGATGAGCAATTGAAACCCTTAATTGAATAGTTGAAAGTGGATAATGCAGTAAATATAGCATGGGTAGGTAATAATGCAGCACAGTACCAGATATGCCAGGGTATATTGCAGTACAAAATACGAGATGACCAAGAAGAATGGAAACCCATCCTACCTTTCCAGATGAGAAAGGATGTTTAAACCCATGTCTATCAACTATATGGCCATTATGGTACCCTAAAAACAAGCAGTTGCTTCAGAAATGGTTTTACTGGCCAGGCATGTGTACAAAAATGATGGCTGGCTGTACTAGACATATATGAAACATGTAAAAGGGCAAAATCTGAAAATCAGAATTATGCAACCCCAATGGTCCCTGTGATACCATCAAAATCTCAGGAAATGATGGTGATGTATTTTTATAATCTATTATTGGCATTTAATAGAAAAAATACCTTGTGGTTGTATATGATTTGTTTTCAAAGTACGTATTCACGTATTCCATTGCGGAGGCTGACACAAGGAACACACACCATGAAGTTATTAGAAAGTAGGAATTTCCCAGATATTGGAAAGCTTTAAGATTATTTCTCTCTGACCAGGGTACCTCATTTATGTCAGGAGTGGCATAGGTGGACCCAGAGATAAGGAATTAAACATATATTTACATCAATTCTGAACCCTCAATTGAACCCCTATGAGAGAGTGATGCAAGAGTTAGGGCATTTATTTCACAAATATCTTCATACATTACAGGGGTTGGGTCAAGCAAATGCAGCAAATTTTGAATTGGTCCATAAATGAGTCAACTGTTTTCACCTTGCTATGTTTGCAATTTGGGTGGCACATCTGAAGATTAATCAAAATACTTTTACAAGGGATGCAATAATGACCTATAGATCAAAAAGCTGATCATACCTGGGCATCCCCAACCCTATATATAATGATCCAAAGGAGAAATAAAAGGCCAATAGTTCAGATTATGAGATGGAGTTACAATCAGGATGCCTCATATGAGAGCAATCTTGGTAAATTTATATCAGAAATTTGGCAATTTATATGAAGATCCTTTTTCCATAATATGCTGTCAGAGAAATAACACTTTTTGCATAAACACTGAACAAGAAATCAAAGAATCGTATAATGCCCAGTCATTGAAATCAGTGCCATAAAGCAGAGATAAATCAAAGGAAATAATATAAAAATGAGTATTTACCATTTTAAAAAAAATTAGATTGTTTTTTTGTTTTTGTTTAAGTTGGAGCCATCAAAACACATAGACCATATTTGAAAGCTTCTGAATAAAAGGCATTGTAACAGAAACCAGGTTTGAACCCTGAAAAGTCACACAGACTCTAGATTACCACATATATGTGTAGATGTGGTAATCAGATGTATATATTTGATTGAGGCAAAATAAATCAATAGTTAACTGGGGGTGTGTGCTCATTTGTTTTAATGAAGTGTGTGTATATATATACATTATGTAATCAAATGTAGATAAAAGGACTTTCTGGAAAATATATAATTTATATTTTCTTTTTTATTTATAATTTTGTCGATGATGAAAAATAAAACAGATGTTATCTATGAAATGCTATTTACCATATTTATTGTATAAAGTAAATTTTAAAAGTTTATAAGAAACTGTTAAGATAAAACTTGCTAAAAGGTTTTCTTTTGTAAAAATAAATGAGAACACAAAAGAAGCCAGATCTGAAACAGTGGTATGCTGGACTAAATAGATCCCATAGGATAAGAATAAAAATATAGAACATTTTGAGGATTTGTGGGAAGGATTACATCAGAAAAAGGATCAATAGAGCTTTCTAGAATTATATATATATATAAAGAAACAGAAATCAAGAAAATTATTACATATTAGTTCTGTGATATGGCACATATTGGACTTGTTGCGCCTTTTTACATCCATGATAAATGTGTAACATTTCTATTAGATCAAATAAATCCAAGTAAACCCTGCAATGTTCTGATCTGATCTTGTATCAGAATGTTTTTTTTTATTCAATCTCCAGTCTGGTAACAAAAAAATTTTTCCCCCCAAAACCAACTTTTTGCCCAGTTTTTGTTTAAGATTCCATTCTGCTAACAGCTTGATTTCAATTGCATTGCATTTTTTCTTCATAGTTTTGTCCATTTTCAATTTCATTGTTCCTTAATTCATTTGACTTTGAGTAAATAACTGTACATTCCAAAACCTTGAATGACTTAGGGGTTCAGCAAAATAGGTAATAAGAAACAGCGACAAACACCACAGCAACACTGGGATTTATATTTGATCGAATTTATGTGGCATAGATGTCATAAAATGATAATGCATTTATTTGCAGAATTAATGAAATAAAAAAAAATTGACCACCAATATGAATAATTAATAAAAGTGTTATATTTTCTAATTTTATGAATAATTTGGCTTTTTTTTATTTTTTATAAAAAAAAAATACATTTATTACCATTTTTCATGAAAATCCCATTCAGGCAATATACTGTGCAATCATGTGTTCATTTTGGAGGGAAAATTTTTTACTTCAAGTCTCCATTTTTAATAAAGTACAACAGATAACTTAGATTTATTTATTTGTGACAATTCTTGTTATATATTGCACAGTAAGTAGTGCATGTATATATTTTATGCTTTTTAAATTAATATTTTAGGCAATTGTTTGTAATTTAGTGATTTTATGGTAAAATTCAAATCTTTAGAATTATGTTTTAAATTTTTTCTGCAAAAAGTCATATATATTTTTTAGTATGGCAAATTAATCTTTTTTTTCTGTTTTGAACTCAAAATGTACTTTAAAAGATTGGTTATTATTTTTTTGCTGAAATTCATATCTTTAGTTTTGTTATAAATTTTATACTGTTTTGTGTAAATGTTGTATATATTTCTGTATGGCAAAGTAACATTTTCAACTTTTTTGTATAATGGCATCTCGTATTGATTGCTTAAAAATTTACTGTTAAATATTGATTTTTTTGGTCAAATTTTATGTTTAATATTGTTATTAATTTTTATTCTGCATCATATTTTATATTTTTCTTGTGAAAGTCATATATATTTTTAAATATCAAATTAAATTTTTTTTAACAGTTGTTAAAAATGTAATTTTTAAAATTTTTTTTTTTTTTTGGTAAATTATGCTCCAAATTATTTATATTTTTTGTGTGAAAGTAGTATTTTTAATCGTAAGCAACATGGAGCACATATTTAGACTTGCTATACCTTTTGACACACATATCAACTTGCTGATAACTTTGTAAATCTTGTGAAAATATCATATACAAGATCTGTGTACACATTATTTTGATCAGATCACAAGATTAGAAAGTTATTAGCAGATTGATACAAATGTGAAAAGGCACAGCAGGTCTAATACATGCTCTGTGTCACAGGACTAATATGTAAGTACTAAAATTAGAATGACTGATGGTTATTGCTTGGTGATTTACTGACTACTGTTTTGGTCATTACAATTCTGAGTAATGAAATTATATTATTGAAAGAAAATTATATGTGCACCAGTATGATGATATGGGGGTAACGTCCTAAACATGCTGGGCTTTTATCCCACTGCTTCATGAAGAAAAATATGCTATGTTATCCCATCAGCTACCGAAATTGAAGTCCAAATCCAACACCTTTGTCTTATTAAATAATAGAGCTCATCATTGTTTTCTTGAAAGTTTCCAAGAAAATAATTTTTTAACAATTCTTTATGGTCATAGCTTTACCAAGTAAGCTTACTTTCCATGTGTATATGAATGATTTCATTTTCCTGGGGACTAAAGGTAATTTACATGTTATTTTTAATTTAAAATTATATGAGTTATAATTATATATCTTTACAATGTGTCATTTTTTTATATTTAAAATCATGTAAACAATATTGAATTTAAATAATTAATTTCTGTGTTAAATAAATAATTTCTACTTATTTTTTTAAAAAAAATATGCACGTATTTATTAAACAATTGAGCACTCTTATTTAGTGTTTTATTCTTATGATTATTCATTTAGTCAGAATATATATGTATGTGTTTGAAAAATAGTTTAGTGTGATCTACCTGGTTATTAAAACATCTTCATCAGCATAAATACTACCTGCCCTGAGAGCTGGCTAGTGATCAGATTTTTTTATTAGTGTGCTACCATCAAACTTATTAATTCGTTAGCATAATTTTTATGTAAACCATAGGATTGGCTCATGGAATCAAAAAATGTTGATATCCATAAATATGATAATTGTTGAATATTAATTAGAGGGTTGGAAAGGTTAATGCAGAGTATAAATATATATATCATTATATTTACATTTTTTTTTTTTGGGGGGGGAGATAAGTTCTAGAATAACTTACCTCCATATCTATGCCTACTATAAGTCCATCTTGGTAATTTAAAGATAATATATTTCATTCATGAATAAATCTCATTAACGTATATATTAGAATTGACCAAATATAGTTGGATGTATTAGAAAGTAGCCACCCATTACAACATAGTTAGAATAATATGAACCAGTAATGAAAGAGATAATTATTAATTGGAATATTTTGTACAATGTGCAGTATATATGTAATCTTTATGTCCATTTACAGTTTATATCTTTTTTAAAATAGAAGGTATTCAACTCTTTACACATGTGCTACACTATTATATTAAATCATTTCTTGAATGTGAGGAAACTCAATACAAGACACAAGATAGAGACTTTGAAAAAATAAGAGTGACTTTCTTATCTTTGTTTCTAAATTTAATTATATAGGCCAATCTTAAATATTTTTGAACAAGAATGTAAAAAATTTATATTCTTCACTTTACTTTTATTTTTTTTATTACATGTATTAATTTACACTTGTGAAATTTGATATTTACTGCATTTTAATATTCAAAGATGTTAAAATTAATGTAATAGACTAATAAATTTACAAGCTGTTTCAAACTTCAATTTCAAACAGAAGTTAATCAACCCTTTACACATGCAATGTAGCATTATATTAAATCAGTATTGTTTTTAAAACAGGTGAAACTCTCCATACAGTAGTGCTACTCAGTGCAAGCCAAAATAATCAATGGATTCCAGAAGGCTTGTGCATAAAATCCCTATCTAGTGCCTACTCATCTAATATCCCCAGAGTAGTTTCTGGCTTGTGGCCTATGGAGATCATGTGATGTTTGGTGATTTAATACCAATCCTGCCTAGTAGGATAGTGATGGCTGTATTAAAGAACCAAAGTTACCAAAATGTATGGATACTAAACTGAGTTCAAATCTATATGTCTATATAAGCTAATGAGCTTGAATTGAAAATATTATTGTTTTCAATTTTATTCTCATAGTTTTATAGTTAAGTGACGATAAAATATGGTTGCTAGAGGGATGCATTAGATTCTAAAGGTGCAGTGCTCTCAGATCCGAGGTTACTCACTGATGAAGGCCACAAGCCAGAAACTAGTCTGGGGACATTGGATGAGTTGTCACTAGATAGGGATTTATGCCATAAGCCTTCTGGTATTTCATTGATTACTCTGGCTGCACTAAGTGGCACTACTGTATGGAGAGTTTTGCCTGTTTTAATAAGTTATGAGTAAGCATAAAAATGGTGATCATGTGAGTGTTGGTTTTTGTTGAATGTAAAAAAACGCTCAAGCCAAGGCACAAAATAGAGATTTTAAAATTCAATTATGTAGGCCAATCATAAGTATCTTGAGATTGATTACCTTCTATTTAAAACTGCAGTATAAAACTGTGCTAGTAAATTCATTAATTAATTACATTAATTTTAACATCTCTTAATATTAACACATAGTAAATATTAAAATTTTGTGACTGTTAATACATATAATAAAAAAATGTAAATAAAGAATATAAAATCTTCATATGTTCATTTCAAGATACTTAAAATTGGTCTATATAATAGAATTTTAGCACAAAGATAAGATAGCCACTCTTATCTTTTCAAAATCCTTATCCATGCTTTGGAATGTGAGTCCATGTTCACCAAAAATAGTGTTGATTTAATATAACAATAAAGTTTATGTATAAAGGGTTGATTACCTTCTGTTTAAAATTACAGTATGAAACTGTTGTAGTAAGTCTATTAGTCAATTACAATAATTTTAACATCTGTTAATATTAACACACAGTAAATATTAAAATTTTATGAGTTAATACATGTAATAAAAAATGAAAGTAAAGAATATACAATGTTCATACTCTTATTCTAAGATAGTTAAGATAGGCCTATATAATTGAATTCAGATATAAAGATAAAATGGCTGCTCTTATCTTTTCAAAGTCTCTATCTTGTCCCTTGGATTGAGAGTTTCTTCATCTACTTCAAAAATAACACTAATTTAAAACACCAAACATCACATGATCTCCATTTCTTATGCTTGCTCATAACTGTTATTAGGCAAAACTTTCCCAAAATGTATGGGCAGTAAACTGAGTTCAGACCTATATGACTATATAAGCTAATGAGCTTGGATTGAAAATATTGTTTTCAATTTTATTCTCATAGTTTTGTAGTTAAGTAGAGATAAAAGGTGGCTGCAAAGGATTGCATTAGATCCTAAGATCTAGGTACCATGCTTTCAGATCTAAGGCTCCTCACTGACGAAAGTCACAAGCTAGAAACTAGTCTGGGGATATTGGATGAATAGGCAATAGATAGGGATTTTATTCACAAGCCTTCTGGCATCCATTGATTACTCTGACTTGCACTGAGTGGCACTACTGTATGGAGAGTTTTGCCTGTTTTAATAACATTGATTTAATATAACAATACAGCATGTGTGTAAAGGATTGGTTAATTTCTGTTTAAAATTACTGTTTGAAATTGCACTAGTAAATCTATTAATTACATTAATTTACATATCTATAAATTATAATATAAACAATGTTAAATATTTATTGATGCGCTTTGGAATCATTAATTATTGATATATCTGATGTTTGTAAATAATTCAGTCAGAAGTAATCTGCTTGCATTATTGGAATATTTTTCAGATCTTTAATTTGTTTTTTTACTACTATTATTTTCATTATTAGTTAGTAAATGTATTAAACAGCTTTTTTAATTATTCTTGTGAAGTTATTTAATACTAAGATATACAAATATGTTCAACAGGATTGATTATTGTCACAAGTTAATTATGGACATGATGGTATAATGGGTAAGCCTGTGTGGATATCTATATAATATACTTTAAAATTATTTAAATAATGCTAAGCTTTAACATCCAGATACTGTATTTTATTTATGCTTCATGATAATGACTATTAGTTTATTTACAGCTAGTACACTCATGATACCAGATGTTCCTGAGCACGGATGATCATCGATGTAATGATTCCACTATTTTTAATACAGGATTCATGTATGTATGCAGTAAGACAAATTAATTTTTACTTTTTTATATTATGCTCCAAAAGTGACTTGATATTTAGACTAAGATTTTATAATATGCTTCTTTTGAATTCATTTATAAATGATGATTATAAATTAGTATAATATTAAACTTATTATATATATTTAATTATAGAAACGTCTAATAATAATCTAATTGTTTACTTGTTCTTATTGCATTCAGTACAAAGTTATTGTTATTTGTTTCATTACTGCCTATAAACTCTATCAAACCAATATTATTACAATATAAGCAGATAGACAGATGGATGTGTGGATAGATAAATGATGAATAAATAGATGGATGGACAAATAGGAAAATAGATAGTGAGAGGGTCAACTGTTATATTTTTACTAGTTTATTAGATTGTGGAATGCTGCAAATTAATTTGATTAGTTCAATAAATATATATACATATTTCTAGAACTTTTACAATCAACATATACTCTTTCTCACTTGAAATTTATGAATAAAAATACTAAAAAAACTATACAAATCAGCTTTCAGAAGGCATTCTAATCAATAAGATATTTTATCATTAAGCTTAACTCTCACAAACTTCTATATATTAATTACCAGTCTATGCTATATAAATTTCCCATACAATCATTGATACTAGTACTCTATTTTCTTAAGCATGCATTTACTTCTTAACAATTAAATAAAAAAAATAGTTTTAAATAAATATATATTAAGATGATGAACGAATAAAGAAAATATATATAAAAAAGACAAAAGATAAAAGATTAAAAGCAAATTGCTTTAAAATATGATCAGGATTAGACATAAATTAATAATTTAAAAATAATTAATAAATTTAACAAATCTGAAAACTCAAAATATGAATGTTTTTGTTTTTTTAATTTTTTGATACTCTAAACTGTACTCTATTTGTTAATGATTAAAATTATTTATTTAAATTAATGGAAAAATTTTATTTTTAGGCAAGTAAAATTTTACAAACATTATAAAGGAATGTGGAGAGATTCCAACCAAGAGATAGGTTCTCCAAGGTTTTTATAAAAACCTTCAATTGCGCTACTCTATGCATAGATGGCACACTATTTAAAATGAATGTAATATGATGTAGCTAGAATTATATGGAAAGGAGTTGCAGTAGCAGGGTTAACATATGGTAATGATGCATTATATGTTAGTAAAAAGATATTAGATTACTTAGAAAAAGCTCAAAGTGAAGTAGGAAGACATGCATTGGATGCAGAAGTATGGACAGCAAGGGAGGTAATTCAAGGAGAAATGGGATGGTCAAGTTTTCATATGAGAGATGCGAAAAGTAAAATGAAAATGTTTGGTAGATTGCAGTTTATGGATAATAAAAGAATAGCTAAAATAGTATTTAATTGGGTTATGAGTAAAGGGCAGCTCATAAGATGGGTGAAAAAGGTAATGTGGTATGCAAAAGATTTGGATAAAGAATTTATATCAGTATATTTGTACAAAAGATGGGATGATTGTGTTAAGAGGATTATTGAGTGTTATAGTAGTAAGGAATAGGATAAAAGAATAAATTTATTAATAAAGACTAGGGAGGTAGAGAGATGGAGAAATAGTATGGAGAGTAAAAAGAATTTAAATATATATAGAAATAAACAGAATATTAGGTTGAGTTAATATATGATAATAGTAAGGAAAGTAGTTTATTGTTTAAGGCTCAAACGGGATCTTTAGCTACAAAAGAATAATATTAGGCATTTGTTAATTGAATGTAAATGTTTGAAAACAGAAAGAGTACATATAATGAAGTTGTGGAAAAATAAATATGAAAAGAGTGATTATACAGAAAGTGAATTATTGGTTTGTATGCTGGGTTTAAGAAAAGATAAGGGGGATTTAGATATAAAGGTTATAGAGTTGACAAAGATTATGTTGTGGAAATGGGATAGAGCAGATTATGGGTAAATTTAGAGTGGGGAATATAAAATAAAGTGGCTAACAGGTTTATCTGGGCATAATTGCTGAGATATTCTTGACTTTGTTTAAGGAGAAGCCATAATACATCACATCACATCCAGTAACAAGCAAAATGAAAACTAAACAGCATTATTATTGCATTTGGTAAAATAAATTTGAGAGTTCACAAGAAACCCATTTCTGAGTAAAATAATTATCAGTGAAGGTTTTTTTTAATAAAATTATTTCTAAATTCTCATTAATTAATACAATCAATTATAATTTAATATTTATTATTCAATATGTTCAAAATGTAACAGAAGTAATTAAATTATTATCTCATAAACTGTTTTAAAGAAACAATATTTACAAATTGTAAACAAAATATAATTAAATGCTTCTTGTAATTAACTAAATATATACTGAACCATGTAATCCTTGTCATTAATGATTACAGATCAGGGGTGGGCAATTGTTTTGGCTCAGGGGCTGCAGAGGTTGGTGAAGAACTGCATCGGGGACCACTTGAGGAAGCAAAGGTTAGTAGAGGGTCGCACCTTTTTTGATGACACAATAAATACACTGCTTTATTCCCTGTATTGCCAAAGAAATATTTGTTTGTCCATTCTTCATTAAACACATGTCATTCATCACTGATTTTACATTTTTTTGGAGGATTCATGGTTTCACTAAAGTTGGTAATGTATCTATTTGCTAATGCAAAGACAAAATTGAAATTAATCAGATCAACTGGAAAAGCACTGCACATCATATCTACACTGCACATGTGTATTGATGTGACCATCCTAGTGAAAAATACAAGATGAATCTTTGGTCATGCACGGGAAGGAAATCTCAATTCAAGGCAGATTTTTCTGCTTGTCTTGGCGGGCTGCATAAAAACTCTTAGTGGGCCACATGTGGCCCTCAAGCCACTATTTTCCCACCCCTGTTATAGAGCGTTCCATGTATATATATTACATATTTATATGCTATCTCATTATTTCTATTTTTAGGATAACCAAATTGTAATCTCAAACAAATAACTAATTAATGAAGCCTTTGGAAACCACATCTATATTTACAGATTATCATGTCAGGTTTTAATAAATCTTAATATTAAGCAAAATTGTTGTTAACTGCGTTTAATATTTTTTCAGGTGCCAATATTAACAAACTAATTTACTAACACATTGCTTTTAGTAATGATTAATTACTATTTTCTTTAATTAATATCTTCAGGCAATATTTTGCTGCCTGTATTCAGTCAGATATAAAATAAATAAATGCACCAGCAAGCATTATATTACAAACAAGAAAAAGAATTACTGAGACTATTTCTTTGGATTTTTATAAAACAAAACATTTAATAAAGAGGGAAAACAACAAAGTATATTATTTCATTTCTTACTCCCATTGCATAAAATATTATTATATCAAACATACATTTATATAAATTACATGTTAACTAAAATAGTAAAATAAAATATAGAAAACAATATCTAATGTTAAATTCAATCACTTTTTAGCAAGTTTCTCTGTTCATTTAAGTTTGTGCATTATTTTTTTTTAAAAAATAATATTTGCTGATATATAAAAAGATTTCCATATTATAAACACAATTTGTACTTGGACTGGCATGATAACTGATGAATATGTGGAATATGAATCAGCATCCAAATAATAACAAAACATATCAGAATGGCAGCATAAAAGAGAATCCAGGAATTTAAATTGAATCTAAATAATCTTTTGAACACTTATATACTGCTACCACAATCCCATGCATTTTCCCCTCTGTGTGAGTCTGTAATTTCATATAACTTTTTTTTTTTTTCTCATTTAAGCTTTACATAATAAAAACAAATATTTTTATATTTTATAAATTTATATAATACACATTTTAAGTCATAAAAATACTTTAAATGCAAAAATATGTACTTTACATCTTAAGAATTAATTCTTATATCAAAATAAAAAAAATTTTTTTTTTTTCAAAAAGATTAAAAGTAAATTTTAATTAATTTTCTTTTAATTAGACATTCAACCATCTTTAATTAGACTTACTTCAAATTATTTGTTTATATATAAGACATTTTTAGATAATTATCTATAATTAAATTGAATTTTAATCTTCTATTTGTTGATAAGACATTTTTTTTCAATTATCCATAATTACATTCAGTTTAATCTTTACTTCTTATAAACTTTTGAATTATTTGGGTGGGGAAAAAATATAAATAATGATAAAATATCTTATTAATGTTAAGCATTTTCCATTTAATCTCATTTTTTCCATTTCTTTGAACAATCTTTAAGTTGATATCCGCCTTGCTAATATACATTGTATATATTAATGGTATAATACTTCCCTGATTAAATGAAGCAAAAATAGTGTCAAATTGGCACTCTTTGCTCTAACACTATTCACTTTTATAATTATTATCACACTCATTCATGTTACAATCTGGATATTAAGTTATTTTGTACCCATAGTTTTCATGTATTATTTTTTCCAATTTCCATGATTTGATTTTAAGAATGAAAAGAGCAAATCCAAAGTTATACCTACTATGACCATTCTATATCAATTACTAATGCTATCTCTTTTGATAGCTAATTGATGGTTCTGGGGATTGGAATCTCAATTGCCCTCTGTTGGTTGCACCAAGTTCTTCCTTTAATATCCAGATTCATTTCTGATAATCTGCTTCTATTTTTGAGAGCTTTTACATGGTAATTGTGAATTGTGATAATTTCTATTGTTCATCATACTAGAATGACTTTCAGTCCTGTAGATCACCTGTGTTCTTTCAAGGCTTCCTATCTTTTATTTTTTTTATCCATAGTGGTGATTCTCTTTTTTTTTCTCCACCATTATAGCATTTATTTGCATGTTGTACTTTCAGCAAAAAAATTTCTGCTGGGTTTGAACCCACACTTCCCAATAGAAGTTTTACTACAGTCAAAAATAGTAAATCTCCCATTTTTTCAATGGTCTTACATTCCATGCCTATCAATAGATGGTCCACATGACTTGGGAAGCTATGTCTCATGATCTATATCATTTGATTTTTATACAGTAATCAGATCATTAATGCTTGAAGTTTAGTCACTTATCTTTTGAAAAATGACATGTAGGGATCACCTGGTTAACATTTCTCCTGCAATACTTGGTATTTAATGTCTGTTGAGGGTCCTTGATCTAACAGCATCACAATATTTTTTGTTTGTACTGATAAAAACTGTTAGGTTCTTCAAACAATGATTCTCACTATGTCTGGGATACCCCATTGCAAGTGACTAACTGCTATGGCAAGCTTGTCTTCCTCTACCGTGGGGGATTTATACTAAAATATCTTTCCAAACTGCCCAGGAATTCTATAGGTGTATCACTAGTGTGATCAGAAAAATCATGGTTTTTTAAAACTACTTTACTATAATAAGTGAAAATTCCTATCTGATTTGATCTGTTTATATTCCTCTACTCTGATCATGAGCTTATATTAATTATGCCATTTTTTTGTTATTTTAGCTTTTCCTAGCATTTACTTGTAGTAGTTCTAACTTGTTGTGCCAGGTTGTCAACTTCCTGCTTCTTTGTGAATGCCTCACTGTTTCCATAATTCATCATTTCTATATCATTATAAAACTACTTTTTTATTATCTTAAGTTTTTTATTATTTTCCTGTTTATTCTTTTCTACTTCTGCTTTAATTTTATCATGTTCATTATCAAGATTAACTAACCCAATTGGCACAGAGTGGCACTACTGTATGGAGAGAGTTTTGCATTGTTTAATAACAATTATAAGCTAGTATGAGATAGTGATCATGTGATGTTTAGTGGTTTATCCAACCTTTTGGCTAGTTCTTAGACCACAGTGTCAATTTCCTCCTTCAAATGACTCTGATTAAAGTCCATCTAATTTACTTCTAACACTTTCATTACTTTGTCTGAAATTTTCTTTAGATACTTCATCTAATTTTTTCACCCTATCCCTGCTACTTTCTTTGGCAATTTCATAAAAACTTCATGATTATTTTTGACTGAAACTCTTTTAATACGCCCTTAATCATGACACAACAAATCATATTAATCTCTAGAGAATTTCTGCTTATTGTTCACTTTATTAATTTTAATTCACTCCCTTCATTATTTTTTTTGCTAGATGTATATCACATAATCACATTTCCTATACCAGCACATTAATTGTTGATAAACAGAGCAAAACTCTCCATACAGTATTGCCACCTGGGCTAAATAGAGTAATCAATGGATGCCAGAAGGCTTGTGCATAAAATCCCTATCTAATGCCTACTCATCCAATATCCCCAGACTAGTTTCTGGCTTGTGGCCTTCGTCAGTGAGGAGCTTTGGATCTGAGAGCACTGCATCTAGATCTTAGGATCTAATGCAACCCTCTAGCAACCACCTTTTATCTCTACTTAACTACAAAACTATGAGAATGAAATTGAAAACACAAAAAATATTTTCAATCTAAGCTCAATAGCTTATATAGTCATATGGGTCTGAACTCAGTTCAGCACCCATACATTTTGGTGTCTTTGGCACTTTTACAACCATAGCCACCAGTATCCTATTAGGCAGGATTGGTGTTAAACCATTAAGCATCACATGATCACATTTCCTATACCAGCACATTAATTGTTGATAAACAGAGCAAAACTCTCCATACAGTATTGCCACCTGTGCTTAACAGAGTAATCAATGGATGCCAGAAGGCTTGTGCATAAAATCCCTATCTAATGCCTACTCATCCAATATCCCCAGACTAGTTTCTGGCTTGTGGCCTTCGTCATTGAGGAGCTTTGGATCTGAGAGCACTGCATCTAGATCTTAGGATCTAATGCAACCCTCTAGCAACCACCTTTTATCTCTACTTAACTACAAAACTATGAGAATGAAATTGAAAACACAAAAAATATTTTCAATCTAAGCTCAATAGCTTATATAGTCATATGGGTCTGAACTCAGTTCAGCACCCATACATTTTGGTGTCTTTGGCTCTTTTACAACCATAGACACCAGTATCCTATTAGGCAGGATTGGTGTTAAACCATTAAGCATCACATGATCACATTTCCTATGCCAGCACATTAATTGTTGATAAACAGAGCAAAACTCTCCATACAGTATTGCCACCTGTGGATGCCAGAAGGCTTGTGCATAAAATCCCTATCTAATGCCTACTCATCCAATATCCCCAGACTAGTTTCTGGCTTGTGGCCTTCATCAGTGAGGAGCTTTGGATCTGAGAGCACTGCATCTAGATCTTAGGATCTAATGCAACCCTCTAGCATCCATTGATTACTCTGTTTAGCACAGGTGGCAATACTGTATGGAGAGTTTTGCTCTGTTTATCAACAATTAAAGTGCTGGTATAGGAAATGTGATCATGTGATGCTTAATGGTTTAACACCAATCCTGCCTAATAGGATACTGGTGGCTATGGTTGTAAAAGAGCCAAAGACACCAAAATGTATGGGTGCTGAACTGAGTTCAGACCCATATGACTATATAAGCTATTGAGCTTAGATTGAAAATATTTTTTGTGTTTTCAATTTCATTCTCATAGTTTTGTAGTTAAGTAGAGATAAAAGGTGGTTGCTAGAGGGTTGCATTAGATCCTAAGATCTAGATGCAGTGCTCTCAGATCCAAAGCTACTCACTGACGAAGGCCACAAGCCAGAAACTAGTCTGGGGATATTGGATGAGTAGGCATTAGATAGGGATTTTATGCACAGGCCTTCTTGCATCCATTGATTACTCTGTTTAGCACAGGTGGCAATACTGTATGGAGAGTTTTGCTTAGTTGTATATATTTAGTATACTTTTTATTTTATTTCTATTTATCAACAATACCAGCTGTCAAACTCATTTTCTCCTACTGCATTATTTGTTCTTTAATATTCTAATCATACTATCTCTATTTATCCTAAGTTTAACTAACTATATTTGATTATCTATACCTGCGAAATCTACTTTTACAATTTATAATTCATTTTTTATCAACAGTTAAATACACCATGTATATATCTTTATTATCTTTTTTTCTTAAAAACAATTTTCATACATATCTGTTTCTTGTTACTTAAATAGAAAAGAGGGGGAAATCATTTAAGGAGAAAGAAAAAAATCTTTTTCCTTTTTTTAACTAATAAACATCTGTTATTTTTAATTTACTCTTATTATTAGTTCATCTCAGATTGCAGTCTTTTATTCAGTCCCATGTTGTTGCCATTGAACCATGTAATCCTTCTCAGTATCACACTGGGTTTTATATATATATTATCACACATATATACGCTATTTATTTATTTTAGGATAACCAAATTTTGCCTGGAACAAATAACTAATTAATGAAGCATTTAAAAAACATGACTATATTTTCTAATTATAGCAAACCCTGAGTTTTAAGAGTAAATATTAAAACAAAATTATTGTTAACCAGATTTAATCCAGGATTATTAGGTCTAAAGTGCCTCTTACTTTTTCAGGCATCAATGATATAAAAACTAGCTTACTTAGTAACACATTGTTTTAGTAATGATTAACTATTATATTCCCTTTTCATTTTGATTGATATCCTCAGGCCATATTTAGCTGCCTCTATTCAAACAGGCATAAAATAAATAAATGCACTAGCATGCATTAAGTTACAAACAAGAGAAATTAATAAGTCTGTTGTTTTTTTTATAACAAAATATTTAATAAAAAACAACAAAGTACATGATAATATATAGGGTATATGAGCACAGACTTTCCACCCGACCCATCACTCACCACTGTATCTCATACTATTGACACACTTAAAGACATATATGTCGAAAAGATAAACAATCACCAATATACATATTTCATGCTAAACCAGCAATCATCAGTTAGTCCAGATTATTATCTCTACACATATATGCAATAGGTGTTCAGATATATATTAATATAGCCAATCTTCACCCTTTAATAGACAGGCTTCAATCCACTCCAACTCATCAACCGTTCATCCAATTGAAAATCTGATGATGGAATCTCAGCCTTAGGGTGGCGTTTGAGCATTCCATCATCAGATTTTCAATTGGATGGATGGTTAAAGAGTTGGAGTGTGGAGTGGATTAAAGCCTGTCCATTAAATCTGAGCACTTATTGCGTACATGTGTAGAGATGATAATCTGGAACAACTGGTGATTGCTGGTTTAGCATTAAATACGTATATTGGTGATTGTTTATCTTTTCAACATATATGTGTTCAAGTGTATCAGTGGTATGAGATAGAGTGGTGAGTGGTGGTCATATGAATGTCTGTGCTCATATATCCTATATATTCCATATATTGCTACAGATATATAATAAGCCTGTGTTTCAGAAAGTACATGATATATATATTTCATTTTCCATCCCCCTCCCCCTCCATTGCATGAAGTATTATATCAAACATACATTTATATAAACTAATAGTAATACATGTTAACTAACATATTATTTTATATATTGCAATGTCTAATGTTAATTAAGTAACTCCTTAGCAAGTTTTTCAGTTAATTTAAGTTCATACATTTTTTAAATAAAGAAATAATAGAAGGGTTCTTATAATCAATTAAATATTTCACATATAAGTATTCACAATGTCTTAATGGAGATTTTTTTGATTATTTTTTTTATATGGCTATGGTTTTATGTGCCATTATAACTCTACTTTTTTGTAAGTCATTTTCATGTAATGTTATGGAAGTCTGAATCTACTTCTCTTGGGATTGCCAGTAAGCTAGGCAGATTTAATGGTTCAAATCTTTATTCTCATAGTAGGTGATTAGAATGGTATCAACAGATGCACTTGGTTTGCTAGCGTCTCATATATAACATTTTACCAATATATATGAAGATCCATATTATTGACACAAGTTTTACAAAATAAACAGAATAAATATCAGCATACAAACAATAACATGATTTAACAGCAGCATAAAATCTAAACTGAATCTAAAATAATCTGTTGACTGCTTTATATACTGTTATCACAACCCCACACATTACCGTTTAACACTTTTATATAGTTTTTTTTCTGTATATGGGTCTGTAATTCTATATAACTTTTTTTTCACCTCAACTTTACATAATAAAACATTTTCATCTATTTTACATAGTACACATTTTAGAGTATAAAAAGAAAATAAATGCAAAAATGTGTACAATATATCCAAACAAACATTTTTTTCTTTTCAAAAAGATTGAAATTAGATATTAATTATTTTTAAATTAGGCATTCAAGGCAACCATCTTTAATTAAACTTTCTTCCACCTTTTTGTTTATGAATAAGACATTTTTAGTCAATTATCTGTAACTAAATTGTTTTAATTTTTTATTTGCTGATAAGACATTTTTTTGCCAATTATTCATAATTAAGTTTAATCTTTACTTTTGATTAAACTTGAATTCTCTGTGAGAGTAAAAATGAATATAAATAAGGATAAAATATTTATTAATATTAAGCATATTTTATACTATTAATCTATGTTTTCCATTTCTTAAATAATCACTATTTCAGTTCCTGCAATCTAGTAGTCTTTGTATATATTAATGGAACAATTTGTTTTGTAAATATTTTCTATTAATATTATTTTTGTAAATGAAATAGTAAATTTCAAATGTGGAAAATGGAAGTTATATGATGCTTATGTTATATAATTCACTCAAGTTTAATTTAAATTCATGATATATAAATATAACAAAAATAATACCTGAATAAAAATCAACATAAACATTTTGAACAAAAAATAAATAATTATTTATTTAGTAATACAATATATGCTGCATTCTGCTACCAGAATAAATACATCACTGGAATTTTCTACACACATGCAATTGTAATTTTAAACACATTTAAAATGACTTTGTTTTCATTTCAAATTTGTGAAAAAATAACATGAACTATGCAAGTGTGAATTACATCATTCTTTCCAACTTTTTATTATTGTTTAGATAGTCCATGCCATGCTTTTCATGATAAAATTTGAATTTTTTATGAATTTCTATTTAAATATCTTCATCTCCCCCCCCCCTTCACATGCTCCTATTATTAGACTCTATAAGAAAAAAATGATATTAAATTTTTAGACAGAAAATAATAGATTATAATAGATTTTAGCATCAACCATTTTCTAATTTCTGGATTTTGAAGATAATTTATTATCTAGCCATTCAATTAATTTTAAAATTTTATTTTTGGAAGATAAACTAATTTCTTTAGCAATAAAAACTGAAAAAAAAGGATAAGCAATCTGTACATACACTAATATTATTACAGACACTTCCAAATGTAATGAAAGTGCAAGAGTGTAGAATCTAAATTTTTTTACATCTGAAGTTTCTCATTACACATCAGTAGTGGGTTATCTGTTTAATTGTTTACTTTTTGTGATAAAATTATTAGTAAAAGAAATGTGTACCAATAGTTTTTTTTTAAATATGTCAAGTTGTGAATTGCCCATTATGTGCTGTAATAATATATATATATAATTGCTTGTAAAACATATATCATTTGGCTGAAGGAAATCGTATTCAAGTATAAATCTAAGGCAGCTTTATTTTGCAAATATTAATCACCTTCAATAGGTTTCATAATTTATTATTGTGTCTGCATTTTAATAATAATGAAAACATGCTGGATAATAAGAGTAAAGCTTTTAATCAAATATATAAAATTAGGCCTATATATATATATATATATGTAGATCAGTGCAAGATGAAAGTCAGGGTTGCATATCAGATGCATAGATAAGTAGTAGGTAATTAAACAATCACTACACTTATTGCTTGTAATGCAATGCAACAATATAATCACTTATAACTAGTAAAGTGAGGGTTTGAATAATGAGTCTGAAAATAGCCATAATGGACAGGTGCATCATATGAAGAAGTACATAAGTAAAAAAAAACTTCTTATGGTAACCAGTCATTGGGCTCTCAAGCAGTGCTTTTCAGTAATTTTAGAATATCAAAAAACTGTTGTGTTCTTCACCCTACACAAGTGCTCAGAGACACTGCTTTATTGCTTATTTCCTAAAATTGAAATAGGCAATGCATTTCTTCAAACTCCACCTCATTTAGTTTCTTCAAGAATATTGATTGATGTGGTAACTCCACCTAACAATTTTCTGTGTACACACTTCAACTTTGTGATCAGAAGAGGATGATTCATGATTAATTCTGTTAAGTTATATTTAAGTTGCTGCATGGTTATAATAATATTTTATTATTTGTAGGCAATCATTTATAGTAATCACTTGATTATACATTTTACATGTATTCAATCTAACAAAATGAAAACTTTTTTTACAATCTGAAAGTTAAACAAATAATAAAAACAGTACTATTATTATTATTCTACACTGTAATAAATTTATACTTCTCTCCTGCTTAACTATAAGAAGTATTGAATCTGAGTTATTTACAAGGTGAAGAATATTTAGATTAATTTATTCATCAATGTCAGTCTTTTTATTCAATGAATGCAAACTCCAACAATGAAAAAAATTTTGTGAGGGTTTCTTGAAAAAATGAGAAATGTCAGTGACTATTTTTTTGATGTTTTGGACTAAAGATAAGTCATGTTAAACATCATTTTATTGAAAATTTTAAAAGAAATGTAATGAACTTCTTAATAAAAACTAAAATAAAATTTATCTATTAAAATTGAGCAATTCTGGAAAAACTTAAAATATTAATTTAAAAAAATAATTAAAATCTTTTTTTTTCATGAATGTGTAATGGCTATATTTTTTAGCTTTATTATATTCCTTAGTATTTTATTTTTTGGATAACATAAATTCTATGACATTTGTATAATGCTAATTGAAGCTATTTTAATGTAGACAAGAAGAACTGGCTCGGGACTTTAACAGATTAAGATTTTTATAAAATAAGACCCAACAAATAGGCAAATTTAACTTATTTTTGAAAGTAGATTAATAATAATCACTGCTATTTATTATTGTTTAATAAGATTTGAAATACCAGGCACTCTTAAACCAGGATCCTCATTGTAAATATAGGGGATATGAACTCAGACTTTCAAGCCACTTCACTATTCACACTACCTTATACTACTGATACACATGACCACACATGCATAAAAGATAAATAATCACCAATATGCATATTTCATGCTAAACCAGCACTCCTCAGTTGGTCCACATTACCATCTTATATATATAAAATCAATACTCAGTTTATATTAAAACAGCAAATCCTTACCCTTTAATGGACAAGCTTCAACCTACTCCAACCTCCAACTCTTCAGCTATCCATGTTGACTTCAGATCAACATGGGTATGAAAACAATATTGGTATCAGCATGAGATCTGGGTATTCTATCATGAGATTTTCAATGGTATAGATAGCTGAAGAGTTGGACATTGGAATAGTTGAAGCCTGTCCATTAACCCTTAAACCGCTAATTTTATTATTGGTTGTATCAGATAAAAATCAAATCTTTTAATTGGCCAACTCACAAACTGAAGACAAAGCCTATTGTTAAAACATATTCGCCTATAATATTAAATTCAACTCAGATACGTTTATAAAAAGTTTTTTACCAATTTTTCAGGTTATGAAGAGAACGAAAGTTCTTTCAAAAATAAATTGCTATTTATTTATTCTAAAATATTCACTTTCGGCAACGTAAAAGCTATAATATAAACAAAAAGATCGACTTTTACGTTATAGAAAAGTAAATATTTCTTTTTACTAAATCTTCAACATTTTTACAAAAATCTTCGATATTTTTCGAAAATAATTTTGTTTTTTTAGTATATTTTTTAAAAAACTAGTTTAATTTCTTAAATTATATTTTTTTAATACTTAAAATTGGATTCGAAATGAAAATCTCAGCGTTTTTCTTTATTTTCTTTGATCAGGCAGTTTCTTTGTTCTTTCCAGCCAATCAGAATGTCTTTTTCGGCTGAGAGCTTGCTAAGAACCAATCACAAATAATGTTCTTTCTTTGTTTAGGTTTAAATGCGTTTTTTTTCTATTTTTTACTTGTAAAATAAATCGGAAGATGGCACCATCGTACAGAACTTTTAAAAACGCATTCAATACGTCTTTAACGAAAATTTTCGTATGAAAACGGGCTGAGTTAGAGTGATTTCAGATGTCGACGAGGAGCCTCGTCGGATGCGGGAAAAGGGTTAAAGTATAAGGATTTGCTGTCTTAATATAAACTGAGGATTGATTATATATATTGTACCACTAATGAATAATAGCACTCCATGGAAAATTGTGTTTACAATTGTTAAAAATAAACATTTTCATAAACAATGTAAAGTTTAAAATTGATAATGAATAATAAAATCACTGTAAAAACATTTGTTTGAAAATAAATAAATTTATAGAAGTCTGAAGAGTTTTTTCTTTATTATTAGTTTAAAACAAAATACAGTTTGCTAAAGGTTAATTAATTCATAGTTTTAAATATTAAACAGTAATTGGAAGGGAGAGAGAAGTTAAAGAAAAGTTAAAAGTAGTTGAATTTCTAGTAAATAAAGATTCAAGTTATAACAGTTAAAGAATAAATCTTTTTTTCTGAAATTAAAAGTACTCTCTTTTTATTTAAGTTAAAGAAAAAAAAATCTCTTCACATTTATTTAAAATAAATAAGATTTTTTTTATAATGAGTTGATTTTAAAAATAAAGAAGTATAGTAAAATGTGTGTGTGTGGTAATATAATGAAATATGAAAGTTAAAAATTAAAAAACAGATGAAAGCATATAATCAGAATTTCCCTCAAGGATTATATAAAGACAGAATTAGCAATGGCTACTAAGTAAAAATCCACAAACAACAGAATTAGCAATGGCTACCAACTAAAAACAAGATTAAAATCTTATCAAGAAAATGTAATCAAAAAGAGTGGACGAATTTCAACAATGGATATAGCTGATGGATGTAAAAACTAATTAACAAAGTGACAACAGGTCATCATATAAATAGAGTGAGAATCAGATTCAGGCAGTTAATCAGTTCTTCAATCAGTTGAATTTTTACAATCAGTCTATCACATATCCAGAATCAGTTTTTATAACAATGCAGTGTTAACAGCCATCAAAAGCATATGGCCAGGCTCCAGCCTTAGTCTGATGGAACACCAGCAGCTTGCCCAATAAAAGTGATGCCTGCCTAATAACTTGAAAGTGCCAGAGATATCTGTCTTAAATAATAGTGCCATGAAATAGTAATTATAGGAACCTCCACAAAAACCCCAAATCCAACCGGTTGGAAAAATTCATATGAAGCAGCAAACAGCAAGAAGTCAACATCCAAAATCCTATAGGTAATGAATAATTTTTTCTTATTACATTTCTGATATTAATGTAGCCATTGCTAATCTTGAAGCCACCCAGAGTTAGTTAATAAATGAACTCTATAACCACATAAAATGAATTATTAGTGTGCATTATTTTAAATGTCCTATATTTATTTAATGCTTTATGGTATCATATTAATTTCAGGTATTTATTTAATGCTTCATGATATCTTATATTTTACTGTATGAATTAAGAATGTGTGGGGTCATTATAATAAATATTTAGTTAAAATAAATTATCTTTAAAACAATATTTTGTTGGTCAATTCTTTTACCACTAAATAAAGTAACAGTATATTATACTAGTCTTTTGATTGAGCTAGTTGGGATTTCTTAGGTACTGAATTAGTTTGCCTTCATTCAAAGCATGTTAGTTCTCATAGCTAACTGGCACCTGGAGTTTTCTCCGAAACAAAAAAGTGCTTTGAATGATAGGTGTTGAATTCTGCAGCCAAAAAGATCTGTGCCCTTGAAATGTGGTCACATTTATAAATATTTACATATAGCTATGACTTGGGCACAGGTATCCTCTGGATATTATTCTTCTCTAACTAAGGGACCACGGTGGTGCAATAATTAAATTGCATTGGTGTAGATTGAATATATAAATTTATAATATCATTTTTTTTGTATAAAAGTAAGTCTTACAATTTTGTTTTCACAAGTTTTTTTATTTAAAGAGTCAAAGTTAATGTTAGACTTTGTGTTTCTCAAGAGATCTACTATCCCACCTGGTTTAATATATATGGGAGATGGTAATCTGGACTAACTGATGAGTGCTGGTTTAGCATGAAATATGTATATTGGTTATTATCTATCTTTTCTGCATGTGTGTGGTCATGTGTATCAGTAATATGAGGTAGTGTGGATAGAGAAGTGGCTTGAAAGTCTGAATTCAAATCCCTAGATTTATTATTTAATAATTAAATGTGATTTTGCATAAATAAGATAAATATTTTAAAAAAACCATGAGAGAACACCCAATATTAATAAAAACAAAATAAACCAAGTGAAAATGTAAGGCAAAAATGTAAAAGTAATAAAAAATGAATGAAAAAATATGTAGCTTTGAATATAAGATTGCTAAATAAAGATAGAAAAAAGGTAAAGTTTAAATATACTCTCTTGAATAAATATTAAAAGAAAAATGATTTGATGTTTATTAATTTGTTCTTAGGCAGAAATCTTTGGAACTTTAATTCTTTATAAATCATTGAAGGCATGCCCATATTGTTATTTATTTATTTTTCAAAAAGAATAAAAATATGAAGGAAAAATATTATCTGCTTAATATATTCTAATAATAATAATTATTAATTTTTTTTATTTAAATTAATTAAAATGATTTTATTATTGAAATCAAATAACTTTGTATATAATATGATTCCAAAATAAAAATTCTTCTTACAATGTTCCTGATGTTTTATTGAATTTAAGATTTGATTTTATAAATAAACATTATTTATTTAAATTAAGATTTTTTATTATTTTTTTTTTAAAATTCATTTAAATCAGATTGTTGTCTAACTCTCAGAATGATAATTTAAAAGAGCAATGTCACTCTCTTCATTGTTGCCCATAATTTTTTTATTATTTCTCCAATACATTACATATATGTAACAAAAATTCATAAAATGCAAAACAAAATCTTAAATTCATTCAAAACTAATTTTTAAATTTCAATCCTATTTTAAAAATAAAAATAGTAAAATTAAATACTTCGACAATTTTCCTCAAAGTTATATATGTTTTTGACTCATTAATATTTGATATACACATTTATGCTATATCTAACTGTGAAATAAATAATATATATTTATCATTTACCCAATGAATATAATGATATTTAGCATCAATAATATTAAACAATGATCCTGGGAGTACTTTTAAGATAGTTATTTTAACCCAAAGAGTGATAAAATAATTCACACATGCTTTCATTTAAATAATAAAGTAAGCACATAAAAAAGTAAACTTTTCTTATAAAAAAATAAAATATTAACAAGATTCTAAATATTTAGATAGTAACTTATGCCACATGTGGCCGCTGGGTGACGCTGCAGTACCATCAACAACTGATAAGAAGCCTGCAAGTGATAAAAATTTTTTTTAAAAATGCTGAAATCATTGAAGGAACAAAAAATGAAAATAAAAACACTGAAATCATCAATGGAACAAAAAATGACACTCCCAATGAAGAATTTCTAACCAAAAGTAGCTAAAATGTACAAATTACGATGAGTAAATTGCACAATTCCTTCTGAAATACAACTTAAAAAAAAAAAAACAAGAAAAGGTAATGAAATTTGAATTACAACAGGAACAGTAAAACTATAATGAATAATGGTGGATGGGTCTTCATTAAAAAGGCGTGCAAATTACCAAAGCAGAATTTAATCAATATTTAGCTTAGGCATGCAAATTACCAAAGCAGATTTTAATCAATATTTTGAAAGCTAAATATTGATTAAATTCTGCTTTGGTAATTTGTGTGCCTTTTTAATGAAGACCCATCCACCATTATTCATTTTTTACACATAGTTTTACTGTTCCTGTTGTAATTCAAATTTCATTATCTTTTCTTGTTTTTTTTAAGTTGTATTTGAGAAGGAATTGTGCAATTTACTCATAGTAATTTGTACATTTTAGCTACTTTTGGTTAGAAATTCTTCATTGCGGGGGTGTCATTTTTTGTTCCATTGATGATTTCAGTGTTTTTATTTTTTGTTCCTTTGATGATTTCAGCATTTTTAAAAATTTTTTTTTATCACTTGCAGGCTTTTTACCATTTGTTGATGGTACTGCAGCATCACCCAGTGGCCACATGTGGTGTAACTTACAACTACCAATATTTATAGTATTAATATAATTATTATCAGAATATTGTTATTTCTGTGTGGTGTTTTTATCTTTGGACTATATTGTACCGGTTGGATTTGTATGTTCACATAACAAGATCTAGCATCTAGAAAAAAATACCTCAAATCCAATTGCGCAAGATACATAAGTCAGGAACACTCATGAATACTGCCCTATTTGCCTATTCCCCAGATCTATCAACTTATGAGCAACAATCCCGATGATATCAATCTCATTTCCTCTTTCACCGCTGGCATTGCTCATAGGAGACACAAAAAGAGTCTAAGCTAACTTTAATGATAGACTAACTTAATGAATTATACTTTAGGAGCAATGAAGGCTCATGACCTTGCATATTAATTATGTAATTTTAGCAGAGATAATACTAATTTAAATAAAAGAAAGCAATGATTCGAAAGTTGATAATATATTTTAAGATTTATTATATTCATAACATAAATAAACATGTCTGATTATTTGTCAGACACTAGTCTCATAACCATTATATATAGAATTCAGATTTTATAATAACTTTGCTGATATTTGTGGCTATGCCAATAATAAATACCTTACAGAAGTAGCGCTATGAGAAAATATTATCAAGTTACTATTCCACCCCCAGAGAAACCAAAATAGCATTTAACCGATTTTAAAGAGAACATTTTAACAAAGCAATATTATATTTTTATAGAATATAATCATTAATTAAATTTATAAAGTGGCATATGTGTGGGACACTAATGAATATTTATATTACTAACAAGTTCGTCATAATGATGCGAATATTAAATAACGGGTATAGATGTCTGTTTTAGCAAAGTCACACTACTACAGCTTATGGATGGCCATGGGTTTACTAGAATTATAATGAAAGGTGGTACGCGCATGGCAGCAGGTTTGGGTGGTCCACTTATGGATCCTGGAGTGTGCTTCATGAAGTTTATTGAATGAGAATTACCGATTTTCTCTGCAAACATTGGCAGGATCAGTTTAGAAATGAAGAGTGGTCGGCAATGCATTTATTGGGCTGGATTTTCCAGAGCGATTCCCATATAAAGCACACACATACAACCAAATATGTCCCCAGGGTGGTTTTACAGCCTGGTTCAATGACATTGAGAACAACGATGGGACTTGACTTAGCGAATACCTCCACATTAGAGAGAAGCACAAATATATATATAATGAAGTGGCTTTTATGCATGCAACATTTGAAAATAATGAAGCATAAATAGCTTTATAGACTATCTTACTTATTTAATTCCCATAAATTATGGAATACCCTGCGTAATAGTATGAATTAATTACTAAACAGGCATGGATGATAGATTTAACTAAATATATAATTTTAAGATATAAAGAGTCCCCTCCCATTTTACTTCAAGTTATTCATAATTCCCCACACATTTCATAAATATCAATCTTGGTTAATAAATGCCTTTTGAAAGTAAATAAAATTGATATATAAATAACTGGGATGGCGGTAATAGTTGGGATAAAATATTAGATTTTACATATATATAAGATTCATTAAAGTTAAAATATCGCATTATTATTTAGAAAGAAAAAATTAACATTTTTAGGAAAACAGATGTTGATCTGTTTTCTATAGCAAAGTTTATAATTTAATTACTTTATTTTCCAAAATTACGAACACCTGCACAAGTTGCATAAGACTTGTTTTGAATTAATTTATGTGCTTAATTACCCCGTAAGTAAAGGTAGGAAAAATAAAATATATGTTAGCAATTTTGGAAATTATTATTGGCATTTTAAAGAAAACATAAATACATAAATATATTATATTAGAATTATTTGCCGCATGGAAATAAAGAAAGAAAATATATTAAAGAAGGCTTAATGAGGATTAGTTATATAGAATTATAGAAAGTTACATAATATGAAAACATTTAAATTTAGTATCAGAACAGAGCATCAGGATTATAAAGAAGGTGAAATTGGATAATCAAGAGCAGCTAAAGTTCTTTTACCTTGATATCTGGAATAGCAGTCCTGGATAAGAATAATGTTCATCGGCATCAGTTCACTAGATCTAGGGTTTTAAAATACGACATGATAGGTAGCATTTACTTTATTGGCAGACATTTAGAGTTTATCAGTATGAGATCCAGAGCTTCACTGTGGGAAAAGCATATTGGTATGGAGGGGAAGGTGAAATTTCCCCTACTCACAGCACATTGAATGAAAATTTAAAATTGACGTAGATTTTGTCTGGCATCATAATTTGGTGGTCTCTTCCTTTTGGATTCAAATCCAGCAGTATTTATACTTCTATTTTGGTGCTGTTGCATAGCAACTACTGCTGGACCTGAGGCGGTTTAAGCACTTAACGTACATCTAGAATCAGCTGACCGGATTCTTTCTTATCTGGTAAGACTTTTGAAACAATGCAACTGTTATCAGTTTCTCGAACGATTGTTTTAAAATAAGTCTTATGATTTTAAAACAAGTTGGCGTGGACAAAATTTCCACTAATGGGTTTATTTTATTATTACAAAATTGTAATCTTTTACTTTTAACTAAGGGGCTTTTCCGGGTAATTGTTTTTGAGCAACTTTTTAAAATAATTGCATCATTTCTGACTGCTAAATTAAATAAGAAAAAATAATGTTTCATATATGATTTTGAGTACAATTTATATATAACATAATTTTTAACGATTTGTTAGCAATCTCCTACACTGAAATATATATATTTATTATTTACACACGTATACACATGAAAATAAGATTAAATATTCATTTATTAAAATGGTCTTTGATTAAGATATATACACATCCATGTTATTTATGTAGAATACTAAAGCAAAAGAAATATATGTATTAATAAATATATATACATGCGTAAAGATTGGTTTGAACATAGTTAGATGGTAGGAGATTGGATGTGGGCTGTGAAGCAGGATCTGAGCATCAGATTAACTGCTTCAATATGGTAAATCTTTATTTGTTGTACAGCTATTTCATTGCTTTAATATTATACAATACTTTTATAGTAAATATCATACATAGCAAATAATTCTTATAGAACAAGAAAAAGTGATATTTTAACATAATGTCATTATATAAATAATGAAATGTTCTGGGGAAAAAACAAATTTCTATTAAGAAAAAATCTCTTGACAAATAGTTTTAATTATAATATTGCGCAGTGTAAAAAATCTCATTGAAAATTATTCTACACCCATGTTTGTTTTTTTCTGCCATGCAATTCTTTATGTAAATGCTATTTGAGCTAGCTCACATTTCACAACTGAGTACTCACTAATTAATTGATTAGACTTGTGCATTTTTATTTAAACTGCATATATTTATTTGAATATATTAATCTGCATTGAATATATATATATATTTCATTTTAAGTATTAATTTATATATATATTGTATCAGGTCTTATCTTTTTGCTATATTTTATCCACCCAATTATGAAACATTTTCCACACTAGTGTATCTATATAGCTTTATTATATTTATCAAATGTTACATCCAGGTGTAAATGATAATGATTTTTAGTATGACTCACATCCCCTTTTACAACTAAATCAATAGCAAAATATCTGGATAATATGTTTAGATTTCCTGGCCAACCAAACTCAGAATATTATTTTTCTACAATATCAAAGATATAGCTAAAAACAACTTGCAACAGCTTTTTTTTTACAGGTACCACTGTCCCAAGATTAATTAATTTAGGATTCTCTCTTTTTAGGAGGTCATTTCCTATGCTTATATAGCAAAATAATTAAACAGTCTTTCATTTAAGAAATTAAACAGTGGAGAATGGTGAATTTTAATTTTAAATATTTAATAAACAAGAAATAACAAAAATCAAAATATAAATTATTCATTAATACATACCCCTAATAAACATTACTAATATATACATAGTACATTATAGAGAATACAAGTGAATAAAATGTTACAAACTACCAAAATTAATTATGGATATTAGTAGTAATAATAAAGTTCTGATTAATCATAATTATTAAACAGCTTTGCTTTGTCAGTTTGTTAAGAGTTTATATATATTGTAATGAAAATAGTTTTTTTGTTTGCCAAAAATAATTAACCCAATCAGACCCAATTGTCACGGATACAGTTATTTGCCATCGTAAAATACAATTTTTTTTTTAACTTTAAACTTTGCCTTTTGTTTTACTATCAAATTTTATGAGTTTCAACCTTTTGTTTTCTTATTTATTTATATTCGACATTTTTATTTTTTAACTTTAACCTTGATTTTATTATCAAAATATTATTAGTTTCAACCTTTGTTTCCTTATTTATTTATATTCGATCAGCCCATTATATCTTGGCGATAACTGATGTTACAATACAAGCAAAGAGCAAATACAGATACAAATTTAACTTCATATCTGTATCCTTGATTGAACATCAAAGCAATAGGAACATATTGTATCAATGTTATTTTTCCCAATCAAGCACTCTCGACTGCTGAACAAAGAAAACGATTCCTAAGAAAATTTAACAAATGTCCAGAGCTTAATATATTTTTTAAATTTGGAGATTATCACAATACAAGCAGTACATGAATGCTTTAAAAATAACATTAACCTATAACCAATAAATTAAAAGATTTTCCCCTCCTGTAGCTTGGTGATAGGAGAATACAGCAAGTCTAAGCACTTTAAAAATAATAAATAATGTTTAATAACACACACATATAAAATACATAGTAACCATAAAATACACACACACACTTATATAAAATATGTAGTAACAATAAGATAGAATAAAATACCTTGAATATTAAAGTTACATATTAAGCTCTATCTTGGAGTTCTATATTGCAGTATTCTATATCTATGTAATATTATTATTTCCAAAAATTAGTTCTTATTATCTAGTTCCTCATTATTATTATTGTGCAATTTTAATAACAGAAAATGCATGCATGCTTAATGATTACTTAGGTTTTTTGCAATTGTTCTTATTGGTCCTTCCGAGTGCTCCATACCGTCCTGTTGGGAGCTTACCCACTTCTTTTATAGAGATGGTATGTCCTTCACAGACTGTCAGCTGGTTGGGTTCCTCTTTGAATATAATTTGTTACTTTAAAGTCTCAGTCCTTGGTTCTTCTTGGTTATTTAGATAAATTTTATGTCATTCATCTACAGAAGTGGCAGTCTATCTAGCAGGTCAATGCACAGATATTATTTATCATGAGTAAGTGGTAAGGCAGGTCGAGCATGAACCCACATCCCCTTAACACCACTAGCCGCACATTTCTTTTCTTTCTTTGCTGCTGATTCTTTGAATTCTCTAGTAGTAATCATCATAATGATAAGGGTAATCCCTTTCTTACTTTTCTTCATCCATTGTTTATGGTCATTTTTAAATTAATTCTTACTTATAATTTCCAACAAACTCTTATCAGTGGAAAGAATGTATATTTAATTAATGGAAAGAATGTATATGTTTAATTAGTCAAACTATAATTATAAAATGAAACCTTTCCTTGAGATCTATTCCTCTTTGTTTGTGGAATTTAATTAGTCCAACATATTTCCACACCTCTATTTGTACAACCATATTATTCTTATATTATATATTTCATTATTTTTTATTTCAAGTTTATAATTCATTTTTAAAGTTTACAATTCATTTTTTCAAGTTTACAATTCATTTTAACATATTACAATATATAGCTTAAAGAGAGAAAGAGACACATTTTTATGCATCCCTCCCCTTCTCTTATAATAAATCAGAAATAACTTCCAAACATTCAGCTGACTCATAGTTTAAAGAGAGAGAAAGAGATGCATTTCTTTATGCACCCTCTCCCCTTCTCTTACTATTAAAAAAATCAATAATTTCGACATTTAGCTAAATCTCAACCTTTTTTTTTTCAAATTTCTAGTAGCTAACTTATCTACCCTTATTAATAAATATACATGTGGCGATGACGTTATGTGGTCATCATATTACACTCCACCCATTTTTTGAGAATTAAAATTGAGTCGAATCTTAGTCTGAGATGAGAGCTTATTTTAATTCATTCTCAGCCCTTACTTCTGCTTATATTAAATAATCTTCCACTCTATTATGATGAGTGATGATGATGAGGATCAATACAGAGAGACAACTAGGCAAAATAACTCAATTCATTCTGATCGATTTTGCCTGATCAAACCAATTTAATCTCCACATATAAGACCATGGCATGACTGTTCATCTTGTGCAAACAACAAATTCTTATTTCTTTATTTATTTCTTTATACTTTATTTTATTTCAAGACAATAATTCTTATCTGAGTGGGAAATTTCATCCAGCAAAGATAATGATCCCGGGATCCTTACTGGTCCTTTATTATAAGTTTTACCACCAGAAGTCATGTGAATCTACTTTAATGAAGAGACGGCTTGATTGAGCTCAAAATATGATCCATACATAATGTACCCACACACACATATATGCCTTCATCTGCAACCTCATACACCTATCAGTGATATCTATCATTTAATTATTATTAAGAATATTTATTTTGTTTTACTAATTATTAATTGGCTCCTTAATGAGCCTGCACAATTATTATTTCTTCCCTTACTTTTATTTATTTTCTAATTATAGCCGCATTTACAACTGATAGATTGTTGCACTAATAAATTACTTGCAGATTTCTCCATCTTTTTTTTATAATTTATTACTTTTATTTTCGACATTCTGTCAGCTGTGCTTGACTGCACATAAACACACCCATTAAGTTAATCATTGATTAAACACTCCGTGAAGACTATTTATTTCTATTTACTATTATATTTAACTTTAATTATTCCCATCAGACAAATTTGCCCCACCTGTTATATGCTTATTAATTCATCCCTTCCCTCACTACCTTCTCTTTTGTTTTTTTAAATTTATTGCTCGAAATTCTATGACATTAACCGTTTGATCAAACTGACATATCTGTCCGATTATATTTCCTTTAACTTAGTTGTTATCTGGAGGCTCTTTATCCCTCCTTATCAGCCTCAGCAATCGAGCATTATATGTCCCCTTTTCCTCCATCTCTTGTGCTACTATGAAAGCATTATTTCCATACCTTCACCTGATTACATAAGGGCCATCATAAATCGGTTGAAATTTTATATATATATATGTTTTCGGGATGGCTCATAGGCTGCACCCTCACCATGACCTCATCTATCTTAAATGTTTTTAGCTGCTCCCTCTCTCTGATGTCTTAATTTTCCCATCCTTTTTAATCGGTTGAGCACTTGCTCTGCATCCTTCCTTCTGTTTGTTGACCTTGTTCCCACTGGTAGCCTGGTCTCAAAAGGGCAAGGGATATTTCTCCCATAATGCAAATGAACAGGTTCTAACCCCATGGAGTTGTTTTTTGACCAGTTTATCATATTTACTATTCGTGGGATTTCCTTTACCCACTTTTGATGGTTGTCATGGATGTAGACGTGAAATAATCGTCCCAACTCCCTCATAATCCGTTCACATGGATTAGATTGTGGGTTACGAATTGATGTCAGTATGTGTTTTATTCCATATCTGTGAATCCACTTCTTCATTCATAGGATATGAATGATCTGATAGAATTTTCTCTGGAATTCCCACAGCTCTGAAGTGCTGTTGCTCTAAAGTCCTAATGGTTTGTTTTGCATTAGTCTGAGTTACTGGATACTCTGCTACAAGCTTTGAGAATATGTCATATGTGACAAGTAGATATTTCATTTTATTAAACAGGGATAATGACCTGTAAAAGTCAATTGCTATTAAACTATTGGGTCATTGGGCATAAATAGGCTGTAATGGCCCTCTCCTGATGTGTTAGGCAGCTTAGTTTTTGTGCACACAGCACATGTGCCAATGATGCTTGTGAAGTTAGCATACATTTGTGACCAGTAGAACCAATGGCTGAGCCAACCTTCCACCTTCTTTGCCCCATAATGTCTGTATGTCTTATGTATATTTTCAATCACTTGTTTCTTCATTCGACTGGAAGAATAATGTGCATTTGTTTTTTTCTCTTAAACACTCGCTGAAGGATTCCTCCTTTTAAGCAGAAATACTTCCTGTCCCTCCACAATGGATTCTTTTTAGTGTCAGTCACAGTCTGATGTAAATAGTTTATTATGTTTGCAATCATTGTTTCTTGATTGATGCTCTTTTAATTTCTGCAAATCATCTTCTATCGTCCCTTCTTTGTCTAATTTCGCCATTGCTATATACACTCTATCACAGCTTAAGTGTTGACCTTCAGTTATCGGATATCAGCTCAAAGTATCTGCTACAATGTTATCAGATATTGGCTAAAAGTATCTGTTACAATGTTCTCTTTCCCACAGCAGTATACTACTTTATAATTAAATTCTTGCAAAAACAAACTCCACCTTATTAACCTGCTATTTGTCAAGAAACTGTGGTTAAGAAATTCAAGTCTCTTGTGGTCAGTCATCACCACTACTTTGGAGCCTATCAAATACTGCCGAAATTTTTTAAATGCCCACACAACTGCCAATGCTTCCTTCACTTCCAGTCCTTTCAGCAAGTGACTAATGAAGCAAAGGATCCCGTGTTGACCTTCTTCAAGTATCTGAAATAACGTGCCCCCAGTCTGAACCTGCTACTCTCCATCTGTATGAAGAATGGTTTATTGAAATCAGGATATGATAGCATAACTTCCCCTAAAAATCTCTCCTTCACTCCTTGGAAACTATGCTCATGCTGTTCATCCTATGTCCATGCTTTCTCCTTTCTTAACAATTGTAGTAATGGTTCCATGTCTAGTGAAAATCCCCTATAGAACCGATTGTAAAACATACATAGCCCCAAGAATGATTTAACATGTTTTTTACTCCAAGGTGTAGGGAACTCCTGGATTGCTTGAATTTTTTCGGGGTTAGGTAGTATTCCCTTCTCGCTGATGGTATGGCCTAGAAATTTGACTTCTGTGGTCATCACATGGCTTTTATTCAAATTAATCCTGATACCCTTTCTTTTACACTCACTTAATAACTGCCATAAATGCTCAAAATGTTTGTCTATGCTCTCTGATGTGACAATATCATCCACATATATCACCACAAAATTTTTAACATCTTCCGACAACACTTGATCTAGACATTGAACCAGTCCCGCCCCACTATTTTTTAGCCTGAATGGAATTCTATTAGTTATATGCATGTCCGGTATACCTAAATGCCATATATTTCCGATCCCTTGGATGCAACATAATTTGCCAATAACTTGATGTCAAATCGAATGTTGAAAATATTTTTTTTAAATCTTGTTAATAACTCATTCATAGGTGGCAGAGCATTCGTATCAGGAATGAGTTATTATATTCAACTGTCTAGCATCCAAACACAACCGAATTGATCTGTCCTTTTTTTTACTGTTATGATGGGGTTATTATATGGGGATGAGCATTTAGATATAATTCCCCATGTAAGCATTTTGTCTATTTGCTCTTCTACCTCACATCTATATTGATAGGGTATGGGATACACATAAGCTCAATATGACTGGTCTTCCATGAGCCTTATCAAATGTGTTCATACCCTCGGATCTCCAGGAATCTCCGAGAACATCATTTTGTAGCAGTGTAATATTCCTTGAGCCTATCTCTTTGGCTATCACTTATGAATTTTGATTTGTCTACCACTTTCTGCATTTCTATCTCCATCACAGCACTTTGTATATAATCCCTTTTATCAGTTGCTTTTCTTAAATCGATTATAAATGGAGTTGTCACATTAATCATCTCTGCCCAACTGACTATGCTTAAAATCCAACACACAATTATTTTTATGCATAAAGTCCGATCCCAGTATAATTTCATGAATTAATCCTTCTAGAATCAACAATACATGATCATATTCTCTCTTAGCTATGTGTAATGTCACCCATAACTGCTTTGATGCCAGTTTGACTCTCTTCCCATTAGCCATTACAACATATGTCATTTTCAATGGTAGAGTTTTAATTCCCAGGTTGGCACAACTTACTTTATCAAACATCTCCTGTGACCTAACAGATATATGACTTCCAGAGTCTAATAGTGCAGTAGTCACAATTTCTCCTACTCTTATTTCTATCTTCGGACAGACCTGTGGTGCCATCATAGGCATGCTCTCTTCTCTATTATGTACTAAATTAGCCAACTGTATATGACAAGCTTCTGCATCTTTGTCTCTCCCTGTACTATTATCTAAAGTTACTAAAACTTCAGCCATCTATTCCACCATTTGCTTATCAATCATCATCTGTTTTATCCCTCTGGGCAAGCCTCATCTAACTAATCACATAATTTGCTGCTCTGTCAATGGGTGTATAGTGAGCACTTTTGCTACCTGCCTATGTAAAAACAAGTGCAGTAATTCCCCCACCTGCCATTTATTTTGTGCTATTTGGAGCTTAATTTTTTCCTAAAGCTCCTCCCCCCTGTAACTTGCTAACATTGAGTGCTTATACTACTCGAATGTTACCGGTTTTATTTGTAATGAGTCCCACCAAAACTGACCTTCACCCTGTATGTGACTGCATGCTACAGCAATCCTTGCCTCCTCACTCAACCCATTCAAGATAGCATACTGCTCTACACTCTCTGAATGCTCATTTGGTGTCTCTCCCTCCTTTCCTAAAAATGTTTTCACTCTTAACAATTGATTTATTGCCTCTGTTTTACATATATCTGCCCATGTTTGTATGTTTTCCTGTTTCCCTTTTCATCCCTATTTCTTTCCCTCACTCCTCTCTAAGCTTCTCTACCTCTTGACAGTGTTTCTAGCTTATCTTTTACATACTCCATATCATCATTTACCTTCAACTCAATGCCATGTTTTAATTTATCCCACTTTCCCAGAAGGCGCTGCTCTATTTTTTCGAGTAATTCCTCCTGGTGATCCAACCTTTCATTTGCAAGTGTAACCTGATATGAGGTTTGTTTAAATTTCTCATTTATTTCTTCAATCCTTTGATTAAAACTCTTATTTAGCTTTTCACCCAACTCTTCTATTCTCCTTTTATTCCTTTCATCTCTTTCACTCATTTCCCTCACCAACTGTTGCTGGTTTTCCATCATTTTCTTTAGCATATCTATTATAACGTATTTTTCTACCTCATTTTTCTTTTCCTGTTTATCATCATCCATCATCTCCATTCCCTTGCTATTTTCTATCTCTCATTCACTGTCTATTTCTCCAGACGGTTCCATTTGTCCCTCAAAAGTTTTTTTCTACTTTGCTCCCTGGAGCATCCATTTTTGTTTTCGATCTCATGTGCATCAAATCTATCTAATTCACACAATAATCACTTAGTTTATTTATTATAACTGCTTTACTAATATAACCATCACCTAACAGGATTATCTTATTCTATTTAATTTATATTTAATGATACTAGGTACATTTGTTCATCTCTCCCCTACTTCACTCACTAACTCTCACTCACCTATGCCTGCCTTCAAGACCCCTCACAACCATCTCCAATTTATTATCTAGCTTCCCAAATTATACCATGTTCTCTCTTCTTTTTTTATTTCTTGCTTTCATCTACCACCAAGCTTTCTTTTCTTTTCATTTTAACTTTATTCACTGCATAATCTATATCATTTTGACATGCTCAAATTCAAATGGGCTGAACTTGTAAATGTGATAATCCTGGACTGGCCCCCAATTGTAACAGAAATGGTACAATTTGTATTTGCCAAAATTATCCCGAACTGGATGGGTTCCTCTTTGAATATAATTTGTTACTTTAAAGTCTCAGTTCTTGGTAATTTAGATAAATTTTATGTCGTTCATCTACAGAAGTGGTGGTTTATCTAGCAGGTCAAGGAACAGATATTATTCTTCGTAAGTGGTAAGGCAGGTTGAGCATGAACCCACATCCCCTTAATGCCACTAGCCACACATTTCTTTCCTTTCTTTCTTTGCTGCAGATTCTTTGAATTCTCTAGTAGTAACCATCATAATGATAAGGGTAATCCCTTTCTTACTTTTCTTCATCCATTGTTTATTGTCATTTTTTAATTAATTCTTACTTATAATTTCCAATGAACTCTTATCAGTGGAAAGAATGTATATTTAATTAATGGAAAGAATGTATGTTTAATTAGTCAAACTATAATTATAAAATGAAATCTTTCCTTTAGATTTATTCCTCTTTGTTTGTGGAATTTAATTAGTCCAACATATTTCCACACCTCTATTTGTACAACCATATTATTCTTATATTATATATTTCATTTATTTTTTATTTTAAGTTTATAATTCATTTTTAAAGTTTACAATTCATTTTTTCAAGTTTACAATTCATTTTAACGTATTACAATATATAGCTTAAAGAGAGAAAGAGACACATTTTTTATGCATCCCTCCCCTTCTCTTATAATAAATCAGAAATAACTTCCAAACATTCAGCTAACTCATAGTTTAAAGAGTGAGAAAGAGATGCATTTCTTTATGCACCCCTCCCCTTCTCTTACTATAAAAAAAATCAAAAATAATTTTGACATTTAGCTAAATCTCAACCTTTTTTTTTTCAAATTTCTAGTAGCTAACTTATCTACCCTTATTAATAAATATACATGTGGTGATGACTTTATGTGGTTGTCACAATATATATATATATTATTAAGCATCACATGATCACAAGCTTTCTGGCATCCATTGATTAATCTGTTTAGCACAGGTGGCAATACTGTATGGAGAGTTTTGCTCTGTTTATATATATATTAATTAAAAGTTAAATCAATATAAAGAGTTTACATTTAACATACTGGGATATTTATTTTAATATAGTTACATGTTATATATATATATATACCATGGTCATGGATTTTAAGTTTTTTATTCACAATACTTTTATCCATGATTTCTGGGTGAAGTATTTCCTAATCAGCTTGCTAGGATTCTTGGTGTAATATAGGCAAAACAACTTGAATCAATGCATCATTTCAAAAGCAGGATGGGAAGAAGGCATCAATAATTATATCTTGAGGCTTAGCAATGCATTTGGTTTGTGGCTTTCCTGAAGGTAAAAGTAGCACATGGTAAATCATTCATCTGGATCTTTTCTATACAATTTGCCACCAGGCAAGGTATGCAGCAATTCCAATAAAAAGCAGCCACGTAGTGATCATCGCTTTCTATAATTAAATATTATCACAATCACACAAAAAAGACTAAACTCCTTCCAAAAGTTCTCAGGATCACCTTTTATATCCTATTGCCTGTCTCTTGTGCAAATATCCTCTCTTTTCTTCTTTTTTGGGAATGATAGCCTTTTTTATAGTTTATTTCAAAATTAATTATATGGAAAATACATAATTTTTTTTGTTCTAAATGTAGCACTTATTTCTGGCTGCAAAAATAATATACTCTGCAATCAAACAAAATGTGAACATTATATGAAAAGAAATTGTTTAAAATATACAATTTATTTATAATATATAGGGGGGTGAACTCAGATTTTCACATGATCCTCAACCATTCATGCTATCTCATACTGCTGATACACTTGATCACACACATATCAAAAAAATAAACACTCATCAATATACATATTTGGTGCTAAACCAGTACTCATCAGTTGGTCCAGATTATCATCTCCATATATATATATATATACAATCAAAGTTCAGCTTACATTAAGACAACCAATCTTCATACTTTAATGGACAGACTTCAAACCACTCTACCCTACAGCTCTTCAGCCATCCATTTCATTGAAAATCTGATGATAGAATGCTCAAAGCCCACCTTAGTAACAGCCTTTTCATCCTACCCATGTTGACCACAAGTTACTCTGACCCCTCATGTACAGGACATAATTTATTTACATATATCTATGAAGGATAGACTTGATAGACTGACCTTAAAGCACTTTATTTTAAAATATGATTGTTTTCTACAGTACAGGCTTTTTCATATCTGCACTCAAATATGTAATATAAAGGGGATTTTAATTCAGACTTTCACACAATCCTCACCATCCATGCTATCTTATAACACTGATACACTTTATCACACATGTCAAAAAAGTTAAATAATCACCAATATATATATTTTGTGTTAAACCAGCACTCATCAGTTGCTCCAGATTATCATCTCCACACATATATACAATCAAAGCTCACCTTATATTAAGATAGTCAATCTTCATACATTAATGGACAGACTTTAAATCACTCCACCCCAAACTGTTTGGCCATCCATTTCATTGAAAATCTGATGATGGAATGCTCAAAGCCCACCTTTTATTTATATATTTCTACATTTTTGTTTATTTTTAATCTTCTAATTACTACTGGTATTGACATTTCAATTGGTCATCTTTAATTAGCAAGAGAAGAGATATAACACATTCATTCCTCTAATTATGGGTAATTATGTTGATTATATTTGCAAAATGCTAAATACACTTTGTACCAAGTTAATGATACAATACCTCCTTGATTTAATAAATGGGCATTATAAGTGTTGGTTTCAAATTATGATCAATAACACAGTTCATCATAGGTTATAAGCATACCATGCAGCACAAACATAGGAAAAGCAATCCCATTTTATGCACTGTTCACCTTATAACACAGAAGTAATTAATAAAACCAAGATTTTTTCATCATTCTTCTGCCATGCTCATTGGCTCTTATGAGTCTTAGAGGCTCGTGATATCTGGCACAACATGGCAATCACCATAAATGTTTAATAATATCCCTGCTCCTTTGAGACTTAAAAAACTAAAAACAAAAATCAAATGTGGAGATTTATCATGACAATGCTGCACTTATAAAGCTAATGACAACACACCCCATTCATCTTTATTACTGAAGCAGCTCCACATAATCAGCAACTATATAAAAAAATCTTTTTAGTGAATTCATCCAAATTCAGGCATTCTACCTTTTTAAAATATGCTACAATCATCAGTTTTTTTTCATTTGACAGATCATAGGTCTTCAGGTAACAGGCTCTCTGAAGTAACTACTCCTGCTATCTTTGTTTATAGATAGTTACAGGAAGTGGTTATACACATCCAAATCACTCCTGTTGCTGCCACATCAAGTCCACTATTTATCATCCAGACTTCTCCCTGACAATCTGCCTCAATCTTAAAATTTCTTACCTGGTGATGGGAACCATTTCTGGTTCTCCATTTTTTCTATATTTGATCTGTCACTCATTTGATAGGTCAACCATATCCTTTCCATGCTACCCATAGATTTCTTTCACTTTTCCTTATACCATGAGTTATACAGTTCTTTTATTTGATTACTTCTTTTAGATGGGAATTTACTCAAGAGTTTAACTCCCAATTCTCTGCTATCAGCTTTATTACTGTCAAAGGCACTAAGAAAATCATGCATTTGTTCAATGGTTTTACACTCAGTTACTATCAATAAATGTTCCACAGGATTTGGAAAGTTCCATCTTGTTATATTAATCTGGTTTTCTGATAGTGGACATGCTGTTAGTACCTGAAGTTTAGCTACCTGTTTTCTAAAGAATAACACATGTGGTTCATCTGGCTAACCTTGTTTTCTTAGGACATCTGATGCTTTATGCCTCCCTGATGGTCTCATTCCAATAAAATCTCATCAAAGCCTGCTTATATTGTATAAAGCTATCAAGTTCTTATGAACAAAGATTCTCATCAGGTTTGCAATGCCCTTTGCAAGCCCTCAGTCATAGAGTTGATTTCAAAAGACCTATTTAAACCATTCTGATGCTCATTGTTTTTAAAAACTGAGCTCAATGTACACTCTTGTTTTTCTGCATTTGTTTTTATTCTCCTCTTGAGTTGTTTTGTTAATTCTTCAATCTGCTATGTTATGTGTAAACTTCTGTTTGCAACTTTGTGATCATATATTTATCTTCATGACACACTAAATCCATATCCTCTTTTATTTGCTTCTCCATTCTTTGGATTTTTTTCCTTATTCTTTTGTTTATTGTCATTAATCTCTTAACTTCATCTATTCAATTTTCCCATCAAAATTGCTTATTTTCTCATCTACTCTTTGGCTCTTTCAGTGACCAATTTTTTTTATTTTTTCCTTGAAAGTCTCCTAACTCTTCTTTATTTCGCCAGCTATTTCTCTACTTTCATTGATTTCTTTCCATTTGTCTAACATTTTGCCTTAAATTATTTCACAATTTCTTTGATCATTTCAACATCTACTAAAGCAGTATCTTCTTACATTTCCATTTTGCTAACTTCTGACTTACTGTTATTCTGCTCCTTCATAATTTTATATATATATATACACTTGGGTCTTGTTTTATGCAGATTTTTTAATGTGATTTTGAAGTAATGCAATTCATGTTTCTTCTTAATATCTTTTTATGTGGTTTTCTTTTATGTGATAAAGAAGTTCATATTTCGCTATATTTATTAGATATCAAAAAATATATATTATTAATAACTTATTTTGACTTGAAATACTTTTTTTTTTCAAAAATATAACATTATATTAGCAAATAATGTGAATATGGTCTGAAGTTATTTAGAAACTTAGCTTCTATATAAACAATGTACTTATACTTACGCAATAAATATTCAAAAATTTTAAATGTTTAAAAAATACTTATTAGATATAACAGAAATATTCTTTTAGATTTCTAAAAATAATCAGAAATAACAAAGATTTTGTAAACTGAAAATAATCTTTTTAGAAATGAGAATGTATAATCTTTTTCTTTGGATTGTGATCTAATTTTTTTAATATTTATAGAAACAAAATGTGAACATTTAAAATTTATTTCAGTAGTAAACAAAAATATCTATCAAATGATGTCAATTTTATTATTTTCTGATAAGTAATTATCATTTAATCATATATTTTACATTGATGTGTGAGACAAAGAAAAATGTCAGAAAATGCTGAAATCTGAGTTTGCTGCAATGAACAAGCTCTTAAATTCCAATGAGTGTATGTCTGCATTATGTATGTGTATGTTTATATTTTTATACATATATATATATGGAAAAACTTTTAGAGAGAAAATTTTCTACTTAAAAAGAATGTATCTTTAAAATGTGTTTAAATTTTCTTTTATACACATATACACATGTTGAAACTTTTAGACAGAAAAAAAGTTACAAGTAAAAATATTTAAGAACTTTTAATTTCTACTTAAAAAGAGTGTATCTTTAATAAGTTTTTAAATATTTTTACTTGTAATTTTTCTCTGTCTAAATGTTTCTCCATGTATATATGTGTATAAAAGAAAATTTAACTTAATCATTATTAACACACTCATAGAAGTGTGTTATATATATATAGAGCTGCACTAGTGGAAGTGCATTCTCTAATAGCTAGACATAGCAGTCTGGATATCATGAGCTTCATAAACAATTAGTAAAATAATCATCTCAAAGTTTAATCACCGATTACATTGTTGATAGAAAACAATTAACACAGCACAAGAGATAAGTTCACGCTAATTGTATTTTCTCTTGTGACAAATCTGATGTCTTACCATTTCGCAAATGAACTGCATATTGTCAAATAGTGACAATGATTAAAATATGTATGAAAAAATGTAAAATAAATTACACATAAAAACATTGTTTTGAATAAAATTAAATAATGTAGTTAATAAAAAAAGTAAAAAAAGTTTGTCTTGTATCAATTTTTTTCAAATATTTGAAATTTTTTATTAGTCATACTTTATTTCCTTATTTTTTAATGCAAATTTTAAAGTAATTTTTCCTTGTTGCTTTGATTTTATACAATTTCTGAAAATTACAAACTCCCATTTTTCAAGGTAAGTTAAGTCTATTTTGGTGTGATTTTTTTTAATGTGGGTTTTCTGCGAAACCTATCTACCACATAAACCGAGACCCTGGTGTACTCTATTTCTATTATTTTCTTTATTTCCAATAACTGGCAATAATGTTTTATTTTTAATAACACTAACTATTGAGTCATTTTTCTTTTTTTCTTTTTAAAAGTCAATCTTTAATAATTAATTCTCCAGCTCTATTTTTAAAATATATTTAACACTGCACTCTTTTTTTAATTATTAATTATCATTTAGTACTATGCTCATTAATCCCCCCTTAGCTCTGTCTGGTTTGCTACTTGATCATTTAATTTCACTGTTTATCTGCCTATCTCAACACCTGCTTATTTATTTCTATATCCTCAGAAAGTGCACAGACAAATTAATTAAATAAAACATTTCCAAAAACAAAAAACAATGTGAATCTTTTTTTTTTAAAAAAAAAAAAACTTTCCTTTCAGTCACATTGTTTCTTATCTCACATTATTAAAACAGTCAAAACTCTCCATACAGTAGTTCCACTCAGTGCAAGCCAGAATAATCAATGGATGCCAGAAGGCTTGTGCATAAAATCCCTACCTAGTGCATACTCATCCAATATCCCCAGACTAGTTTCTAGATGTTAGCTTGCACTGAGTGGTACTATTGTATGGAGGAGTTTGCCTGTTTTAATAACAGTTATGAATGAGCATAAGAAATGGTGATCATGTGATGTTTGGTGGTTTATCTCAGGTTATGAATTTCCCTTATTTGTAGCCTCACTTTTGGTCATCATTGTACCAGGTCTTACCATTTTGCTATATTTTATTCACCCAGTTACTACAGGTTTTTACCTAATTTATATTATGCAACATTTTTCTCACTTGCATGTCTACATAGCTTTATTCTATTTATCGAATATTATGTACAGGAAAAATGGTTAATGGTTTTTAGTATGATCAAATTGCATCTCCTTTTACAAATAAAACAATAACAAAGTGTCTGGATAATATGATTATATTTCCTGGTCAATTAAATCCTGGATAATAATATTATATATTCTATTTTTCTTCAGTGTCAAAGATATATTTAAAAAACAAATTGCAACAGCTTCTATTTTTTTACAGGTGCCAGTGTTCAATGGACCATTTACCTGAATGCACAGTCCCAAGATTAATTAATTCAGGAATCTCTCTTTTTAAAAGGTCCTTCCCTGTGCTTAAAAAGCAAAATAATTAAGCCTTCTTTCATGTAGGAAATTAAGCAGCACAGATTTCTGAATTTTACTTGAAAAATAGTATTTAATAAATAACAAATAATAATGAAAACACAAATTATTCATTCATACATACCCTTAGTAAACTTTACTAACCCTAATATATACATAATATATTATTGAAAATAAATATGAATAAAATGTTACAAACTACCCAAATTAATCTTGGATATTACTAGTAATAGTAAAGTTCTAGTTAACCATAATTATTAAATAGTGTAGTCCATTCATTAAAAGTTTATATTGTACCAGTCAAAATTGTATGTTAACTCAACATGATTCACAGCCTGGGTAAAAGTACCTTGAATCCAACCGAATACTTATGGATTCTGCCCTGTTTACCCAGTCTCTAAATCTGCTAACTAATTAACATTTTCGAGGCAAGCAATTGATTTTTTCCACACTCCGGCCCACTAGCATCAACAGTAGAGCATGAGCTTCAACTAATTCGTATGTCTAACTCTAATTATTAACTTTAATTAGACTATCTATTTATTTAAATATAAAATGGTATGTGTTTGACCTTGAGTCACCAGATAGCAGCACAATAATTAATTAGAAAATACTAATTTTAGAATGAATGAATAGAAATGAACCACAGGTAGCTTAAATTCACAGATATACATTTAATAAAACATTTTGTTAATTTATCTAAATGTCTTTGATTTGATTTCATAAATTATTTAACATAAATTTTTATTCTGTCATTTATTATGACTCTGGCAAAAGAGCGGTATAGTTTATATGCCAATATAACAAATGTCAGGATTAGCGATTTATGGAAGATGCCCGCCCAAGTCTGAGATATCGAAATGGATATTTTAAAGAGCTATTTTAAACATAATTTTCTCATGATTGAATTTATTTTAAGAGAGAAATGATTAACTCAAACTATAGGAATTGGTGTCAGAGAGAGTGACACATTTAAAGTATAAATGGATTGTGATATTCGCCCAAATATTTCAAGATTTAAAATATGTAAATTAATCAGATCGAGGTCAATCTGCTATAATGTACTCATACAAAGGAAAGTGAACAAATCCCAGCATAGACTCAATTCACCTGCCCCCATTCCCATGACACCAAGAAATAAAGAAAGAATGGTCTGTGCCTTTAGCAAACCTAAAAATATTTTAGGTGAAAGAAATATGAGAATTACCAAGGCTAGCTGAGCTTAGCTTGCCCTGGTTCTTCCTATTTTTGGCTTTCATATCCTGATAAATCATGGCCAGTGAAATTATCACATGGTCTAGTTTTGATCTAGCGATCACAAAGAATAAAAGACAAGTAATCAAACCAAATGCCAGCGAGGCACAATACAAGTGCTGGAAAATATATTTTAGCATTTAAATATAGAATTGTGCTGGGCTAAAGATTATACAAATGTTATACAGATTGACCAAAATCAGACAAATAAGAATAAAATAAGCATTAATTATTATTACGAATATTTGTAATGAGCGCCACATCTCTCCCTTCAACACAAAATCCCACTAACATTTCAAAAGACATTCTATTTCTCTCTTATTATTTAACATGAATATAATTTATAAACCCCCTCCCTTTCACTCTTTAAAAATGAAATAATTTAACTAAATGAACTCTCATACTTGAATCTCACATCTCCCCACAACTAAATCATGTACATATAAATATCAAAGACACATAATAATATAAAATGGTTTCATCTCGACAAAACAAAGGTTGCTCCAATATCTTCAGAGCTAGGGAATTATTTATTTTTATTTACCGATAAACATTGGTCGGGAAACAGGCAGCAAAATATTTATTTAAGTAAAGCTTTTGTCGAGATGGAACAAAAATTGGCATATATTCATTTTATTTTAAGTAATTAAATTGAGAGAGTGCAAATTTCTCAAGCGCTTGTGACTATTAGTAACCAATCAGATCTTAAGCACTGGGACAGGGAATTTAACAAGAAAAGAGTGGATTCCACTCTTTTCTTTACTTGTCTTTCTATATATCCAAGCCAGTCCAAAGTACTTATATCTGAGAGCGTGAATCTTAAATATCATCACACTTAATTGACTGAGTTCAAATTATAAACATACAGCGTGAAATCTTTCGATTAACTACACAGTAGTTTTTCGATGTTATAACTTTGCAGCAATATATGTAAATAATATTTTATAAAGCGCAGACGGTATTGAAAATTAAATTGAGAGAGTGCAAATTTCTCAAGTGCTTGTGACTATTAGTAACCAATCAGAATCCACTCTTTTCTTGTTAAATTCCCTGTCCCAGTACTTAAGATCTGATTGGTTACTAATAGTCACAAGCGCTTGAGAAATTTGCACTCTCTCAATTTAATTTTCATTACCGTCTGCGCTTTATAAAATATTATTTAAGTAATTAATAATAATATTTTCTAAACCTCAATTAAAAGGAAGTTTAGCATTAAGAGACATAATTTTAAAACAGATAGAAAGAGAGCAAAGACATTAGATTTTGAGTAATAGCAAGTATATTTTTACAGAATATTAAGTTACATTTCAATTATGTTATGGGGATTACATTTTTAGAAGACATTACAATTAGCAGGATTTACATTATTGGGTCACTGGAGTTTTAGAGGAATAAATTAGGTGGTTAGAAATAACAAATTGGAAACATGTTACCTAATTTATTATGAGTCCAAGTGGAAGTTGGAATCCCACATGAAAACTGAAATTCCACAGGCATAGCTAGCTATAAATTGAATAAAAGAGTTCAACAATTCAGCAGTTCATTTTTACGAGGTTTTTTCCAACTTATGGTATTTTGATGATCATATTTAGGACACAGGAGATGGGCAGACTGATGCCATCTACTCTGCTAACATACTTTGGAACATTTTTTAAAATTTGACTCATGTGGATTTGCCAGGCAAATGCTGACAAAAACTGGGACTGGCTGACTTCTATTGTTCTCTTTGGCTATTTATACTTTTTTAAACTATTTTTGGGAATATGCTCCAGGCTAAGTGGCAATGTTGGAATACCTAAAGTATATTGGTATTGTATTCTTGAGATCAACTCTCCCAATAAACCCAATGATTTAATTGTTTCAAATCTATTTTTAATTAAATGTAGATTTGCAGAATTTATATTTTAAATTATCTTTTCTATTTTAATTTTACTTTAATTAGAAAATCCATTACCATTTTGTTAATGGATTTTCTTTTGTTTGACGCTACGGAATGTTAGTAAGGTTTATCGTGAAAGCAAATCTCCAGAATAAAATACTTAAAAAAAATATATTAAAAATTTATATATTGATTTTTATAAAAGTTTCCATCTGTAATTCTATATATATGTATTTGCATATATATCTATCTATCTGGGCCCCTCTAATATTTATAATAAAACATTTTAATAGAAAATTAATACTTTAATAACTTATTTACTGGCCTAAACTTTAAATGTAGATAAAATGGCAGACAGAAAGTTTTACAAACATCATAACACGCATGGATCAGGTTTGATACTTGTCTAGTAATCTAGAAAGACGTGAAGTGTGGATCTGGTCTACAGATCCATCTGCTTCAATATATATATATATATCAATTAAAAGTTAACTCAACATAAAAAGCTCACATTTATCTTACTGGGAACAGTTTTTTTAATATAGTTACACATGATACATATACCATGACCATGGATTTTAGGTTTCTTATTCACAATACTTTTCTGAGTGAAGTATTTTCTTATTAGCTTGCTAGGATTCTTGCTGTGATGTAGACAAAGTAGCTCAAATCAAGGCATCATCTTGACAGCAGAATTGGAAGAAAGCATTGACAACCATATCTGAAGACTTGGCAATGCATTTTGTTTGTGGATTTCCTGAAAGTAAAGGTAGCTACACAGTATATCATTCAGCATTACTATCTGAATCTTTTCTATTTAATTTGCCATCAGATGAGGTATGCAGCAATTCCAATAGCAGCAAACAGCAGTGCAGTGAACATTTGTACTAATCTCTTTGCAAAAGTTCTCAGGGTAACTTTTTATATCCTATAGCCTGTCTCTTGCACATATACCTCGTCACTCTTTTCTTTTCTTCTAACTTGTCACACTTTTTTTTCTTCTTTCTTCAGGAATTTAATCCAGCATACAAAGCTTATTTTCTTATAATTTATTTTAAAATTAGTTATAAGCAAAATACCTTATTTTCTTATATATTCTGGATAAAAAATTATATTCAGCAGCCAAACAAAATGTGTACTTTACAAAGAAAAAATTGTTTAATACATACAAATGTATATTTTACAAAAAAAAATCCATGTTTAATATATACAATTTATTTATACAATATTTCTACATTTTCATTTATTTTTAAGTTTCTAATTACATTAATCCTCTAATTACCATTGCTATTGATCAACATTATGATTGGCCATCTTTAATTAGAGGGAGGATATATAACACTTTCCCTCCTCTAATTATAGGTAATTGAGTTAATTAATTTTTTTTCCTTTTTCTCTTTTAAATCTTCATGTACATATTTTTTTATCAGGTGGTCAAACAAATAATTTTCTTACCTACTAATGAAACACAATTTATTTTTTTATTTTTCTAAATATATATATATATATTTCAGCAATCTCTTCCTTCTTTTTGTTGTATGCTAAATACACTCTGTACCAAGTTAATGGTATAATATATATTAAAATCATAAGTGAGTTGAAACAATGCATCAATAATGTAAAATTGTGACCATCACTAACTTAACTGCAATATATGCAAATATTACTTTACTAACAGACTCTAATTTTATAAAATAGTAATTTTCTCAGGGTTATTCAGTAATATGTGTGCTCTTAGTCTTATTATGTTATGATGGAAATATTTTGAAAATACATTGTTTCTTATTATAAGAAGTAACTTAATCTGTATTTTAAAACTAAGACTAGCAATTTTAAATGTAAAGTTGATTAATGATTTATCTCAGAGTTATATATAATAAAAAATAAATACATGGCTGTAAAGTGCATTTATGCATTTTTAGTATATGTAAAAGATAGCTTGGCTTCACTGTCAAAAGATTCTTAGCACTTTCCACCTTTGGTTACCAACTGTTGCCCTAACTGGTGATTCTATAACCCCCTGTGAATAAGGTCCATTATTCTGCCTTATCATGCAACTGAGAAGAAACACCATGGTGTTTTTTGATCTTAAACACAGAGATAAAAAACTAATAAACTCATCATGCTGGCTGATGTGTGCTGATGAGAAACCTATCATGTTTGTATTCTATATAAATAATCACATAGTAATAATAGTTGCAATGACAAGATGGAGTGGACATTAAGAATTCGCCCTGCTCAGTTCATTTGATGATGGACTTTTTATTTTGCAAGAAGAATGATCTCATATTAAATGGACCATTATTAAACTTAGTGAACTTAGAAGAAAATGTGAAGAGACAATTGATTTAAAAAGTGTGCATGTACTCTAATACAAAGGCACAGATATTGAAAGTGCAAGTAGTTTAGGATTCATTATAAATAAAAAGTGGATGGTGTATCAGACCGAGTGGCAAGATTAAATAGATACCAAATGCAGATCATTCAGGTTTATGCCCCAATAAGTCTCATAGTGATGAAGTAGTAGAAGACTTTTATATGGATGTACAAAAGACTTTTGATCAGACTAAACAACATTTTAAAATTGTTATGGGAAACTTAGCTAGAATTGATAAACAAATGAAAGATGCTGTAGGTAAATTTGGTTATGAGAATAGAAATGAGAGAAGACAGACTTGAGTTTTCAGAAAAAGAAAAACTTTATATTATGAATTTTTTTTTAAGAAAAAAGTTAAGAAAATGAACATAAAAGCATCCAAATAAAGATACAGCAAAATTGGATTATATTTTGACTAACAGAAAATACATATTTCGAGATTGTAATATCCTTAATAAATTCAACACAGGAAGTGATCATTGATTAATAAAATGTAAAATATGTGTTAATGCAAAACCAAAGAGACAAAAATTATTAAGAAAAACAATATTAAACAGTTGATACTCCTAATCTTCAGAAACATTCTAATGAATTTAAATTAGAACTTAGCAGATTGCTTTCTGTAGATTTTTAACATTCAGATTTAAATGAAATTAAGTGGAAAATAACTGATACCCTTTACTGGTAGAAAAAACTAGCAATTGACCAATAAAATTTCTAGCAAGACTAGAGAATTTATGAAGAAAAAAAGGAATATGAAGATATATAAAAATGATGGATTAAGAAGGATTGAATATCTTAAATTTTGTAAAATGGTGTGAAAAAGAGTTGATAATGATATAAAAAAGTATAATTATAAACTAGCAAGTAAAGCTGTAGAAGAGAATAAAAGTTTCAAGAGTGTAAAACAACATTTTGGTATTGGTAGGAAACTTATATCTGCAATAAGAAAAACAGATGAAACTATTACTAAAAAGAAAAATGGCATTATGGAATGGGTAGAAGAGTACTATTAAGAATTAATTATATGTAATAAAGAACAAGTTACCTCCTACATTTATTATATCTTCTGAATTGCCCAGAATTTTAAATGAAGAAGTTAGACATGCAATTAAATCGATGAAGAAAGGAAAAACTCCAAGTAATGATGGAATTATAGTTGATATATTAACAGAAGCAGGGGAAAAAATAGAAACAAAATTGGAAAAATTATATACCAAATGTCTAAATAATAAAGATATACCAGATGATTGGATAAATGCAGTAGTGTATTGATATTAATATTTTAAAAAAGTGATAAAGAAGTTAGAAGAAATTACAGACATATCAGTCTTCTATTAGTTTTATACAAAATTTTTACCAAAATAATTACAACTCATCTACAGAGAACGTTGGAACCAAACAAAAAAATAAGCTGGATTTAAAAGTGGTTTTAGTAGAATGGATAAGAGAGGAGTTATACAAAGATTAATAAATATGAGTTGCCATTGTGCTTTGGATTTGTAGATTATGAAAAGGCATTTGATTCTATAAGCATTTCTTCAATGATTAAAGCATTAGGTTATCAAACTATAGACCTAGAATAATGTCATATTCTGAAGAATATTTATAAAAATGCAATAGCAACAATTAGATTACATAATAATACTAGGAAGGTTAACATTGAGAAGAGTGTAAGACAGAGTGATTCCATATCTCCAAAACTGAAGTATTTTGTGGATTAAAATGGGAAGCTAAAGAAGTAAAAGTAAATGGAGATTTTTAAAGCTATTTAGATTTTACAGATGATGCAGTTGTTTTTGCAAATAATGCTTCAGAGCTTCAGTAAATGTTGCAATAGTTATCAGATGAAAAAAAAAAGTAGAACTGAAGATAAATGTTAAAAAGATTAAAATAATTTTCTATGGATTTTCTCAAACATAAAGATTGATTATGATGAGTTAGAAGAAGTTAACAACTACAAATACCTTGGTCAGATTATTACTACAGACAGAAATGGATGAAATTAATCATAGAATTAAACTCAGAGCACTTTTGGTAGAAATAATTTAATATTAAAAGAAATTGTGATTATGAGTTTGGAAAGGAAGTTTTTAAAAAGGAATGTTTTTAATAAATGTGTTTTACCAGTTCTTACTTATGGATTTGAGACTTGGACACTTAATAGAAGAGCAATACAGAGATTTCAGACCACTCAATGCAGCATTGAGAGATGCATGTTAGAAGTAACAATACATGGGTAAGAAAATAAACAGATGGAGTTGGGCTGGACATATTGCCAGAAGAAATGATAATTGATGGACAATTGAAATCTTAAATTTAATTCCAAAAGATTGTATAAGACCCAGAAAGAGACATCATGTGAAATGGATGAAATACAAAAGTGTGCAGGGGTGATGTGGAGAAGAGAGGTTAGAGATCAGAGATAATCATCCTGAAATGGATTAATAATGTTTGATGATGATGAATGTAAAAGGAATTTTATATACATCATCTTATCTAATACCTTTGTATTTCAGATAGTATCAATACAATAATGATGCATTTAATTCACATAAATTTTGTGTGTAATCTAATATCTCAAATACGATCTTTTTATATCACAAATATTGACGGTACTTGGGTATTATTCCTGCAACCTAGGATAGATAGGACAACTATTCACATACGCGATAAAATGTGTAATCTTGCGAACATGAAATAAACGCGCTTTTTTCATCTCAAAAAACGTCTTTTTGAACGTGCACAAAACGTGTTTTGAAACGTGACAACAAAACACAATTTCTTACGTGTCAAAACTTCTTAGTGTCATTTTTTTTTTTTTTTTTTTGGAAATTATTGCATTTGCTGATTGAAAATTTTGTTTTTTACATTTTAAAGTTGCTCCTTGTTGTTATTGTAATTTTGTTTGATCATTTTTAATTTCATCTTCTGAGTTTTTATTCAATCTGATCAAAGTACTGAAAATAACACATTTTTTGATTTAGTAAATGAATTAAATGCTGTGCCTTTAGTTAGACGAAGTAGATAAACGTTTCCAACAAAAGTATAAAAAAATACTGAATTGTCAAAAAACAGTTGCTTAAAACATCACTTAAAGATAATTAATATTCACATCTATCAGGGAAAACGGACTTTTTACTCACAAAGTAAGTGATTTATTGCTTATAACTTTTAATTTTTCTAAGCGCTATTCAGACGCTAGATATTGTCAATATGGCGTCCGCATCAGAATCCAAGATAAAGTTTGGTGCGAATCAGACTTCACGAATATATAGCAACATTAGAGCACAGACAACATATGCGAACATAGCTGAATTTAATTTGCAAAACGCAAAACAAATCCCAAGATTTAGAAGGGCCAATCAGGATGACCTGAATGAAGTAAATGATATAAATATGAATCAATATGATGCCGATGTGCCTTTACAAAACGTTTGGTTAAAAGAAGAAGTGCAAGAGATAAATAGCAGATTTAATGAAACCATACCGAAAAAATTATTCATGTCATTTAAGATATTTTTTTCAAATAAATCAATCGTCTTAGCAGCAACAGATAGAAATATCTCTCTCTATAAGTTTCCAAAGGAAATACTATATAAAGAGTTATCTAACAACAAAATGTGGAGCTCAGTTTCAACCATAGGAGAGCATACCAACTCAAGATATCTGGCGGTGGAATTCATTAATGAAACGCAATGTACAGATTTTCAAGAAAAAATTAATACTTTAGAAAATTATGTTCTTGTGATTGTAGATAGAGAGATGCAAAACTATCACACTGGCATTATTAAAAATACCTATTTTGGGTATAATATACACGATTTCACAAAATTAATGAAACCCTTTGGGAAACCAATATACATAAAGCCAATATATCGCTCAGACACGCTTACACTAGTTTATTCAAACAGCTTTTATTTCAAGATCAAAATGAATGAAGGATAAGACCTGAAGACATCCCAAGCATAATAATGGATCAGGAAGTAATACTGACTATACAAATTAAAGGGCTTAGGCCACAATGTTTTGTGGGTGGAAGTAGAGATCACCTGGCAATAGACTGGAAGAAAGCACAACAGCAATGACCAGTCAACAGCTAAAACAGAGCAAATATTAATTAAAAAATACACAACAGAGCAACTGGAAGATCAAGCAAACCCAGACAAGAAGATAGAAAATCCCAAACACCCAGAGACTGGCCGAGAAATAGATGACATGCAAAAAAAATATAAAAAAATGGACAGAAATGACAGATAAAGAATATACAAAGGAATGAACAGAAAATCAGGCAAGGCTAGATAAGAAGAGAAAATATGCCAAACATGAAGAGTGTGACCAAGAGATGGGTGACATGCAAAAAAATTATAAACAAATAGATGACATACAAAGAAATATGAAGCAAAGTTTGCTGAAAGTTGCTGATCAGTCAGTACTATCACAGCTGTTTGAGGCAGACAAACTAACCACTGAAAAAGAAGGCAAAAGAATTGAAGTCACTCCAAAACAGATAAAGCCTCATCAAAAAAAACAATCAAAAAAAGGAAATCAAGATAACAATCAAAGACCGGAATCTGAGACTGGAATAGAAGATACACCTGATGAACACCAAAGATCAAAAATAGATAGAGACAGTATGCAAAAAAATAATAAAAAATGTGGAGAAATAAACCAACCGGATGAAGAAGATATAATCAAAGCCACAGAAAATAAAACAAGCACAGACAAGAAACTAAAACACACCAAACGCATTGATGGCAACCCAGAACTAGATGATGTAAAAGGGAAAAATAAGGAACTGGATGGCATACAACATAATAAACAAAGTAAATAAAAAACAGATAAAGAAGATACAATGGAAGCGATGGAAAACAAGAACATAAAACCCATAGAGGCCGACCATGAACTAGTTGGTTTAAAAGTGGAAAATAAGCCACTGGACAACATAGAAGATAATAATAATCAAAGTAAGCTTAAAATGGCACTCCAGGAAAGGCCAGCTCAGCTCTATGAGCAAGAGAGATTAAACAATGAAAAAGAGGATAAGAGAATCACAGCAAAGGTAAGCCATATGAAATGTGACCAACAAAATCAGTCAAAGAGTGCGAATAAGGACTACATGCAAATTATGGCACTCGAGACTGAAACTGAAGATGTAACTCATGTAGATAGAAGATGCAAAATTTCAACCAAAGTCATACCATGGCCAACAATTATTAAGAAAACATCTGCTGAAATGATGGAGGCTATTACTCCAGATCTGCCTACCGAAATAGAAATCCACACTGAAGATAGGCGCAAACCAAGGCATCCACCAAAACAAGATAGAAGATATAAAAAGGTGAGAATTGAACAAGAGAATTCTCACAGTGAGCAGGAAATATATAATTGGGCTGTAGCAGTGGATGAAGAGAGTGGCCTGGTGTTTCAAGATGCAGTGGCAATCTGGGAAGAAAAGTAGGAAGACATGAATTCCTAAACTCAAAAGAACAAAAAAATTATTAATAAAACTTAAAATTGCTGTTTTAAATGTCAGAGGACTTAATGCAATCAATAAAAATTTCAAAGTCACAAATTGGATAAATCAAATCCAAGCCCATATAACAGGATTATTAGAAACAAAGATTATGCAGGCTCAGCAATAAATCCAGCTACCTGCCTGAGGGGCCAGGACTTCTCTGCATGTTCCAGAGATTCATCCTCCCCTTCTACAGGAACTGGAATAGTAATTGCTCAAGATTGCCCTTTTGAAAATTTCAAAATACTTTACATTGATTCAAACCTTCTAATAATAACACTGACTCAAAAATAATTACAATGAATATAGTGCTTGTATATATACCAGTAGAAAAGCAAGAGATAGAATCTATAATTTATAATATAAATTCAATTCTTGCCATGAATGCAAGCCCCACTGTTCTGGTTGGGGACTACAACTCATCTTATGAAGAACTTATACAGAAATTACTCCTATTGGACAATGATGTGATTAATTAACATTCCTAAAGTAGATACACTCATGTAAAATTACCCATATAGATATGTACTTTTTAAAAAATGAATATGGTAACACTTGAAATTGAACTGACAATAATAAGATTCAATATGTATCTTGCTATGGCATTGTAATACTATGTAACTAAAAGGATCAATAAAGTTTACTATTGTTGAAACTTAAATGTTGATTTTGTTAATACTTCATTGTTTTTCCTTTTATCTGCTAAAAGTGCTACATTTTAAAGTAATTTTTGGATGTACTAATTGAAATAATTCGTTGACAGATATTTCTTTATTTAAGAATTAAATTAATACGTTAACTTTGTTAATATTGCTGTTGCCTACTTTTATCTGTTCAAAATGTTGCAACTTATACAATCTCCCTAATTTTTTTTTTAAATTACGAATAGAAGTAAAGCGTTGAGTTTGTTATTTATGTTTTTTTTCCTTTTATATAAAAAAAAACATTTTTATTCCTGCTTACACAGACATGATGACACCTTTTTCCATGTTGAATGACATAAGGAACGTTTTTCCTCCTGTCTAAAAACCATCTGATCCAAGTGCTGAAATTAATACTTATTTTTTTATTTAGTAACTGAATTAAAACATTGACTTTTTAATACTGTTGTTTCCTTTAATCTGCTCAAAGTGCTTTAATTTATAGTTATTTCGCCAGTCTAACAACTATCTGAACAGTGCTACAATGTACAGTTATTTCTCAAATTACTAATGGAATTAATACGTTCACTTTATATTTACTGCTGTGACTAGATTATTATTACTGCTGTTGTTTCTTTTTGATTTGCTCAAAGTGCTGCTGCAAAAAATTTTACAATTTCCAGTTACTTTTCCAGTCTAAAAAGCATATACTCACAAGTGTTGAAATTTACAATTACCCATTTTTCTAATTACTAATTGAATTAATATGTAGATTTTAGTATTACTACTTGCTTTGAGATCAATAACATTTTTAATTCTGTTTATAAAACAATTCACCAACGGCTGCAATTTCAAGTTATTTTTCCAGTCAAAAAACTAACGATTGTAGTGTTGCAATTTAGAGTTCTTATTCTATTTTTCGTATTCAATTAATACGTTGACTTTTCTACTCAAAAAGTTGCTGGAATTTACTGGGTTTTTTTTTCATTTGCTAATTGAATAAATACATTGACTTTGTTATTATTTTATGGACAACATTAGTTTCAAAAAATAGATTGTAGTTGGTTTACATTACTTGGTAAGATTCCATTTTTTAGCATGTACTGCGCAATCACGTGCTCTATAAACATTTCCGAGAAGTAGGAATGGCGGGGGAGGGGGCTGATAATCACATTTTTTATGTAAGAATTATTTTGTAAACTACAATACTCTATTTCAGACCGTAAGTAGCCTCTTGTTGAATGTTTTGTAATGTGATTTTAAAAACTATTTGTACAAATTTCGGTATTTTGCTTGGTTTAAAATCATTCGATTAAATTTAGCGTTCAAGCATCGTCTGCTTATATTTCATAGATTTTTTTTTTTTTACTTTTAAAAAGATATATTTGTGTTTGTTAATTTCATACAGAAAAATGGATCCAGTATGCCTTCATTACTACAATTTTTTTTTTAACTGATGGAAGAAAATTACAAAATTTGGTTCTTTGCTTCAGTCTACATTGCATAGAAGTACATGTATATTTCCTATAAAATTAATTTTTGTGTATTTTTCTAAAACGGGTATTATTCCTGCAACCAAGGAAAGAAAGGAGGACTTTTCACATTCCTATCAAAGCATTGCTAACTTTGTAATGTTTGATGTTGCCAAAATCATAACATTAAAAAGTTAGCAGTGTATTGATACGAATGTGGAAAAGTCCTCCTATCTTTCCTTGGTTGCAAGAATAATACCCAAGTACCCTACTTTGAAATTGGAATATGAAAAATGTTTTATCAGACAGTGTTGTGAGGATACTAACATTGAAGAGAAATAGGCTGTTTATTATTTCAAAAAATAATCTTTAATTCATTACTGGAGAATAATAATCAATAATAAATGCTTTATGCAATCCAAAATTAATTAAGTTCACTAACCAATCAATTCTTAATCAACTGCACTTGATAATGCTAAAGAAGTTTTCACTCTTTTTAAAAGAAACTAGTACAATTTTTGCTTAGCATACCTAAATGATATTTATGACATAGGACTTATTTATTTAGCCTCAAGATTCTTTATTGGATTCATTTGCAAGCATAAACATTAGTAGTAATGCTATACTAACAAAATAGAACTAGATCATTAGGATACTTTATTTCATACCATATAACATTTAAATATTACTGTTAGCATATAAGAGTGATGCATAAAATATTCGTTATAAATCTACTCATTAAAATAAAAATGATTAACTCCATTTAACTTTGAGATTGAAACTTTAGAACCCATAAAACTTACAATAATTGCAATATAGCACAGTTTTATATAAGTTTAATAGTTATATTTATATAACCTAAACCTAAGGTAAATCACATTTAATCCCATTCAATGTTACCAATAATGATATTAAATAAATTATTTCCTGCACATTAGCATAGTAATATCTGAGGAAATGATGATGATGATAATTATTATTATTAATATTACCTTTAAGAAAGAAACAATTATGAGTAAGTGCATTAAATAATCTTCCAACAATCGGCATTATTTAAACATTTATCCCATTGAAATATTGATACTTGAAAAATATTCAGAAGCTTTTGGAAATTCATAACACTTTTACAAGAACAACATCAAAGATGATGTAAAGCACAATTAATTCCATTTTGTAATGTCATACTTTCTGGAGCACTGTATCAAGATTAATAAATTCTTTTAGCATATTTGTTAATTGAAGATAAACTATATTTAACAGGTTAACCTCTTTTAATGACTACGTTTATAAATTCGATGTTTATTACATTTAAATATTTAGTGCTGATAAACTATAATGTATTTCTTTAAGCACTAAGTTAAGCATTTCTCCATGGGACAAAATTTATAGTGGCATATTTGATTTTAAAATATTATTTAAAGTTTTTCCTTCCGTAATTAAAGATGAGATAAATTCACAATATTGTGATGAATATGCATATTTTATTCAAGTGACGAAAACAATTATTTTACATTAATTTGAATATAAATATCAATACCTCATTTGAAGTTAATAAATATAATTTTCCGATTGTATCGGCTATTTACTATTACTTTCAATTGAAAAAAATCAGCAATTTATTTATTAAGACAGCATTCTATAAGTCAATTTATCATTTTCCATTAACAGTTGAGCCATGAATTAATGATGCTTTCATGGTTTATTTGTTGTTGTTCATCTTTTTCCTAATATGCTGACAAGAAGTCATTTTTAACCAGCAAAGGCAAAATGCCTATCTGTTTAGTCTAGTTGAGTTGATCATCCTGTAGATGGCAAACAAAGTGGTTATTTGAACCTGTTTATATTCTGACTGCAATAAAAATTTGTTAAGACTGGTTTTTCCAAAATTCAGCTTTAATACCTGTTTGATCAGCTGATGTCTGATTCAATATATTTCCCATTATGTATTAGGCTTTTTGATTTGTCTGGGAAATTTTTGAAAAATTAGTATGATTATTACTGGAAAACATGATTAGGTGCTAAAATTTTTGAATCAAGGCAGCAAAACTTTATGAATGATATTTAAAATGAAAAATAAGAATTTCAATCTTTCTCAATTGCTTCATGTTTTTACTTCCAGATTTTAAAATATTACAAATATTTATTTAAAATAAATAAATCATAAGCTCATAAAGTTACCATTTACAACTTTCCTTAACACTACTATTTGTTATATCAAAACTTTATTCTAACAGTTTTGGCTGATATTTATTTCAATTAATTTTAAAGTGATCTTTTAATAAATATTCTAGCAAACTAAAAATAATTAATTTTACTCAATCTAAACACATAAGCTTTCACACACACATGCATGCAAAATATAATATTAAATAATCTATGCTCTTTATTATTGTTTCACAATACTTTATTTACAAAATATAAGAACTGTTTGTTCTACACATAAATAAAAAGGTAATCTGAAATATAATTGCTTTATTTAAAAATATTTTAGTGTTGAAATGTCACATTTATAATTCTATATTAAATTATTTGTTTTATGTGTATGAGCTTATCTGTTTATTTATACAATTCAATAGCTTGGTTCCTTAATAAGAATAATGACAAAAATAAGTGTATTTATTTTTCTATAAACACTGATCATAAAACCTGCTTGGAAAGCCATTTTTAAGTGTTTTATAAAATTATATTTTCTCTTAAGCATTAATATGAGAGACTTTTAAACTTGATATGGATTATATTCTATGTTATGTGATGAACATATTTGCTTAACTATAAAAATTAAAGCCAATAAAAATTTTAGTTTTTTAAATATAATAGCCAATTTATAGAAGTATCTGTAAGGTTACAATATATATACACAAATGTAATATAATATATTCATGTATATGTTTTTATTACTAACTAAGAACCATGTAGAAAGTTTGCTATTAAGTGAAAGGAAATTTTCTGATTTTTCTCTGAGGGTTTAAAAGAACTGAATAGGGAAATTTTCTAATATTCATTAAATATGAATTTGTTGTTGCAAATAGTATTACCATGTTTTAGTTCATATCGTGAGTGAACATAAATTGGTTGTTCACTAACATGCATAAATCAGAATGGTGAGTGGGATTTGTTATAAATAAAGAGTGAAAGAACAACACTGTGGACATTGAAAATATAACAGAATAACAAGATTAGTTAAAAAAATTAATAAAAGATACCAAATAAAAATAATTCAGATTTATGCCCATAATATGCTCTTGTTGTGATGAAGGGATTTTTATATAGAAATACAAAGTACTTTTGATCAGAGGAAATCTTAAAATTATCATGGAAGACATTAGTTCTAAAATGATTAAATGTTAGATAAATGAAGGTTCTGTGGGTAAATTTGGTTATGGTGATAGAAATGAGAGAGGACACAGAATTGTGATGTTCACAGAGAAAGAAAAAGTATACATTATTATATCTCTGAGAAAAAAAACTAAATAGAAATAAACATGGAAGCATTAAAATGAAGATACACATTAATTATATTTTTAATAAAAGAAAATATGTATTTCAAAATTGTAATTTTCATATTAAATTCTTTCTAGGAAGTGATCTCAAATAGTGAAATGTAGTGTTGATAATAAGCTAATAGAGACAAAACTAATAAAAAAGACAGTATTAACAGTTGATATTTCTAATCTTCAAAAATATTCCAACGAATTAAAATCAAAATTTGCAGAATCATTTCAAACTATTAACACACTTTAAACATGGTTTAATTGAAATTGACATAAAGATACTCTATTAAAAAGTGCAATGATGATCGCTGATACAAAAAAAAAAACACGTTATTTTCTGGTTTGAGGTAATTTATGAAAAAAAGAAAGAAAATGAAAGTTTTTCAAACTGATTCATTAAGAAGAACTGAAAATATTGAGGTTTTTAAAATTGAACAAATAAAAAAAGAAAATATAATTATGAATTGACAATAATACCAATGGAAGACAATAAAAGTATGAAATGTGTAAAACAACATTTTGATAGTGGAAGAAATGTTATTTCAACAAAAAGAAGAGGGAATTATTACTAAAGTGTGGAAGAGTTCTATAAAGAAATGTATAGTAATATGAAAAAAGAAAACAAAGTATCTTTAACAATTATTACAGCTGAATTGTTAAGTCTTTTAAATGAAGAGTTGGACATGCAATTAAATCTACAATGATAGAAAAGATCCAGGAAATATTAGTACTGATATTTTAAAGGAAATAGATAAGAAAAGAAAAATTGTTGGCCTAATATCTAAATGATAAAAATGTGCAAAATGACTGGAAGAATGCAGTAGTAATATGGATATTTAGGAATAGTGATAAAAAAGATTTAAAAATTACAGACCTATCAATCTTCCTATACAAAATCTTTATAAAAATACTTCATCTGACCTACAATAAACTAAGGTTTCTAACCAACAAAAAAACAACAAGTACATTTAAAAATGGTTTTAGTACAGTAAATCCCATCCAAGTATTGAGAGATGATCAGTGAATGAGTTGCCATTACATTTTGGATTTGTAGATTATGATAAGGTGTTTTTACAATAATTAAAGCTTGGAATGTTATCAAGATATAACCAGAATATTGACATATTCCAAAAAACATTCATTAAAATGCATTAGCAGTGTTTACATTACATGGGGATTCTAAGAAGATTGGATTTGGTTGATTCCATATCTTCAAAACTCTTTATAGCAGTCATCCTAAAACTATTTTATGGATTGAAATGTAAAGCCAAAAAATTAAATGTAGATTGTTTATATCATTTAGATTTTTCAAATGATGTGATTATTTTTGTAAATAATGCTTCAGAGTTCCAGAAAATTAAGATTAAACATAAATGCTAAAAAAGACTAAAGTAATGTTAATAGATTTTCTCAGAAGAAATAAAGATTAATAAATCATGAAATAGAAGAAATTAACAATAAATACTTTTGAAAATTTTGGTTTTTGTCAATATATTATTTACGTTAGTTCATTCCTATCATGACCATCCAACAACATTGACTTCAGACTAACTTTCACATTATGGATACATTAGAAACATTGTAGTATTTTTTCAAGCAAAGTTTTAGAAATACTTAAATTTAACTTTATATATATATATTTAAAAATTCTACTCCATATATTACTGGAATATATGATCCAAAACATATGGAAAGGATAAATGCCCCCCCCCCCCCAAGATGTGCTTATCTTAATCAAATTATTAAACAGAATTAAACACGGATGGAGTGTTTTTGGTATAAATAACTTGATATTGAGAGGAAATATGCCTATGATTTTAAAAGGAAAGTTTTTAATAGATATATTTTACCAGTTCTTACTTATATATGATGCTTAAACACTTTACAAAAGATACTCAGCAATATATTGAGGTATGTATGTTGAAATTAATGAGGATTGAAAATGAAATATTTTGATAAGTGAACAAACAAATATTGATATCAATCAAATAATTAAAAAACTAAAATGAAACTAGGCTGGGCATATTGGTAAAAAAAGTGATAATAGATTGATAATTAATATTTCAAGTTGGATTCTAAAAGATTGTAAAAGACCTAGAAAAAGTTTATATGTGAAATGGATGGATTAAACAATGACGTTTACTGATGTGTTGTTGAGAAGAAAGTGTGGATCAAAAACACAGGTTTAAATTTGAAGAAACCTTTCTCCTACAGTGGATTCATAAGGGTAAAAATAATGGTAATGATGATAAATTCTTTTGAAATGCTTATTAATGTATAATTAGTACTGTCTAAATTAGGTCCCCTGGATGAATGAAAATTACTTTGCTTATTATAAACTTCCAGAAAAATATTATAAAAATCTCAATGGGCTCATATGTGAGCTTCATTGCAGCACCTGAAAACCTAATTATAAGCATTCAGAAAAATCTGCAAGCACACACAAACTTAACCTTAAACAATGAACAGCATGAGTTGAAATATCTAGGTTTAAAAATACAAAGGGAAACAACAAGCCTTCATTACAGTATGATAATTAAACCATTACAAATAAGGGGCTACACACACCACATTCAAATCACCTAAATCTCACAAACTGGTAGGACTTTCAGCTTTCTTATTTAGGAATCATTACTTATGTAAGTTTGAGGCTGACAGAAAAAATAACATCATTTGTTATATTAGAGCCTTAATAAAAGTGGGATACAACTACAAAGCTATAGCCAATAGGATTGAGCTTGTCTATAAAAAGGTAACCCAGGAGCATACCAATGAAACAAACTGAATTTAAGTTTATCTTATATTCCCCAAGTGGCCACACATTTAGTTAAAAACTTATCTAAAAAAATTAAAATAGGTTTCAGAACTCCACCAAACCCAAACAGAATGATCAACAACACAAAGGACAAAATAGAGTCAGAGCAAGCCCCCCCAAGTTGTATATAAGATTAACTGCCCTCAAACTGGCTGTAAGGCACCATATTATAGTGAAACTCAGGCCACAGTAAACAATAGAGTAGCACAACACATATATGAACAATAGAGTGATAAACAAAAATGAAGGAAACTCAAAATTTGCAGAACACCAAAAACATTTAATCATAAATTTGAACTTTCTAGCACTGAAATGGTTTGCAAAAAAAAAAGAAATTACACCAAAATAAAAATAAAAGCGTATTTCATTGTGAACAATCCAAACGCAATTAATCAAAGGAATGCCTGATTTATAATATCAAAAAAATGGACAGAATAATGATTTGCATAGATTTGCATTCATTACATTTAACACATAGTAATGGCTATGAATATGGAGTAAATATCCTCTGAAAGTGCTAAGCTAAATGTTATTTCTGAAAAATTCATTAATTTCACCTATATAGTTTAAAATGTATTATAAGTATTAAGATAAATATGTGAAAAAATGCTGATAAATCTTTTGTTGTAGATTATATAAATAAAAAGCCATATCGTGTATCATTAATAAATCATTTTTACTGATATATTTATATCAATTTATACAAATAAAGCAACAACAATAGCTAATCTAATTCTAATTTTTGCCTTTTTGTGTGTGTCAAAAGTAAAAATGTGTTTAATAATAAATATAGTTCAATAGAATTTTGCCATAATAAATTGTTTTCTTTTACATGTCAAAATTCTCATAAAGCTCAGAAAGTTTTACAATTTAAAGGTAATATATATACATAAAAGAAATAATCTTTTTTAAGCAAATTATGAAATTTACACAATATTTTATACTTTACACAGAACAATTAATCAAATATGTCATTAATATAAAAGCTCAGCACTTCAAAAAATTTAACATTTATTTTTATGCATAAAAGTGAGGTGACATATTGCGTTGGATATCACCATCATTTTAACCATTATCAATCCATTGCAAAAACAATGTTTGTCCAACTTCTCTGATCCATACCCTGTCTTTTTCATAACCCATTAACAGCTTTCTTATTATATTGATCTCACATATAGTCTAAAATAAACCATTAAATATCACATGATCACCATTCCCTATGCTTACACAAGCTGCTACAATGGGAAAAATTTTATACAGTAGTGTCACACAATGCAAGCCGGGGTAAAATCCTTATATAGTGCCTACTCATCCAATATCCCACACTAGTAGGCCCTAGATAAAGATTTTTAATGCAAACCTTGCATCCATTGATTACTCTGTCTTGCAATGGGTAGCATAATTATATGAAGAGTTTAGTCTCTGTTTTAGTCTCTAAATTATTCACAATTAATTGAAATCCAGTTTAAGACTTCAATTGTCCATTTATTATCTTATCTAAAAAGATGTCCAGTCCAGTTCAATTTCAGTTTCCTAATTCTTTGAATGATGTCAATGATATCTGTTTGTCTTTTAGTAAAGTATTTTGTTTTCAAATCATATCCCAAAGATATATCTCAATAGATTGCTGAGTAGTCTGATGTCTCAATTGTAAAGTGTCCGAGTCTTATCCATAATTAAAAACTATTAAAATCTTTCTTTTCAAATCTATAAGCATATTTTTTTGTAACACCAAATTATTTCTATCAAAAGAACATCCAAGTTTAATTCTTTAATGAATTTCATTAACCCAAAATAGTTGTAGTAACTTCTTGTAATTCATTTTTATCAATCTTTTCTTTTGCTGAAGAAATTTATTGAACATTAATTGGAATATTTATTTTTAATCTTACTTTCATTTGATAACTCTTGCAACATTTCCTGAAATCCTGAAGCATTATTTACAAAAATAACTATATAATCTGTAAAATAATCTCCATTTACATTTACACCTTTAATTTCACATTTTAATCACAAATTATTTTTTATATTATCATGGGTCACCAACCTGAGCTCTACTACCCATTAATGGGTGTTTGAAGCTTTCACATGGGTGGTGAATATTTGCCAAATGTTAAAAGAAAGCCATAGATTACTATAGATTCACAACAGGCATTTAAATTTTTTTTGCAGAATTGCCTGTGCCTTAAATAAATTAATATTTTCAAGTCCAAAACAAATTAAATACATTTTTTTAATTTATTTTGATTTAAATTTATTCACTTTGTATTGTTATGCATCTACTAACATACTATTATAAATCCTTTTTTGTGTAATTATTTCCACAAGCAATAAATTAAGTTATTTGGGCATCAGTGAGCAGTAGGGAAATTATACTGTTAATAATATAGGTTATAACAGTCATATTTGAACATTCACGCAACAAAATCCAGAGTTTTGGTAAATTATACCAAGGCTGATCTAGATGAGGGTTTGAGACCAAATCCGACTGCACCTCAGCTCCTTCACCAACCCTCCCTGACTTACTACCTTATGAATGACATATATGAGGTCACACTCATAATCTCTTAATTTCCGCGCCAGCAGTAGCAAAGGGTAAAACGAGAGACTCGGGGATAATTAACTAAATGCTTTATAGCTTAACCAAACACACTCACACAACTTATGTCTGATTATCTAATGCATATATTAATAATTAGGGATGGTGATTTAATATAAACAAAGTGAATAATACTGCAGACGTTAATATGTTTTAAAATTATTTAATATTGACAAAACACAAACAATAACAATTTAATATACTGCATATTCCACTCATAGGTAGGATGGTGAAAATACGAACTACATGTTCTGTAATCAATTGTACTTAATGATCATTATTTATTATATCATTTATACATTAATAATTATTTTTACGTCTACACTGAAGCCTAAATTATGTTCTGCCATTCCTACTCAGTTTGTCAAAGGTTAAATTTTAAGAGAGTGGCAACTTTATACAATGTGTACTTAAATTTATTATTCGTGATGAGCAGTCAAAGCTCTTTTTATATAGTCTTAGATAAACTAGATCTTAGGTTCAAATCAATGCTGAACAATTAATACAACAGCAGTTGAACTGGCGTTTTGTAGCATAACTTTGGAGGCTACGGTGCTATGCAAATCACATCAGAGGTGCGGCTTGAATGTGCCTTTACTCATGAGATTCAGTAACGTTTACTCGGTTCTCAGATACCGGTCGCCTGCTATATGTGAACTCGAACAGCCATAATATATGATGCTGGATTTTGGTGTTCCAGTTCTGGAGGAGGTAATGGGAATGACCCTTAAAATCATTATCCCATTCAAGAGAGGGCTGTCCGAACTAGAGATGATAAGATAGTCCTTAAAACCTAATCTTATCTTAATAATTATATGATAGCAAGGCGGAATGCACCTCAGTGCTTCATAAAAACTCATTCACAATGCTTTCTAAATATTAATTATTACAATTAGCAAAGCGCAAAATCTATAGTTTCTTCTGCAAACTACCCTACGCCAGTTAGTTAAATAAACACTGAAATTGTGCTAAAGAGGACTTTATTAAAATTGATCTAATTTATTAATTAACTACATATTCTATGAAAATACATTAATGGGGTCTAAAGTATATCTGGGACTTAAACTTGGCTAACAACTGAATATGCCTTAAATTATCACTCTCTCCTATTTAACTAAACAAACCTTTTAATAAGCAACATGTATGTGATATTAAGCTAAAAACATAGCAGCTCAACTAATACATCAAAGTAGGTTTCAGACCAGAGATCATCTATAGATATGCCAAACAGCATACATTAATTTACTTGAGAACAAAAATGTCTCTTTAAGTTTATAATAATTAATAATCTCTGCTCTGAAGGCATAGCATAAATCAATAAATGCATTTTAACAATATATATATATTGTAACGATCCGGAGAATGTGCTACTTAACGTAATCTGCACTACGGGGCGCCATCTAGGCATTTGAACCTAGAAAAATTTATAAAGTAGGCAGATACGTAAGTCAAAAAAAAACAAAAAAATTTTTTTTTTTTTAAATATTTTGGTTCCGGTCGTTAGCCCATGTCACTAGCTCAGTGGAATAGCAGAGATTTAATAATATAATCGAAGAGTATATATAAAAAAGAATAAAATAAGCCACTGCCAGTAATTAACATACAAACATTTATTTATGCACATATATATAAGATTTAAAACTATTTTAGTATTAGTTTTACATTTTAACATTTAACATTATTTTTAACTTTACCTTAGATTTTAATTTACATTTTAATTTCTATTATATTATAAGTTTACATTTTAATTAAGTTCACACAGATGGGATTATAAAAGCTTGTTTTAATATGTTGCTATAGATCGGTTACATAGATTTCACGGTCACAAACATTTCAAAATAAACATAAACGATCAAAATACAAAATTATTGATTACTGACAATTGCGGAGGGAAATTTATACGTAACCCAATAGTATTCACCATAAGATACTTGCATTGTCACCAATAACTTAAAAGACATCCGAATACATACATTTTAGATACTCACCGTAAGGTATCATTATTTATCGAATGTCTATATATTTTGATCAAATATGAAAACCCAAAACATACTTAACCGATAACCAATCCATGCAAGCGTCTATAAACAACTTAAATTTACTGCATTTTTATTTAGGGTCGAGTATGAATAGACCACATAAATTTGCTTTTGAAAATAAACATTCTATCCCTATTTAACCTTAGGCTAAAATTTGTAGTCAAACTGGCATCAATTCATCTGATATATCGATGTATTGAATAAAATACGGCAGCACAAAAGGTTAAGAGAAGAAATTGCCTCTTATGAGATAGGAATATTACATCTATCTGCAAAGAAGAGCAATAAAACAAAAAACTCCATAGAAAGGAACTGCGGTATCCGACTTATAATTCCTTCCATAGGCAAACGGAAGTGTGCGGCGTATGAAGCGATTCTGCCCGTAGCGAATCAATATTACATCTACTAATCACACCAATATATCCAATCCATTGACCCAATTTAACCACGAACCAAATAACCTAAGATTACCCTCCCCTAATATAACTTTACAAATCTATACAGCCATTCACGCCCGACTTAAGTTTAACATTGATATATTTTAATTTATCGGAAAACAGAAATCATAAATAAACTTAAAGAACAAAATTAAATAAATGGAAATGATATTACACAAATAAATAAAAAATACATCAAATAACATTTTAACTACTTTAGTCAGATAGAAAACTAATGCAATTATTTTAAATACGAAAAGTTTTAATTTAATGTTCATTAATTGTAAAGTTCTTACGGTTTTAAACAGTTCATCTTTATCTGTCGTTTGTAAGTTTGAACGGGAATTCCCACGCCGTCCTGAAGATATTGGTATACATTTAGCCGATGTTTTATTTATTCATTCGGAGGTTTTTTAATTTAGTTGGTCCTCAATGTAGAAAACGATAGTTCATTTCTCTTTCTTTCTTTGGCAAAACTGAAGTGATTGAATCGTGTGTCTCTTCAATCGCTTCTCCCGCACCTCCGCACTAACACCTATCTGTCACATCGTAATAATCATAATCCAGTCACTAATTAATAATTTCCAAATTTTCCTTTTATACGTATTCGAAGGATTGACTTGGCATTATGTCATCGATGTGATGATCCTTTCGCTGAGGTCCGATTTCCCGATGGATTTCTTTCATTGGCTATTTGTTTCTATTGTTTTCCTATCTGACCGATGTTTTTACATTTAAATGCCCAAGGCTGGTTTACATTTAACTAATTAACAATCATTTCCATTTCTGATTAATTAACCTGTTTTCCAAATCAAATATATATTTTTATCTCTAAATCTTTTTAAGTTTTTGTTTTTAAAATACCTTTTCTATTTTTAATACAGTTTTATTTTAATAATTTTTTTTTTATCTGTGCGATTTAATATATACGAGTTTAAGATGATATTTAATTTCAATTTTTACTTCTTAAAGAAAATTTTTAAATGCGAACTTTTTAATTTACTTTCATGTTTAATAAATATAAAAAAAAACAATGTAACGAACGTCTGTGCTCGTTACAATATATAGATGCCAAAGTATAGACATAAATAGAGAAAATAATAAGGCAAATAAGCTTTTATAAGTTGAATTTAAAAAGATTTAAGAATTTGAGATCAGGCAAGATTTACATTTAAACTTTTAAAGTATTTTAAAATTATACAGATTGAGATATGTTTATCTAATACAGTTAATTAATTTAAGAGAGAATACACTTTTTTAATATAGTTTGATTAATTTATAAGATTTGAATTTAAGAGTTTGTGCACATTATTTATATTATATAGCTAGCTTTGGGAAAGATTTATAGATTGATATAGCTTTTAGATTTAGCTTGGTTGAGAAGTTGTTACCGATTATTTATCTGAAGGCTTGCAGCTTGACAGTATGAAACACACATGCATGGACTGATTTATCTGAGCTGGTTCATCTATGGGCTATTCTTTCAGTAGGGCTGTGGTTTGGGTTCTTCGGTCTCCATAACAGTTTTAGCCACCAGGAAGATGGCCTTTGCTTCTCTAGCCACTGGTTTCCATGTCAAAAACTAGGCAAACTGCCTGGGTAAAGGTTAACATGAGAGTAAAAGCAAAATGGAATGACAATTTCTTTTCAACTGGCCTTTTTATATTTCTTTAACCCCCACCCCCCTCTTACAGTTTATTCACAATCTTTATTTTTGGACTTTAAAACTTAAGAAGTCTTAATTGCATCAACTTCAAATGAATCGGTTAGATTGATTTCAGGCTTAATTGTTCCTTTTTATTTCACAAGATTCAGGTTCAGCTGGATTTTATTGCAGGTTTAATTGTCCAATTTTTAATTTAAAAGAATCATAAAATCTAGATTTATGCAAGCGGTATCTCCTAAGATTGATAAAGTTATTTTTTCTTTAAACATTGAATTTCTTTTCTTTTACTTTTCTTGAAAGAGATTTAAGCTGCTAACATTTTAAAATACACATGAGAAATCTACATTTGTTTTTAATTGCTATACGTGATTAAGTAATTTAGTAATTGGGTAACTTCAAAGACGGTTTGAAATAATTTAGAAAATTCTGTTCTTATATAATACAATTTCCACAGCTTAAAACCAATTTAATAATTTAAAATCATAAGATAAATATTTATGAAATTATAAGGTGTGTACATTATATAATGATAATATCAATCGGATGTGAATATACAATTTTTAACAAATAAAAATATTACAAAATGTGTATACAATCATAGATGTGTGTGCATATACAATTACACACATATACACGTAAATATACGCTTTTATATATGTTAAATTCCCAAGTATATTGTTATACATGTGTACCTCTAGGGTTTGAATTAGGGAAATTAAGACTACTATTTTATATAGTAAGTGAAACGTATGATGACCAAATCATACTGTTTCAAGGTGATAGGTAAGAAAATGTTAATTCAATGACTCCTGGTATAAGTTTTTGGAAATAGGGAGTTATCCTTTTATATAACCTTCTCAATGTTTTTTTCTTACTCCCACCATGTAAATCAATCACTTCTGATGCATTTTGATATCTTTCAGAATATGACACTAGTCCAGGTCTATATTTTGATGATCCAAAGCTTTAATCAACATGGAAATGCTTATACAATCAAATGCCTTTTATTATCTACAAATCCAAAGCATAAGGATATCATATTCATTGGGTTTTTTTTATACATCTCAATATTTAGATGTATTACACCATGTTAAAACCACATTTGAATTCTGGTTATTTTTTTCATTGACATGAATTTTAAATTTGCTTTAGATGACTTTTAATATCTTTTATTCTTTTTTTTAAATATCAATATTATTACATTCTTCTAATCATTTGGTAAATCTTTATCATTTAGATAAAAAGAAGATAAAAGAAACGTATTTTATCATCAATGATAATCACATGACTAATAGACGCAACACATGCTTCACTATCTCCAGAAAATGGACATGTTAATTTACATATGCATTTGCATACATTACCATTTATCAATATCACAACAATAATTTAAAACCTATTTTGGCTATGATTATGAGGGATAACCCCTCAAAAATGCTGAGCTTACATTGATTTATTTTGATTGTTTTTTCTTGCCATTAACAGTGTCTGCACCCAGCATTTTCAAGCACTTGTATACTAATATTTAAGATATAATTTTGCCAACAATTTTTTCATCTTTTATGATATTAATAGTAAATCCAACATTTCCTTAAACTTATTCTTGCTTCATGAAGCTTATTTGCATGCCTCACTTTTACATTTAAAATACTTGGCTATTTAGAAGATAAAGTAATTGAAAATTTTGTTTCCATGCTTTATTATTACATAATTTTTTTTCAAACTCTTCCATACATCTTAGAATGCTGTCCCTCATTTTAATAATATATTCATCTTTTCTTTTTATTTCTGCAATAATATTTCAGCTTTCCTTGACAATTCACAATCATAATATTACAGCATTTCTGTACCATTTTATAGAACTCCAGATATTGAATTTGTAATAAATTATTTTATCACATATTCTCTTGTTTCAATTGAAAATTTACTGAATTGGTGGTTTTTTTGTATCAATTATCATTGCAGTTTTTAGTAGATTATCATTTACCTTTTTACCGTTCTTAATCAAGTTTGACCAATTTTAAAGTCTGATAATATTTTTAAATGATTAACAAATTTTAAGTATATTCAATGGAGTGCTTCTAAAGATTAGAAATATCAACTATTAATATTGTCTTTTTAAATAGTTTTGTCTTCAGTGAAATGAATAATGCCTTATTCATATCATGGCCAGCCATAAGGTCTTCACATGGTTGTGAATTGGTTCAGAGTTGTAAAAAGTGCTAAATGTGATATATGTAGATTCAAATGTTAAAATTATTAAATATTATATAAAATAATATTAAATAATGTAATGGGTTTTGTTAAAAATATTTAAATTTAAGAGAAACTGGTAAATTATATTAAAACTTTCTCTTATCAAAGAATGTATGGTAAAACATCTCAGTGAAAAAATAAATTTTAAATAATTAAATTAAAAAAAGATTAAGCCAATTTTGATAAGCATTTGAAAACAAAAAAAAAGAATTCTGACAATTTAATAATTTTAGTATTTTACAAATTCAGTCAATTAAATAATTAAAGTATTTTTAAAATTCTTCTAATTAAAATGAAACCCACTCACAAAGGTGTCAAAAAATAAGATATTATGATAAGCATTAAAAACATGATTGTCAAAACTGGTGAAAAACTATTTGAGAGATGTTAAAAGATCAGTGATGTTCAAAAACAAAAAGTCAAATCTATATAAAATTAATTTTTCTTAAATTAAGGCAATTTGGATTATCACTTTATTCAAATGACATTGAATATTTATTGTGCTGACTGAGTACAGCAGAGAAAAACTGCCAACTGCTAAAATCTATTCTGGATCCTGAAACTTAATACACTATTTTCAAATATCTTTAATTAAAATGAAGAAACAATACTTACTTGAAACTTCAAAACAGACAATTGTTCAAGGATTATTAGGGCAACTTATAAATGAAATTGATTAATATTTGCCATTATGAAAAAATGAAACTATAACTACAGAGTTTTTGTTTTGTAAGTTATAAAAATATTTAGACATTATCTCAGCATACTTAATTTTAATAAACTTTATTACTACTTAATGCAGTGAAGCAAATGATTTGTTTAAAAAAAGCAAAGGCAACATTTGTGAGTAAGCTTTTACAAAGACTCTAACTGCATTTTAAGATCAAAATTCACTTCCTTTTCTTTAATATATATGTGTTACTAAAAGTTTTTGTTGTAGAAAGGAAGTTCTTTTTTATGTAGAATTTATCAGAAAATCAACAGAGAAATATTCTTTTTGAATGGAAAGTATCCTTGCTAGTAAAATATGTAAATCAATAAAAATAATACATACAACACATATCCTAAGAAAAGCTTGTTTAAGACTTTAAAATAAAAATATTAAATACATCAAAATACAAACTTTTCTTAGTATAAATGTCATGTGTATTATTTATAGTGCATTACATTTTTCAAAGAAAAGTTTAAAAATAATTGAATTCCATAAAATATTTTTAAAAAAGTTTCCAAGTATTAAACAATGAGAGTAATATAATTATAAGTTAAGATTTATTTGAATTTTGATAGAGTTCATTTGTGCTTAAGTTATCTCTTTTTTTCATTGCTCTGTAATTGGATTTTATATATTGAAGCAATAGTTATATATGATTAATGTATGCAATTTAAAAATTTGAAGACATTTTTAAAAGTAAAGATTTTCAAAACTTTAAATAAATAAAAATTATATATATAATTTATATGTACAGATAAATGTATATGTTATGATTGATTAACTAAAAGTTTATTTTAAAAGTAATTTAAGGTAAGATATCTCTTTTATTAACATTTGTAAAGGTATTTTATAATTATCAAGTGGAAATGGCATTATCTTAAAAAAAGTAATTAAAATTCTTATACACAGAAATATTAATTAAAAAAATAAGTATTTGATGTAATTTAGTCTGATAATCCCTTTCAAAGATAAAATTTTGTAAATGTCATGATTGAACAAATAAGCCATGAACCAAAATGAAGTTGAAGAGTTATCTACCACCATTAGATCAATGGATTGAAATGGCAGCTGATGTTGCTAATAAGCTAACTCCAGGAAATATAAATAGGGGTTATATATCATTGTGTACAGTGTTCTTTGATTGCTGAATCATTATTGCTGCTGATGAGTTCTTGATTGTACCTTCAATATACTTATTGTGCTTGGTGTTGAAAAATACAAGAGAATAATAAAAAAAACACAATCTGCTTCACTCTTGCCAACTGGAGCTGTCAATTAAAGTAGAAACAGCATTGTGCCCATTATATGTCTAAACTTAGAGTGTGTATGGCTATAAGGAGAAACTAGCTATCAATAAACAATTAAACTACTATCTAATACAGTATGAATAAAGCCTACTAACAACTGACATACACTAAAAATATACTAATATTTGAAATCCTAGTTCAAACTCTTAGTGATGAAAGGGGATGGGCAAGAACTTTAAAATATATTATTTTAGTACCAACATTAAATATCTCCATTCTCCTGAAAGCATTTTTATAAATTACTCTTATTATAGATTTTTGTAAATCTGTTTATAAACTAGTATGACAGGAGATTGCTATTTTGCTTTATTTAATCATGCCACCATTCAGGTAGAGTAAACTGAAATTTGTTTTTATAAAAAACAATTAACTTATTATCACAATCTTTTGCCATGCCTTTGAAGACTTAATATTTTAAAAGCAGCCATTTCCACTACTTGCAAATACAAAAGAGGTTCCATAGACAGAATAAATTAAGATTGTTTTTTATTAACTTTTTAATAGTTTACAGTTTTAAGCAAATTACCCTCCAGTTTTGAGGAAGTATAATTTGGTTGTACTGATATAAGTGAGCAGCTATAACTTTATTTCAAACTGTCTTGTTTATATATGAGATTTGTTTATGTGTAATTAAATGATTGTTATACTGATATGATTCCTATCACTTACTTAAAGCCATGGTATGTGGTAAATGGACATTCTTACCATATATTATCTGCTTTGTTTTTTGTATATGTCTTTGATGATATCATTTTTATTGGCTTTACAATAGTACATGATAAATGAAAATTCCTATCATCTAGTATCTTTCTAGCTCACATGTATTTATTTATTCATAAATAATGTAATGCAGATGGTATTTTCTTGTGTTTTACATTTGCACATATAGCATTTAGTTAATTAGCTGTATTATAGCCTGGAAGTATTTATAGTACGGTTCTTTGAATAGTTAATGAATTCAGCATATCCTCAAACAGTAGATTTATTAAATCTTAAAACTGTAATAAAAAATTAAAAAATTGTAATCATTCATTTTATCTTTTTTTCAGAAATAATTTAGAATGTATTTCCACCATATATTATCTGTGCATAAACTTAAGTATTGAATTCATAATAACTAATCTCACTAACTTGTTTATAAGTTGACAGGGCAGTCAATTTATACTATTGTATTTAGTAAAATGCATATACTTGAATAAAGTATAGTGTCTCATTGTCTTTAGTATTTATTATTTTGCAATCAATAATTTAATTCTAATATGATAGAGAGTCTCATGTGTCCAGCTGATCTTAGCAGGCCATAAAACAAAAAAGTTGTTTCTTTTGTGACATTGGAATGTGGAGATCCCATGCAAATTTCTCTTAGGTGATTTGCATGTGAAATCTACCCATTTGACAGTTACAATATGTAGAGCTTATAATATTTATGCAGTTGCACCACTGTCAAATTGTTAAAATATTCTATATCTATATTGTAGATTTATTCAGTATTTTGTTCTGTTAAATTAGGGATTGGATTTAAAAGCAGTCATCTTTTGTAGTGAAGTTGTAGTATTATTAAACTAGATTCAGATCTGAACTGGCCATTCCTGAGTTATTGCTGCATAAAAGCTGTAGCAGTTATAATTATTCCCTGTTAGATATATGTTTATGACTATGATAGAAAACATGAATTAAATAAAGGAATTGTATTTTTAAAGATTGGCCCATACATAGGATTTTATCCAGGTAGTAATTAAAAGATGAAGGCTTACTCTATGGCAAATGTAGTCAATCATAAAACTGTATTAGTAGTATTAAGTGTAATAGAAGATTAATCTTTAAAATTAATCAAAGTAAATCTTAGACATTTTATAAATAATTGATGGGTTTTTTTCATGCATGTGAAATAAAACAATAATATATAAAAGTGAAGAGATAATTTATTTAGGGTAAAAAAAAATTTTTTTTTTGACTATCAATTATATTTTATAAATAAACTAATGTTCATTATGTATTTAAATGATGTGCCAACTTCTTCATATGTAATATTGACTGGTCTGCATATTTATTCAATGTTCATTTTATCAGGAATAATTGGAGTGCTACACAATCTAGCCAAGTATTGAAAATAGGAACTGTATAGTTATCATCCTATTAAAATTTAATATTTAAATATATATGCTGGCCTATTTCCTGATGTTAAATGTAAAGTGATATGCTCAAATAAAATAAAATCAGTAAGAATAATTCAGGCATAAATTAGTTTTGCATTAACACACTCATGTCTCACTAATAATTGATCATTGATCTTTGTTAAATTTATTAAGAACATTACATTCTTAAAATATATGTTTTCTGTTAATGAAAATACAATCCAATTCAGTTGTACATTCATTTGGATGTTTTCATGTCTATTTTCATTCAAGGAAAAAATCCATAATATACTTTTTTTTTTACAAATTCCACAAAACTGTATCCTTGTTCATTTTTGTCTTCATAAACAAGTATTTTTATTTTTTTTTATTTTTAAAATATATATTGAACCGTGTTCGAATATGTGCATTCAAAACACCGGTCTCTTAGGCAGAGAAGAACATACTCGGAGAGTATGTATGCCCAAACAATAGTTATAAAGTATATAACTAACGTTACATTTCCAGGACATAGATTCTTCTCAGCTGTTGAGTTGAACACCATGTCCAAAGCACTTTTTTGTTTGTGTATAACCACGGGCGCCAGCTGCTTATTCTAAAAGAATACTAAAAGAATAGACAACGCACTTTGAACAGTGGCCACTAACTCAACGCCTAAATCCATGACTAGCTCAGTTGTTTGTAATCACTAATAGATTATACTTAATTAGTGATTAAAAGAATTGATAAAAGAATTTGTTAAAAGAATTGATAAAAAGAATTGACCGACAAATAAAGTTTAATTTTAAAGATAATTTATTAACTAACATTTATTTACTAAATTTAAACATTTTATACTTCTAATAAAACACATGCATATTTTAAATTAACATTCTAAATAGTTTAAATATTCTTGAATATTTTCTTAACAGAACACTGGGAATTTATCTACTTTGACTAATAATATTGATATAAGGATCACGCACATATTAACTCATGCACACACATAATAATAATAAAGTATTACATAGCATTTGAAATTTAATCACACATATCAATAGTTCATTTATGTATGATATAGAGTTCATATAATTAGACTCTTGAAAGATTCGTACGAATTAATGCAATGCAATGGCTATTACAGTATAAACGAAATAAGCAAATGTTTTTACCTAGGCTTTTGAATGTAGATGTAGAATTTTGTTCTCTTTGGGGGCTGCTTTCGGTGAGAATATTTCCATTATGAATGCTTACCAGCCAGCTAGGACGTTTCCTTGCTGAGTTTCCTGATTTTCACGATTATTACTATTGGAGACAAATAGATACTGACGGAGATTTTCTAAGATGTTAAGCTGACATTATTTCACGGGCAGATCTGCTGTTTTCTAGGACATCTGGGCTGGAGATAAACATGCATTCCCAAGATCTTCTCAACACTGCATTTTGTTTGTTAACTGCTCAATTAATTTCTGAACTGCACTACTCAATTACTTTGTGAACTGATTACTGTCCGATAAAAAAAGGTCTATTTATACCTGTGCCTTGTTGTCTTTCTAATATCTCCGGCAAAGATCTGTTGTCAAATTCCAGTGATAATCATTTGATAAACGTGTTTTGGAAGATTGCTTAATTAGTAATAGCCATGCAATAAAACGTGTTGTTTTATTTTATTAATAGCCATTGCCGTGTTTTTAATGATAATCTTCTTTTATTTCGCATACATTTTATTTATTTACAAATCGCACATATATACGCACATATATTTTTAATACAATTTACTATTTAGTTTTAACATTATTTTTTCTTTAATTAAACTTGAATGAAAAGAGATTTGTATGTTTTAACTTTTTAAATTATATTTTTATGAATACTAATAAAAACTCTTTACTTCCTTTTATAACCCTTAGTTTAATTTCTCTAATGAAACACCCCTCTCCCCTTCTGATTAATTAATTGTAGCTTTTTTATTTCAAAACTAACGCTAGAAAACTATTTGATTCTTATCCTTTTCTAAAACAAACTGCAATAAACTCTTCAACGTTTAATTTTATGTTTTTCTTTTATGAACGATTATTTTAATAATATAATTTTAGATAAAATTATATGTGCCTATATCAATATAGGTACATTACACCGCCCCTCCTTTTTGAGAGTAAAATGCATCATTTTTGACCATTTTATCTCTGACAACATTAAATATTAATTTATTATTCCTTCTAAGTTTGCCTTTTTTTATATCTTTTTCTTTCCATACTAAGGGCAATCTCCAATTATGCTTTTCTTCTTTCTATGCTGGTAACATTGCTTACAATGTTCATCCTGGATAATGACCACGAGGACAAACTAAATTTGTGGCACAGGGATCTTTTATAAACGAAGCTTCGGCTGCCGATTCTCTTGATCGGACTTTGACTAAGAAAAGGTGGCTGCAAATGGCAGGAATTTCAACTGTCCATTTCCGACTTACGCCCTGGAAAACGATTGCCGATTCTCTTGATCGGACTTTGACTAAGCAGCTGCAATGGCAGGAATTTTCAACTGTCCATTTCCGACTTACGCTTTGGAAAATGAGGTACGAGATATGGGGATTCTCCCCTGAAAAGTGACTTACGACTTACTCTGGTTGTTGCCAGTGCGCTTTTTTAAAAGAGGAATGATCCCGGCCAATCCGTTGCGGGTACTAGAACCTATCCAGTCGAGAGCTTTAAACTTAATCCTTATCTAACTTATTTCAATACTACCCTCATCCCTTTAGATTCGAACCCTTATACACTCCTAATACAACTTAGATTGACTTTCATTTATATTATTTTTAAATTCATTACGAACATTATTTAAATATTTAGTTTTACACTAATCTTATAATATTATCTTTAAACTATCACGGACATCAATTTACATATTTATTTATATTACGATATTACTTTTAACCCATTACTTTAACTTATATATTAACGTGCGTGTACTCAGAAAAAAAAACTATTTTGCTTTATTATGATTCATTCATTATTATTTTACTAGAGATTTTTTTTTTATCTTGATTATTTTAAACAATTTATTTACATCCTTTTCTTAACTTACGGTATTCAAAACAAACTTTTATTTTAACATGCGTATATTCAAAAAACTATTTTATTTTACTACGAATATTTTATTTATTTTCTACAGATATATTATACTTATTTATTTAACTTGTTTTTATTTTATGTATTTCCGTTATTTTATTCATTTATTTAATTCTACAAACATTATTTCTAAATCCTTAATTTGACCCATTTATTTAACTTGATTTTATTGATTTTTATTTATTTGAACTGTTTATTTACGAACATTTCCTTAATTAATATGTGCGTGGAGAAAAAAAAATCTTTTATTTTGCGAAGCCTCCATTATTATTATTTGACAAAACAATCCATCATTTTAAATAGCGAAATTCTAATTCAGGCTTTTCACCTACGTCAAAATAATTATATTAGACTCATAGTCCATTTCCGGTCCTTTTTGTTTATTTCCTTTACTATTCCGCCCGTTTACTAACTCTTAAACTATGTCCGGCGGCTCCTTTTTTCTTTCTACAAATTCTATAATATAAACTAACTTTCCTCTCTTATCGGTTCCGCTTTTATATTTTATTGCTTTATCTCTTTCTCTTTCCGTTCTGTTTTCGACTTCGTAACTCAGAAAACTTTTATACCTAGACAAACTCCGAATTACTTCAATCTGGGAATATTTTTTTCTACGCTTTCTCTTTGTTTTAAATCTACGTCTACAGCGAATGCGAACGTTTACTTTAACCTTTTTAAATTTTTGTAAAAACTTTTCTACACTATCTACTACCTTGAACTTATGTTTTTCTTCTATTTCTTGATCTACATTTGTGTCTACTTTATTTATCACAACGCTATCTGATTCTAATTCAATTTCTATGTCTTTTATCACCTCAACTTCCTTTTCAACTTCCTGACTTTCTTTAATTAAATCTAACTCTATAACTTCTTGGTTCTTCTCTACCTTTACCATTATCTCACATCTTATTTCTCTTACTTCTGCTCTGAGTTCTTTAATTTCTGTTTTAACCTGACTAATTTCTGCCTTCAATTCTGCTTTGAGTTCTTCTTTGAGCTCTTGTTGACTTTGTTTAATTTCTTGACGCATTTCTTCCATCATATTCATCATCATTTTCATCATCATTCGCATCTCAGATACTTCTTCTTTCTCCTTTTCTACTAACTGGGGATTTTTAAAATATATTGGGCTTTCTTTCGGATCCATTTTCAAAAATTTCAATTTCAAAGTACTAGCGCTTATGTTAAACTAAATTTAAATACGACTTATTTATTTATTTTTTCTTACTAAGACGGAAACTCACGCTAACTCCACCCTTTTAGTCCTTTTCTCTACCCGATCTAATGCTTTAACTCCGCCCAAATATCAACTGTCTCTGATTTGATAGCATACATGTCAAAATCTCTTTTCATTTCGAAAAAAAAAGTTTTCGGTCAATTCTTTTTTTTTTAAATTAAAAAAATTAAACACTTTCACAAACGTAATTTAGCTTTTTATAAAAAATTTTTAAACAAGAAACATAGTATTTCGTTACTATTGTTTCTTAGGTTCAGCCCCACAGTTGGGTATAGCCATTTGAACCATGTTCGAATATGTGCATTCGAAACACCGGTCTCTTAGGCAGAGAAGAACATACTCAGAGAGTATGTATGCCCAAACGATAGCTATAAAGTATATAACTAATGTTACATTTCCAGGACATAGCTTCTTCTCGGCTGTTGAGTTCAACACCACGTCCAAAGCACTTTTTTGTTTGTGTATAAACACGGGCGCCAGCTGCTTATTCTAAAAGAATACTAAAAGAATAGACAACGCACTTTGAACAGTGGCCACTAACTCAACGCCTAAATCCACGACTAGCTCAGCTGTTTGTAATCACTAATAGATTATACTTAATTAGTGATTAAAAGAATTGATAAAAGAATTTGTTAAAAGAATTGATAAAAAGAATTGACCGACAAATAAAGTTTAATTTTAAAGATAATTTATTAACTAACATTTATTTACTAAATTTAAACATTTTATACTTCTAATAAAACACACGCATATTTTAAATTAACATTCTAAATAGTTTAAATATTCTTGAATATTTTCTTAACAGAACACTGGGAATTTATCTACTTTGACTAATAATATTGATATAAGGATCACGCACATATTAACTCATGCACACACATAATAATAATAAAGTATTACATAGCATTTGAAATTTAATCACACATATCAATAGTTCATTTATGTATGATATAGAGTTCATATAATTAGACTCTTGAAAGATTCATACGAATTAATGCAATGCAATGGCTATTACAGTATAAACGAAATAAGCAAATGTTTTTACCTAGGCTTTTGAATGTAGACGTAGAATTTTGTTCTCTTTGGAGGCTGCTTTCAGTGAGAATATTTCCATTATGAATGCTTACCAGCCGGCTGGGATGTTTCCTTGCTGAGTTTCCTGATTTTCACGATTATTACTATCGGAGACAATTAGATACTGACGGAGATTTTCTAAGATGTTAAGCTGACATTATTTCACGGGCAGATCTGCTGTTTTCTAGGACATCTGGGCTGGAGATAAACGTGCATTCCCAAGATCTTCTCAACACTGCATTTTGTTTGTTAACTGCTCAATTAATTTCTGAACTGCACTACTCAATTACTTTGTGAACTGATTACTGTCCGATAAAAAAAGGTCTATTTATACCTGCGCCTTGTTGTCTTTCTAATATCTCCGGCAAAGATCTGTTGTCAAATTCCAGTGATAATCATTTGATAAACGTGTTTTGGAAGATTGCTTAATTAGTAATAGCCATGCAATAAAACATGTTGTTTTATTTTATTAATAGCCATTGCCATGTTTTTAATGATAATCTTCTTTTATTTCGCATACATTTTATTTATTTACAAATCGCACATATATATGCACATATATTTTTAATACAATTTACTATTTAGTTTTAACATTATTTTTTCTTTAATTAAACTTGAATGAAAAGAGATTTGTATGTTTTAACTTTTTAAATTATATTTTTACGAATACTAATAAAAACTCTTTACTTCCTTTTATAACCCTTAGTTTAATTTCTCTAATGAAACACCCCTCTCCCCTTCTGATTAATTAATTGTAGCTTTTTTATTTCAAAACTAACGCCAGAAAACTATTTGATTCTTATCCTTTTCTAAAACAAACTGCAATAAACTCTTCAATGTTTAATTTTATGTTTTTCTTTTATGAACGATTATTTTAATAATATAATTTTAGATAAAATTATATGTGCCTATATAAATATAGGTACAATATATATATATATCAAACTCATAAACAAGTATTTTTATCTTTCATTTTCTTTCCAGATCTACCATAAAAATTTTAAAACATTTGGTGTGATAAAAGTATTCTGCATATCTATATAAAAATCCTCATTTCTTCATCCCAATGAGAACTTGTTGAAGCATAAACCTGAATTCTCTGCATTTGATATCTTGCATTTAATTGAATTACCTCTCTCAATCTCCAATAATGTTGTTATACTTTTTAAACTCATAAACAAGTATTTTTATCTTTCATTTTCTTTCCAGATCTACCATAAAAATTTTAAAACATTTGGTGTGATAAAAGTATTCTGCATATCTATATAAAAATCCTCATTTCTTCATCCCAATGAAAACTTGTTGAAGCATAAACCTGAATTCTCTGCATTTGATATCTTGCATTTAATTGAATTACCTCTCTCAATCTCCAATAATGTTGTTATACTTTTTTATTTATAATAATTCTACTGATCATATAAACTGTATGCCCACTTTTAAAATTAATTATCTTTCCATTACAAAATCCAACAATATCTCATTTATTTTTAGACAATTGTTCCAACTCATGTAATATTTATTCATTTGAAAGTTGTCTGCAATTGTAGGTAGTTAAATAAAATATCAAATAGCTAGGTTCACTATCAAAACATTCTTATCACTATCTTCTTTTAGTTGTCATGTCTTCAAAAATTGTAATTGCTGTTTTAATTAATAATTATTTGTCAACTGAGAAAAAAGGTTTGTTGTTTCTTCATCTAAAATAAAAAGCTAATAAATTCACCACATTGTTGATGTATGATGGTGAGCCACTTATCCAAGTTTATATATCATATGAATAATTATATGGTACTATGAAAAGAAATTTGCTTTTTGTTTCTTACTTTAAGGTCTCAAAATGTAATCACAGACTTTCTTTCAGTTATCTTCAATAAACTCACAATTACACTTATTTAAAAATTTTTCATTATAATTATCTTCTTAACTAAATTCATTTCTTGGGGTAAAAACTAGATATTACAGTTTTATCTATCCATTAAGGTGATCCCAAAAATACTTCAAAATTCTATAGCAAAAATTAATAGTTTAAATGATTATCATTAAATACAATCGATATAACATGACAATACAAATGTATATATTTTTGAAAAACAATTAAATGAATATAATACATACTATTTTTTTAAAGATTATTAAAGTTGATTTAAGTAATAATTTTACTACAGACTTTAAAAAAATTCTGATACCATATTAACACAAAGAAACTCAAATACCTTTTCCCGTAATACATTGGAATATTTATCATTGAGCAATTTACAGTGAATTACAAAAAAAATTACATAATTCCTTTTAGAACTTTTCCTAAAACACTTTGGGTCTAAGACCAAATGGATAGAAAAGAATTCTTTCTCATCTAGAGATAGTATGTTTAGGTAATTATTCAAATGGAATTCAATCACCAATAATGTGCTATTTCTTAAATATTATAAATTTCTGTGTACCAACTGCCAGTAAGAATTTAAAAAACTTAAGTGAATTATTTAAGTTTAGAGTGTACATTCCATATACACCAACTCTTACAGACCATGCTTAAATCAGAGCTTGAGTCTATTTTGTGCCTGATGTTATATTCTACAAATCTATTTAACCCATTGCAGGAGAAAAAATGAGACACTGTCTTTTTCATGTGATGGGTCAAATAGATTTGTACAATTGAATAGTTGATGATAACATCAGGCATGCAATAGACTCAAGCCCTGATTTAAGCATGGTCTGTAAGAGTTGGTGTACATAGAATGTATGCTCTAAACTGAAGTGATTTAAGTTTTTTTTTAATTCTTACTGGCAGGAGAATGTGCAGAGATTTATAATATTTAAGAAATAGTGCATTATTGGAGATTGAAATCCATTTGAATAATTTCAAAGTTTTCAGCACTTTAGAATAATATGTTTATGTTTAGATAACTAAAATATTATAAAGAATTATGAAACTTACTAAAATCATAAGATGTAATATGTTGGACTATTTCCATCATTTTATGAGTGAATATTGAATGTATAGAAAATTTTAAACTTTATTTAAACTTTTCAAATACAAACAACTTGTTAGTAATAACACACAAATATACAATACAGGTTAGTAATTACACAACGTTTCAAGTAGTATTATTCTCCACTCTTCTTCAGGTGTTGCTGGCCTATATGCACGGTGACAATATTCACTTAGAAGTTGAACTCACACCTTTAGGTTCTTGTATATTGAATTTAAGGCAAACGCTCTACCAACATATAGTAGAAATTTGATATATTTATACATGAGGGTTGGTTCAAATCCTGAGTCCTTCAATTTTTTTTTTTAATAACAAGACTAATTATTTTTATTTTTTCCTAAGAGCAAGATTAATTAAAGGCTTCCATACATTGTGTATTGCCACACTGGGTTGACTTATAGGATTATTTACCATTGTCATATGAGCAGATTCCTTGAATTTTCTTCTATGCATTTTTTCCTCTTTATCTAATATCTTTGTATTTTCCCACTTAAGCATGTGGTCATTAGTACATACATGATCTGCTATGGTAGACCCATCTGTTTTTTCCCTTTTAACCATTAGTTTGTGTTCCTTCAATCGTTCAACAGGTCGACAGGTCTCACCAATGTATTTCCTTCCACATTCACATGGTATTTCATAGATGCAGTTTTTGTTCTTCAGCATTTCCAGTTTAAGCTTAGTAGAAGTAAGCATTATTCTAAGTGTGGTATGACTTTGGAAAGCAGTTCTAATATTATATTGACTGCAGATTCTTTTTAGGTTGTCCGCCATTCCTGGTATGTATGGATACACCACCATACCAATAGCTGTTTTCTCTTTTGGTGTCTCTTTCTGTTGTCTATTGAAGGTTTGTCTGATGACTGCTGATGGATAACCATTCTTCATAAGCATTTGTTCTATGTGAATCTTTTCTTTTTCCAAATCACTGGTTTCTGAACATACCTCCTTTGCTCTGTTCCATAGTGATAGTACAATTCCTTGTTTAGTGCTTCTTGTATGATGGGATGTATATGCCAAGTATTTTCCAGTGTGTGTTGGTTTCCTATATACTGTTGTTTTTACTTTGCCCTGAGGGAGTCTTGTCTCAAGAACATCCAAGAATGCCAATTTTTGTTCTTGTTCTGCTTCCATCATGAAATTAATTGTAGGAGATATGTTGTTAATGTGCATCCAGAAAGACTGTAATTTTAACTTGCCATGTGGCCATACTACAAATGTATCATCAACATACCGAAGCCACACTTTAGGTGGACATGGAGTAGTATTTATGGCTGTTGTTTCAAATTCTTCCATGTAAATGTTGCTGAACAACAGTGACAGTGATGATCCCATGGCCATCCCTTGATTTTGTTGGAAGAATTCTGAGTTATATTGAAAGCATGTTGTTGTTACACAAATGTTAATAATTCCATTAAACTATCAATAGGTAGAACTGTTCTACTTTGTAGACTATTATCATCATATAACCTTTTCCTTACAATAGACAATGCTTCATCACATGGTACATTTGTAAACAGACTTTCCACATCAAAGCTTATTAATATGTCTGTTCTTTCCATTTTCATGTTCCTGACTAATTCTACAAAGTGCTTAGAATCCCTGATGAAAGACGGTGTCCTATATGCCAATGGACTAAGAACTTCGAGAAGAAATCTTGACAAATCTTGACAGGGTGAATTTCTAGAACTAACAATAGGTCTTAATGGAACATTCTCTTTATGGATTTTAGGCAGTCCATATAGGTGAGGAATCTTGCTGAAATATGAAGTTAATTTTCTTTTTTCTGAATCACTGAAAAGTAGCAAAAAATCCAATTCCAAATACAGAGGTAAAACTACAGGCATTACTCCGGAAGCATCGCAGGTATTTCAGTGATTCAGAAAAAAGAAAATTAACTTCGTATTTCAGCAAGATTCCTCACCTGTATGGACTGCCTAAAATCCATAAAGAGAATGTTCCATTAAGACCTATTGTTAGTTCTAGAAATTCACCCTGTCAAAATTTGTCAAGATTTCTTCTCGAAGTTCTTAGTCCATTGTCATATAGGAGACTGTCTTTTGTCAGGGATTCTAAGCACTTTGTAGAATTAGTCAGGAACATGAAAATGGAAAGAACTGACATATTAGTAAGCTTTGATGTGGAAAGTCTGTTTACAAATGTACCATGTGATGAAGCATTGTCTATTGTAAGGAAAAGGTTATATGATAATAATAGTCTACAAAGTAGAACAGTTCTACCTATTGATAGTATAATGGAATTATTAACATTCTGTGTAACAACAACATACTTTCAATATAACTCAGAATTCTTCCAACAAAATAAAGGGATGGCCATGGGATCATCACTGTCATCGTTGCTCAGCAACATTTACATGGAAGAACTTGAAACAACAGCCATAAATACTACTCCATGTCCACCTAAAGTGTGGCTTCTATATGTTGATGATACATTTGTAGTATGGCCACATGGCAAGGTAAAATTACAGTCTTTCTGGATGCACATTAACAACATATCTCCTACAATTAATTTCACGATGGAAGCAGAACAAGAACAAAAATTGGCATTCTTGGATGTTCTTGTGACAAGACTCCCTCAGGGCAAAGTAAAAACAACAGTATATAGGAAACCAACACACACTGGAAAATACTTGGCATATACATCCAATCATACAAGAAGCACTAAACAAGGAATTGTACTCTCACTATGGAACAGAGCGAAGGAGGTTTGTTCACAAACCAGTGATTTGGAAAAAGAAAAGATTCACATAGAATAAATGCTTATGAAGAATTGTTATCCATCAGCAGTCATCAGAAAATCCTTCAATAGACAACAGAAAGAGACACCAAAAGAGAAAACAGTTATTGGTATGGTGGTGTATCCATACATACCAGGAATGGCGGACAGACTAAAAAGAATCCGCAGTCAATATAATATTAGAACTGCTTTCCAAAGCCATACCACACTTAGAGGAATGCTTACTTCTACTAAGCCTAAACTGGAAATGCTGAAGAACAAAAACTGCATCTATGAAATACCATGTGAATGTGGAAGGAAATACATTGGTGAGACCTGTCGGCCTGTTGAACAATGATTGAAGGAACACAAACTAATGGTTAAAAGGGAAACAACAGATGTGTCTACTATAGCAGATCATGTATGTACTAATGACCACATGCTTAAGTGGGAAAATACAAAGATATTGGATAAAGAGGAAAAAATGCATAGAAGAAAATTCAAGGAAGCTGCTCATATGACAATGGTAAATAATCCTATAAGTCAACCCAGTGTGGCAATACACAATGTATGGAAGCCTCTAATTAATCTTGCTCTTAGGAAAAAATAAAAATAAATATAATTAGACTTGTTATTAAAAAAAAAAAAAAATTGAAGAACTCAGGAAGATTTGAACCAACCCTCATGTATAAATATATCAAATTTCTACTATATGTTGGTAGAGCGTTTGCCTTAAATTCAATATACAAGAATCTGAAGGTGCAAGTTCAACTTCTAAGCGAATATTGTCACTGTGCATATAGGTCAGCAACACCTGAAGAAGAGTGGAGAATAATACTACTTGAAACATTGTGTAATTACTAACTTGTATTTTCTATTTATGTGTTATTACTATCAGGTTGTTTGTATTTGAAAAGTTTAAATAAAGTTTAAAATTTTCTATACATTCAATATTCACTCATAAAATGATGGAAATAGTCCAACATATTACATCTTATAATATACCATCATTACAAACCTTCAGACAATTACTAAAATCATAAATCATTCAAATGTCCATCAAAGAATTTAATTTTATTTGCTTGTAGTTAAAGCTAAATTAATCACAGTAAAATACAGTTTGCCATTTGATCTTAAATGACATCCAAATTAAATGTATGGAAGGATCCATTTTTCATTTATCCAGTAGAAAAGATTTATATAATTAATAGTAGGATGCAATTGGACTCATCCATTCATTTATTATAATCAATGCACAGTCATAAGAATGAATAAATAATTCAGAATATTGAGAAATTCTCCAGCCCTAATTAAAGGTTTAAAAAATAAATAACTACTGTAGCTACTATAACTGATAGTCATCAACCATGCTAAATGTGTCATCAATAAAAATGATGACTTTTTCTGAGATAAACATTATTTGTTTGGGGACATTTAACAATATATCATACCTATAAGGCTGTTTAAATAGGACCCTAATTTCACGTAGAATTTCACAATGCATATAGACATATCTCACTCTTCCAGAAATAAACCTCTTACTATATTAATTAAAAGAAGTTTATAACATTGTCAATGTCTCATTTGCATGCTTACAAAAAGAATAGATGACATCAAAAGTGAAGTGGTATACAGAATTTAAAAACACTTGGTATAAAATAATGCAACTTCAGCTGATTTTACAGTAGGCATCGAGAGAAGGTGTTCATAATGTTAAAATGTGATTCTTATAAAAGTCTAATTCTTATATTTAATGTTAAAAATAAGAATTTGCAATTGATAGTACTGACAGTTTCTATCATGCATTGATTGCTAATTTTCTGTCATGATTTTCTGTCTCTTCATAATTAGGCACTTCCATCTGTAGCATAACTGATTAAGAACATCATGTGGTAATTTGTGTTGAAGTGCATGATTCTGATTACATTATACACATGCTGAATAAGATTTGCTATAGATAAAAATTCAAGGTTGTTTGAAAATTTTAATAATTTGGCTGGATAATTTTTTCTTCATTAATTCTCCAATACTGGTCTAATAATTAAAAAATTAAACTTTGAAGACTTGATATTGGTCGAATAAAAATCAAGGAATTTCAGCATGATATGTCTCACTTCTTGATAATAAAAAAAATAGTTGAAAGATTTGTCATTTGAAAATCAAAAGTGACAAAGCTAAGATACAACTCATGGATCTTTAGCTATTGAATATTTTGGCCAATCATTACACTTTTACTAAGCAAACTCTCAATCAGATCTTTTATAGACTCAGGAAAAGTGTAAAAGATATCTTAAATGATTTTTTTGACCAAAGATGAAGTCAGTTTCATGATAAAATTAATGCTTAAAATATTTGCATATTATGGGGAAATCTATAATGAATTAAATCAAGCATAAAATGACTATACTTAATAAAACATATAAGCATACATGATCATACTAACTGGTTACTTGACTACTAACCCCTTATAGTTATTTACTTTAAATAAAAATACAAATGAGTGCAATCTAATATATATCTGGAATTAAACAAAATATTTAATACTGCATATAAGAAATTTTAAAAATTCTCTCATCTGCATTTACTCCCAATATTAAATCAAATCATGTTTCATAAGAAATGAAGCAAGGGGGTAAGAAAACAATTCATATAAATTTAATATCTCATAAAAAAAGACACATCTGCAAATCTTGTCTGATTATTTTTATGTTCATCAGTATTCAATCTGCTATAATCATTTTTGCACAGGCATATAATAGGTGCATAAATATCCCAAAAAATATTTGCATACACATATCTTATTTTTTACACACATACACCCAATAATTTTCTTTTATCACTTTTTTTTGGGGAACTTAAGAGGTATTTTGGGCAATAGTAACCTGCGATCCCATAAGCTTGATTTGTATCAGCCATTTTTTATATTTTAATCATGCTTAAGACTTTAATAATTTTTTAATACAATTAATTATAGCTACTATATGTAACTATAGGCTAAAGTGTTAGCTCTAACTAGGCCTGAGTGTCTTTTATGCAATAAGTGCAAAATTGAATTTCTACCCTCAACTGGAATTAATATGTAATCACCCATCAGAATGTATTTTTCAGACTAATTGTTTACCATGGATGTTCCATGATTCTTTGTGGAGAATAATTGGATGTTTATTAGGCCAACCAATTTGAATTTATAATCCACTGACAACTATCATCTTCATTTGTCCAGACTGCTACTATTTTGTTATGAAGAACCTGTAACCTAAGCTCATCTATATAAAACAGACAAAACTCTCTATATATATTGCTACTCAGTGGAAGCCAGAGTAATCAATGGATGCCAGAAGGCTTGTGCATAAAATCTCTATTTAGTACCTATTCATCCAATATCCCCAGACTAGTTTCTGGCTTGTAGCTTTCAACAGTGAGTAACCTTGGATCTGAGAACAGTGCACCTAGGCTCCTCAATGACAAAGGCCACAAGCCAGAAACTAGTCTGGGGATATTGGATGAGTAGGCACTAGATAGGGATTTTATGCATAAGCCTTCTGGCCTCCATTGATTACTCTGGCTTGCACTGAGTGGCAATACATATAGAGAGTTTTGCCTATTTTAATAACAGTTATAAGCAAGCATAAGAAATGGTGATCATGTGATGTTTATTGGCTCATCTATATAATTAATTTCAATTTCCTTTTCATTGCTCTCTGTCATATCTTGCATACAGAATAATGTGTCAGCATGACCAATTTGCTTTCTTTTTCTATTCTAATGTATACACATATATGTTTACACACCTCAGCACACAAGGGCTAAGATGCTCAGAAACTTGTTTACTTGCTAAAATTTCCAGTAAAAGTTTATGATCATTTACAATTATAAATCTGCATCCATATAGATATTGATGGAATTTTTAAAATTCACATAGTATAGCAATAGCTTCCTTGTCCAACTGAATGTAATTTTTTGTAGCTTTAGACAAGGTGCATGAAGCATAGACAATAAGTCATTCACCTGTATAATTCCAAATTCAGATGTGTTCACTGAAAGCAAAACTTCTAAATAAGTAATTTATTTGAAATGATAGCAATTTGGTACACAAAATGCTTGCTCTTCTGCTGATTCCCAGTTCCATTTTTCATTCTTAAAAATCATATAAGACTCTGACTACATAAGATTTATTCTTTCAAACAAATTCTCAAAATAATTTACAAGGCCAAGAAGAGCTTGTAATTGCTTTTATGTTATTGGTTCTTGGGGCTTCAGCTACAGCTTTGAATTTTGGGGGATAAAGTCACCCCTTTATTTGAAATTGTGCCCTAAAAATTTTATTTTGCTCACTGTCCAGAAACATTTTTGAGTGTTCAATTTTGTTCCAAATTTATCCAGTTTCTCAGATGTTATGCAGACAATTTCTCAAATCATTTTCTGTCATAGCAGTAACTAGAATATTATCAAAAAATGGTATAACATCTTCAAATCTATTAAGGAGGTTCTCAATTTTCAACTGGAAAGTATTAGGTGCAAATATTATCCCAAACAGAAATTGTTTGCACTTAAATAATGCTACACGAGTAATTAACGTTAGGTTTCTGAAGTTTTATTTGTCAGCAGTATCTGATGGAATGTTGTATTTTGATCTAAGTTTTGCAAAAAAAATAGATTTCTGCAAAGAAACAAGGGACAGGGTACATGTATTTATTAATCACCTTACTTACAGATATGTGATAATCATTCCACAAATAAATTTGAGCATTAGATTTAGTAATGATTATTAATGGCATAGCCCAATCATATTTCTCTGTAGGTTCTAAAACATTGTTGGCACCTAATTTGTTAATTGCCTTTTCGACTCTTTTTTCCTGAGTGAATGTGATCTTGTGTGGTCGATATAATACAAATGACCACAGGGGTAGCTTTTGTTTCCCCTGGTTCTTCATTAAACACTTTAGGACATTTCCCCTTCATTTCCTTCTTGATTTCAATCTTCTTAACAAATGTAAATTTAATGCCCAATTGTTTCAACCAATCAAATGGGTTTATTGAAGCATAAACTACATACAGAAGCAAATGAAAAGTTTTATCATTCTTTACATGGACAACTTTAACTATTTCTTTAATTTTAATTTCATTTACATCCAAAGCCTTTAGCTCAGTTCTTTTGATTATCAATTGCTTTTTTATATTTTGTAATTACAAAAGTATATTCACACACTGAAATCAAAGATATGCTGCTTCCATTATTGACCACCATTGATATGAGCTTGCCACAAAATTTTTAACTATCATAATTTAACACATTCAGTAGTTACACATTTTTTTACACTGACTAACTGATTACCTTTTCTACTTAATACACCTTTACAGATGTTGCTATCTTTATCAGCTTTTTTTTTTGACATAATCTTTTTTATTACAGAATTTACAATGCTTCTCTTTGTAAAAACAATTGCTGGCTTTATTGCCAGCTTTTCCACAATAAAAACAAATAAGAAAGATTTTATTACTATTATTATTTTCTTTTACATTTTCAAATATCTTTCTTTCAGGCTTATGCATTTTACAAATATCATTGTGCACAATGTTATTTTTATCTCCATAATATCTCTTGGTTGCCCTGGAAACAATTCATGAACTATACTGTTTTATAGCTTCATTATATATTACCTAGCTATCAGTTCAATTGTTGCCATAAATAGTCACTGATCATCCCCACCCCAGAAACTGCTGTAGGAGCATCTCATCTAGAAATGAGACATGAATGCAATTTTTAGCAAGATCTTGAATTTTTTGATTTCTGCCCTGACAGGAGCTCCTGAACTGAAGACTGGCAATATGCCTGGAAGGATGTAGCTAAAATAATTTGACAAATGATTTTTTACTTGATCAAAAAGATAACCCTCCGAAGCATCAGGTTTATTAGCCTATTAAAAATCACTATTAATCCTTTGCCTGTGGAATATAGCAGTGATGCTACTTTAATTTTATCAACTTCAATAAATTAAAAAGATATTTCTTTACATATTGGTTGTAGAAAAACCAATTTCTTCTGTCACTAATGTCAAAGTTACCAACAATTGATGATTTTATAATAGCAAACCATAATCTGAAGGTTTAGTCCCATTTATCTTGTTGCCAAAGTTCAAACTGAAATTGCACCACTTGCTATGACTAGGCATTTGCTTATAGAAATTATTTGCTGGTAAAAACTAAGACTAAGGTAACATGTTAATGATTATTATTTCACATATAATATATAGCTAATACAAACATTTTATCATCATTAATTTTACAATATTATTTAACCTATATCCTTGGTTCCCAATGTGGGGCATTTGCTCCACAGGGGTGGGGACAGTTTGATTTTTAAGAGGAGCAATTCAAAAATGAGTTATTAACAGTGAATTTGAAAACCCATTAATTGTTCTTATATCTTATTATTCGTGAATTTAGCTAAGAATGTTTTTTTAGATTTCTTCTATTTATGCTATCTCTTTTCAGTGTCATTTCTGTTTAGATAACCTTTACTCCTTATCTCTCCATTGTTACTTGGAGCAAGTTAAGTGGCTTGAAACTGCATTGTACTTAACTCTTTTTTTGTTTTTTTTTTGTTTCTATTTTTTATGAATGCCATGATCTTTGGAAACTTATTTAAACCAAGTTAATGGCCTTTTAGGCTTACTCCATGTGAATAGGAGTTCACTTTTTGAACAATGAGCATTATATAGCATGAGTGGAAGGGTATGCCAAAAAAGTTGGGAACTACAAAACTATATCCCAACCTAAACTATATATTATGACAGGCACACTTCGTATGGACAAGCATAAGATGGTATTACATAAGAAAATAGCCTAAAATATGTAATAAAGCCATTAAAGGGGGTGTGTATACATCTATATAAGTTGTAATTAAGTCAGGTTATAAAATAAGTAAGATATCTGTGGATATATCATATACTCGCACACACAAGAACAGCCAATAATTAAGGCTTATAATTTATAATTCGATGTGATAGCACATTAGCTATATGCTTATAATAAATGTTTATTATATTTTTACGTTCGTTTTTTTTTAATAAACTCAAAGATGTTTATGCGTAATCTGTATTTATAATTTTTTGTTGTTGTTGAATGCTTGTAAAAAGAAAGGTAAATGGAAATATTTAAATGTTCCAACAAATAAGTGATGTTTAAAATCAAAAGTTTTACTAGTTATTTTTTTCTACAAAGTCATTGTTCTAAATTTAAGAAAAGCGTAAAGGCAATTATATTTTTAGTAGATAAGTAATTGTGTTTCATTTTTTTTTAATTATCAAATAATTCAACTTGACAAAAGAGCTTGTTGAAATTTATGTTAATGCAGGTGGGAAAGATATCTAATTTAATTAAAAATATATTTTAGGTGTAATCTGATTATCAGAAAAATATTTTAAGTGTAATCTGATTATCAGAAAATATCTTATATAGTCTAATTTTTTTTTTTTAAGTTGTTGAATCAGATAGTGGTCAGAATAGAAAGAAAATTTAATTAAAAATAAAAATTCTTGAGATTAATTAGGGGATTAAATTAGCTAATTAAATGTTTTTCAGAGGGGTACCTAGATTGGGATTGTAATGAAAGGGCTATATATGATGTTCACCAGTTTGGATTCAATCAGTCACTAAGTCAATCATTCACTCACTCATGTTAATTTATTGGATTTATTTGAACTTGCTTGCTTAAACTTAAGAATTGGAGCAGAACATACAGAGGCAGACAGTCAGCTATTCCAGTTCTAGTTATTTCTTTTATATCATGCTGATGTAGAGCGAGCTTCAAGATGATTTCCAACTAACCAACTATTATTAGTGTGGTACAAAACAGTGTTTACTGGAAGGTGCTGGTATTTGAAAACCCAAAGTAAAAGAGAACCATTTCCAGTGCTGTAGAAACCAAAAAGAAAGCACTCCTATTAGTGGATAATCGTTAACCAAAGAGGAAATTTATGATTAAACCTCAAGCACAAATGTACTCTTGTCAGTGAAATGGTCATGGGGTAGGAACCCCCAGACAGCGCACCTGCCCAGCTCCACTCCTGCCATCAGAAATGTCTCCTGAATCTAGCCATCAAATGATCATGAAAGCTGCTAAACAATATCATCAGAAATATCCTGAATCCAGCCACCAAATGATTATGAAAACTATCGAATGATGCCATGTTAAAGAGAAGTCCCTGCCATCCTGGATGAACAGATGAATAGCCTACTGAAAACCCAGAGAAGTATGAGAAAAGATTTTATATGGTACACACTATTTTATTAATTTCATATATATTATTGTGTGTTAAATATCTTTCATTTATATCTCTTTGTGTAAAATATCACACTTTTTTAATAATACTTAGTATTTGTAAAATATATTTATGTGCAAGGCTATGATTCTCAGACCACTTTCTCACTAATTGGTTCTTTTCTTTTTATGCTTTAATATTATATTTCTTAAGCAAAATAACTATTATATTATCATAAATTTTTTTCTTTACATTGGGGTTTACTACTATTGTATTTATCTTTGTAATTGGTGAAGGGATACGGGATTCAATAAACATTTGTTTAATAATTATAAAATTACCTTATTGCTTTGATACTCTATTCGTATTCCTTTCTTTAATGAAAAAAGAAAAAAACACTTAGATAATTGCACGAGTTTTAGTTTCCCATTTTTTTACCTGAGATAAAGAAAATGCTGAACTTGCATATGGGATATTCACTTGTCGGGATTTGAATCTTTGGTCATTGGGGTGTTTATTTCTATTACATTTTGTTTGTTTCATTATATTTCATATCATTATTGGCCTTACATATCCTTTCAGGAGGGGGAATTAATCTTTTTCTTTCTGGGAGTGGTACAAAGGATTAAAATTAAAGTAATCTTTCAAAGGTATGTAAGAGTCAATACTTTTATAAACATCCTGATGATTGCATCAAAACGATTGTAAAAAGATTTAAAATTACTTCCTCTCCTGGCATGCTGCCATTTTTTTTTCATGTTCGATATGTGCTCATGCTCATCTTATCAGGGTAGGGATGAACCGGTATAATATAAACCTGAAGACATTTATAAAAATGATAACAAAGATCAATGTTGCTTGCTAGGATTCCAGGATTTGCTTTAGTACATTCAGAGATGAGTCTCTCCATAGTAGTTGCACTCACTCTAAGGCAACATATAATGTGCAGCACTGTGGTGTTGCAAGTTCATGTTTGCACATTTAGTTTCCATAAACAAGTGTCGCTTGGTTGAACATTTCTGGACAATGCACTCTATAGATAAATTATTATAATTCTTTGCATCTCATTAATCAATTCAGATCCTGCATAAGTAAAATCTACTTTTAATTATTATTAATTAAGTATAGTTTGATTTTATCAGAATTCAATTATCTTATCTCTTTTGAGATTTTAAAGAATCTAATTCAAGTTGTTTTATCTGGATAGTAAATCTGAATTATTTTTATTCACTGATTTGCAGACTTATATTTTGCTTATGTTTCATTAAATTTTATATAAGCAATAAACATCACATGATCATCATTTCTTATGCTTGCTTATAATGTTATTAAAACAGGCAAAACTCTCCATACAGTATTGCCACTCAGTGCAAACCAGAGTAATCAATGGATGCAAGAGACTTGTGCATAAAATGCCCATCTAGTGCCTACTCATCCAATATCCCCAGACTAGTTTCTGACTTGTGGCCTTCATCAGTGAGGAGGCTTGGATCTTAGAGCATTGCACCTAGATCTTAGAATCTAATGCAACCCTCCAGCAGCCAACTTTTATCTCTACTTAACTACAAAACTACGAGTCTTAAATTGAAAACACTATAATATTTTCAAACCAAGGTCACAAACCAGAAAGTAGTCTGGGCATATTGAATGAGTAGGCAATACTATATGGAGAGTTATGCCTGTTTTAATAACAGTTATAAGCAAGCATAAGAAATGGTGATCATGTGATGTCTATTGGCTTAAAACCAATCCTACCTAATAGGATAGTGGTGGCCATGGTTATTAAAGAACCACACTTTAAAATGTATAGGTACTGAACTGAGTTCAGACTTATAGGACTATATAACCTAATGAGCTTGGATTGAAAATATTGTGTTTTCAATTTAAGACATATAGTTTTGTAATTAAGTAAAGATAAAAGGTGGCTACTGGAGGGTTGCATTACATCCTAAGATCTTGGTGCACTGCTCTCAGATCCAAGGCTTCTCACTGACAAAGGTCATAAGCCAGAAAATAGTCTAGGGATATTGGATAAATAGGCACTAGATGGGGAATTTATGCACAAGCCTTCTGGCATCCATTGATCACTCTGGCTTGCACTGAGTGGCAATACTGTATGGAGAGTTTTGCCTGTTGTAAATTTTATATACCTATTTTTTAAATGTATGTAAATAAATCATTTTTTTATTGCGCAATGTTTGTAAACTGTAATATTTAACACAGCATTACACTGTTGCACATGCGCTTTGAAGATTTTAACTATAAATGAATGAATACTAACACTCAACTACATGATAAAGTCTTTGGAAAAGATAGAATGGCCAGACTTTATCATGTGGTTGAGTGTTAGTATTCATTCATTTATAGTTAAAATCTTCAAAGCGCATGTGCAACAGTGTAATGCTGTGTTAAATATTATAGCTATTTTTTCTAAATTTATTTATAACGTGTATATATTTAAGTACACACGCACATACATAATAATTACCTTATCAAATCTTGTGTTAATCCAATTCCAGATACAAGTCATTGTATGTTGTGACATATAAAATGCTTTAATTTTATGCTTAATTCAGTACCCTATTAAATATTTAGTTATCTGATAAATTATGTAGTTTTTACTGGAATACTACCCAATATAACTTTGTATGTGGATGAAAAAATATCTACCATAGAAAATATCTTTCCATTCGGTTAACAACAGTCAATATATTTTTATTTGAAGTATTTCTTAAATATAGATAAGACTAAAATAAACTTTTTTGATCATTTATAAAATAGTGACATCTAGTGAATGATATTTGAATTTACACTTCACAAAGCATTAATATTTTCATATTACATATTTTCCATAGTAACTAAATATATAGTTTATGATGAATTAATTGTTTTATCTTGAGCTCAACCTCTGTAATAATTGTAAATGTACAAAGTTCAAAATGTCTAAAGCAATGATAAATTGATGCACAATTATAAGAAAAGAGAAAATTCATGCAAGAATTAGATAATTAAGCGATCTCTGTCAATCCACAAAGTAAATTAAGTCCAAAATGCCAAAAGATAAAAAAAAATCTCAAAAAATATCTAATTTAAAAGGCAAAGAAAGGATTAATTAAATGTTTACTAAATAATAAGGGAGTATCCAAGATTGATAAAGTAGGTTGGTTTTAGCATATTTGAGACAGACTTTTTTTTTTTATATAGATATCGGCAAATTGTTTGACAATGTAACTATTTAATTCCTAGTAAAATATTTAAATCTTAAACATATAAAGAAAATGCTTACAAGATGTTTATTGTAAAAATTTTATTAATGGGAGGGGGTGGGATACTGTAATAATATGTTCTCGATAGTAATTTAAGAAGAAAATCTTATGTGAAACATTTGTTGTGGTGACTCATATGGGACGGATGATAATTATTCTCAGATTTTTAATGAAAGTAAATTTATTCAAACGACTTAAAAGTGTAATTATTTCTCTACACATACATACTTTAAAGAGCATCTAAACATTTTTTCCTCCCTCTTATTTTTTGTTTTTCCTCATTGTTTGTCTAATAACATATAATTTCCTTAGTTTTATCAGACTGTGTAAACTATCAGTTCTCAAATGAGTATTGAAAATTTAAAATATAAAGATACGCTAAATCATTTTAATATTTCCAATTTATATAACAAAAAATTGGGTTTAATAAGAAATCATACTCTTCTCATCATTCATCTGGCTTTTGCATAACTTGTGTATATATCAATCCAGACAAGTTTTTCCGAATCTTCCTTTCACTTTTCTTCAAACATAAATTTTATCACTTCCTAAGATCAATATAAAAATGTTTTGTCCCCCATTAACCGCCTTTTACGATTTAATTTTTACTAATAAGAAAATTGGGGTTGGATTTAAATTTAATAATTAAAATAAAAATCATAAAATTAAAACTTACCTCGACTGGAAGAAAAATTTGTGTCCGTATTTCCACTGTTCGCTTGCCCGTGGTATGTTGAATTAGATCCTGAAGAAGAAAAATTATAATGCATTATAATAATATTCCTATTTGGGGTAGCAATAACCCGTTGCTTTTTTTTCCGATCCTGCCACAGCATGCCGTGCAAAAACGGAAGTTTTTCCTCCCCCAAAGTTAAATAGGGGCTTTATTTTTTAAATGTCTTTTATTACACCATTTCTTTCATTATTGATCCTAAAAACTAATAAAATAAATTTTAATTAATAAACATCAAAATAATGAATGTCACATCGGAAAAATATATAAAGCGATTTTTAATAAAGGCATCCATCAAAAGGCATCGTTCGTAATTTTAATAAGTGACTTGTGAAGCTTCAGTGACATATCCAGGAAAGGATGAGTTTTGAAAATGTACCCATCATACATTTTGTTTCTGGCAGTTGAGCCAAGTGCTAAAAATAATAAAAGTGACGTACAATGAATGCCAAGGAAATAACACATAATAAGTCATCAACTACAGGACTGGGGAGAATAGATAAACCACTTATTTTTTAACAGTCTGAACTAAAAGTCATAATATCCGTAATTCTTTTCTAATTACTGTATTCTTGTTCTTTTTTTAATTACATATACTTGACTTATTGATAAAATTAATAGAAAAGCAAATAAACATTATTGGATAACTTTACATTTACTTTTTTTTAATACTTAAAAATATTTTTTCTTTAAAAAATAAACTAAGAACATTTTTATTTTTTGGGACAGTTTTGCTTTGTTTTGTTGGTTTTTTTTTAAAAAAAAAAAAAAGAGCAGTGCTTAAAACTTAGTTTCCTAAGGTTTTGACTCAGGGAGCTTAATTATTTTTAGGGAAATAGTCTAATAATCATGTGATTAAAGGAATTATGGCCGCCAAGTTTGGAAAAATTCCAAAAACTTTCGACATATTATGAAACCCATATTTAATAGTTTATTCACATTTCAAAAATAGAATTATATGGAAGTGTAATTTGCAACAAAGGACAAATTTATTAAATAAATATCATAAATAAAAATATACGTAATTACAATAACATTGAATGTATATATTATTCCTAAAAATAGAAAGCATAATTTAGTTTTAAGATTGTTTTTTTTTTAAATAAAAGAATCTTATCATTTTAAGCAACAAAATTGTGAAAAATATATCATATAAAATCAACGCGAAAAATAACAAGCTTTTTTTTTTTGTAAATATCTAAAAATGAATGCATCTATCATAACCACGATCAATCATTATGCTAGCGAGAATCTTAACATCCTTTAAACAAAATTCGTAATTGGAGCGGCCTTTTCATATTTGTAAAACGATGACCAAAAATGTTTCGTAGAATTACTACTATTATTTTAAAAATAATTCTCGATAGTTATTAATTTTTAACAATATTGTTATCATTGATACTTACAAAAAAATATTTATTTTATAATAATTAATTTTAATATATTTTAAACATTTTATTAATTATCATCATCTCTTTTAGGTAAAATTTTTCATCAATTTAAACTCAAGTACAGCATATACTTACAAGTTGGAAAATGACTTTAATGTCTACAAGGAATACTGTTTTAATGAAATCATTTTATCCTGATTACATCTTTCTTGGCTGAAGATCACTTGACTTCCCAAATAATCTATCATATAATATATTTTGATTTATGTATAATCTCCGATTAGTCAATGCATGTTATTATTTCTTATTGAAAGAAGTTGTTTAGATGGCACAAAGATCATCTGATTGCCCTATTGTTTTCTTTCAATGCTAATAAAGAATTATTATTGAAAATATCAATAAAACTGTTATAAATCTTTCCTTGCATTAGTTTTTTAATAATTTTGCATTGTGCAAAACTAGGATAATCAAGTAAGTTTCTTAAAATATTATTAAGTTATAAATTGCACTTTACACAAACAAGTGAAGCTCAATATTATAAGAATTATTAAGCTAAGCATTTTCAGGTAACTTTAGTCCCCATATTCATAGCCTATCTTGTGAGTATCAGCTTACATTGAGATTTTAAACCGAAAAACTGGGTAGTAATTTATGCAAATTTATTCAATATTTTCATATAGTCCACTTTCTGGAGATTGAGAAGCACAATTCCTTCCAGTTTATTGCATTGTCATCATTTGCAATAAAGCACGCTTCCTTTATTTTTTGTTTAGTATCATTATGCCCAGCACACAGTGCCTTTGTTGGAGTGGGTTCAAATATATGGCCCATAGTTCTTTGATGTTCGAGAAATATAGATTTAGTTTCAGTATTGTTTAGTGTTCTGCTATATAAGTAGTGCTGTTGAGAAATTTTGGTAGTAATGTTGGCACAGGTCTCTCCATAATATGCTGCTTTACAACCATTGGTTGGTCATGCAATTTTGTAAGCTGCTTATGCTATTTGATCAGAAGGTATATGATCTTTAGTATTGTTTATTAGTCTGTTTATAGACAGTGGTATGTGGAATTCTAATTTGAATGACTCAGCAAATATTTTATAACATTTTCTGGAAATTGATGGTATGTAAGATAGCAGCATTCTTGGTTTATTATTTCTAATAATATCAGTCTGTAGCTTATTCTGAAATTACCTAATACTTTTGTAGATAGTGTTATGTGAGAATCCAACACTTTCCAGTTCTTTAATATAGTACGTGAAGTTCTTTTTGCGGTCGCATTCAAATTTGCATAGCCTGTGATTTCTGTGTAAGAAGTATGTGAGTCCAGCAAATTTGTACAAATTGGGTGAGTTTGGGTGTATAAATCATTTCCACTAGCTTGACTATCATGGCATAGGTAAGTTGGTCAAGGTCTCTATGAACTTAAATATCCAGATACTTAACATTGTGCTGCAATACAGTTAATTGTTAAAGAGGTTTGTCTTTGCAGCTCTTTCTGAATATTGAACTACCCTTATTTGCGTAAAGCACAATACTACTCGAAGGTGAAGTAAAAACAAGGATTTTATTTCAATTAAAATATTATTTCGGACAGAATTTTATGACTTTTCTTAATTCAAATTTTTGTACTGATTTATGAATAAAACAATGTGATAATGAATTAAGAATTTTAAAATAATATAAAAATCATTGGTTATCTTTGCATCTATAGAAAAATCAATGCATATTCTTTTTTCTTCATGGAATTCATTAAACAAAAGGAGTCATGTAATAATATATTTTTAAAAAATCTCATTATGGGGCTAAAAAAAAAGTAATTTTGTTCCCTATTTCTTAACATATACCATTTACAACTTTCTTAAACACTTTATCAATAATATTTTTTATATTAAAACTTTACTCTAACAGTTTCGACTGCCCTGAAGCCATCATTACAGCTCTTTACAATCCTACTTCCAAAAACCCTATTTCTTTTAATTTGGGAAATATTGAACCTAAAAAAAAGCTTTAAATAATCAGCTTTTGCATAGTTCTTCATCAGAGTTAATAAGTAAACTTTTATCACCAAACAGAAAATAATTTTATCAAGAAATTCTTATTCTACGGCTTGATGGAGTCGAAAAGATATTCCTCTTTCTCTGTCATCTGTATTTATCAGTCACATTTATCTCCACTTTGTCCTGCATTTTAACAAGTTTTTCTTACCGATGATAAAACAAAAATTAATTTATATCAATCATGAAAAGTCTGTACTACTAAATATATCCATTTTGCAAATGCTTGTAATTAATGTAAATAAAAATTATCTGCATTTTATCAAAAGTTTATGCAAACGACCATAATTTACTATTTAACATTAGTTTAAAATCTCCATTTAATTGTATCTCTTTTTTGTTTTAGATTCATTTTAATGGCTACCAATTTTAATAACAGGAACATTTTTTGGCATCTAATAATAATAAAAAGCCACTCAAGAATGAGTACATAGTCATTCCAACTCCAAAAAAAGAAAAAGAGGAAATAACTACTTCATTTGAGGCTAACATGAGGCTGGATAGCACTCCATCTCTAAACTGTACTTAGAGACAAGGAACTCATTTGCCATAGCATGTACCGAGTTCAGGAATGAAGTATAATTGCTTGTGTCCAGTTACATATTTAAAGATTGCAGGATTCAATCTATCAACCAATTGCAATCCCAGAGAGGTATTAGTTCATGAAGAAATGATAACAGGAGCAATAAGTAAGTGCTGAGACACCACAAATCACCGAGTAGCACAATATGAAGAAAATGAGGTCAAATGACTGTTAAACTCAAAACCTTAATTATGAACATATATAAAATAGTATGAATCAAAATTTTATGAGACTGAGAAAATATCTGCTATTAAAATAATTACTACTTTTCCTCTTTTTAACTAATATAAAATATACAAAAGATGGCGATATTAATAAGGTGCTGATATAGTAGATGCTCAGCAGCCATTTTGAATTTGAAAACACCCAAAAATACTGCTGGCACATGCAAGTGATAAATGACATTGAGTAGAAACACTTAGTTTTCAAAAAAATAAATCGCCTAAGGCACTACAATTAAAAAAGGGTGGTGGGAAGGCACTACACTTAAAAAAAAGTGTGGGAAAACATCACATTAAGTGGCCTAAGGTGCTACTATCAAAAAAAAGTGCGGGAAAAGAAAAAAAAGTTAACATTGAAAATTAAAAAATCCTTTAAGATAAACCAAAAATGCTAATTTATATATATTGTACCAGTCGAAAAACCCACCACCTAAACTGCAAGTCTGATCCAAACTCAGGCGGTTCAAACTGAATTCAAACCCAATTCCCCAGCTCAGATTAGTAGAAATCTAAATCAATGGCACAGTGCTATGCACCAAGAAACTAGCTCAATGGTTGGTGAGGATTAGAGACCCCTAAACTGACACTAATATTGGATAATTAATTAACTTAAGATACTTTTTTAAATCGAATCATATGTATATGTTCGGGTTGCCAATACAGACAGTGAGCATTAACATTAAAATAATTATTGAATAAGATAATTAAGAAACCAAGTGTGTTTAGAAAATATTTAATAATAATAGTTTTTGTTTTGTTTGAATTTTAAATAATGATTATTTTAATTAATTCTAGTCCTTAAACAAAGTTTGTAATTATAATCAGAGTGGCAGTCCTTATTATATGCCAATGAGTATTACACAATATTTTGGAATTCTATGTCTATGCCCCCAACAAGAAAATAAAGGCAGATAAAGGTATTCAGTTGTAAAGGAAATTAAAATTATTATTTTATACAGAAGAATGTGAGATTTATTCTCCCATTCGCAAATCTATTCATGAAAAGCACGATATGTATTTTAGGGCATAACTTTAATCTTTATTAGAAAACTTATTTATTTTGAGATAACTGAGAATTTGTTTGACTTTAATTGAAATCACTTCATCACAAATTACGAGCATCAGAACGGGCTTTACTGGAACAGAGAGGTAACAGTGCTGACGAATTATGAGCTGTAAAATAAACATGAAAGATAATAGCTGGTCAGTGATTTCAAAGTAGTATGGTGGCTTGTATGTGACAAGTCTTATGCCCTTTAAGTAGATGTGGAACACGAGAAAACCAAGCCGGTGTTCCAAATATGACATGAACGGGGGAGGAAGTGCTTTCTTCCTCTATAATTAAAATAACAGTGATATCACCACCGACAAGCCTATGGAGCGGAAGATTGCCCTACGTCAGCAACATTTGCTGATGATGACTTGATAGTCACCATTTGAAAAATAAAACCCAATTTATTATCGAATGCTCTACGTGATGACTTGATCAATTTAATTAAAGTCAAATGAGCTTTTAACTAAAACTATTTCAACGCATTTATAAAATTATATTAATTATGCCCCAAACATCGTGCCCCTCCTGAATATTAATAGATAGTGAAAACAATTTGAATTAGAATGTATTTGATTCCTTTATCGGTCCTTTTGCAAAAATATTTTAACATTATATATATATTGGTGAACATGAGAAAATAGCTGGGGCATAGATTGGAAACAGAGCTAATAATTTATTATTAGTCAATTATAAAAATAACAAGCATTTAATAATTTCTTTTGACTCGATGATTGATAGAACTATATAAATCTAGTTCTAATGGATGAGAATTATTATCAGATTTAATATTATATTTTCTGCGTAAGGCAAATAGAACAAAGGAGTTTATCGAGTCGAAAGATTATTGGCATATAATTAAAAATAAACAACATTAATAAAGCACACAAATATGTTTATATAATATAATAAATGAACTGCCAAGTAAGAAAAGAAAGTTTAAAGACTAGAGATTGAGAGAATTTATATAAATTTAAAAATAGCATAAATAAAAGGGTTTACACAGAGTATTACATTTATAGAATGAGAGTATTACATTTATAGAATGAAAAGAGCTCTTAAAGGGAGTGCAAAGTAAAGTTCAGAAACTGGCCAGATAGTTTAAGGTTCATTATGGAAATATATTACCCATTTCTTCCGGGCTGGATCCTTAGTTTGCATGTCTGGGTGAGGAAAACATAGGCATGCATTGGGTCGATTACTTGAACAGTATTTTAATGAATTTTCATGATTTTAGCAGCATAATTGGTCCGGAAAAGATTCAGCAGCTTCATTGAAGATTTCAGGAACCGCAGCCAGATTCCTGATGTTTTAGCCCTTCACCATGATCGAAGCACTATTTAAATTTATGATTTTGAAACACACAGAATTCACTGCACTTCTCTACAACAAAGATGGCTTTTTTTCCCTCTCCAAACTTTCCAGAGCTATATATACTGTATCTGATGCTTTCAGGCTAGCACTTTCATTATCAATGTTACACATTTCTAGTTGTTTTTAGATACATTCCTTCGATAAGGCTTTCAAACTCATTAACTTGAATTCATTTTCTAATTAGAAAATGAATTTTTGAAATCAGAAAAATGATTTTAATTAGGAAATCCTTACACTTTAAATACTTATCTTTTTTTCTAATTAATAAAACTTTACCTATTGTTTTTGGAAAGGGAAAATCTGAAAGCTTATCAAAAGAATGTAGCTTTTAATCATTAAAATTTTAACAAATTATTTAAAAGTAAAACCAAATATTCCCGACGCAATGAAACTTTCGAACAATTATATATATTTAAATATTTATAAATATATATGCGCAATTCACGCAGTTGTAATATATATAAATTCATGAATAATTTTATCATGAATTTATTAATAGAATTGATCAATTTAAATCTGAAAGAATTAATTTTAATACGCATTTATAAAATAAGTTTCCATCATGGAAATTAGCATGGATTGAACGTATAATGCTCCACTGCATCAGAAATTTAAGGTTAGTACTAGGGGTTTGAAGTGGGCTTATGGCTAGATGTCATAAAGCTAGGATCGAACTCAGATCCAACTGCTTCAATATAGTGATAATCAAATACTGTAATAGTAAATCTTAAACAATTAATGTGTGTTAAGGCATTTTTTAAAAAAAAATCGTAAATGATATTTACAAAAACTCTTTAAAATATAGCGATCATTAGAAAAATAATAAATGCTATTTTAAAAAGCTCACTCCGGTCTTTCAACACTATATACTAAATCAGTATTATAATTTTAAAAAACAATATTTAAAAACTATAATGCTATAAATCAAACATTGGGTTGTAACATCACATTAAATAGCCTAAGGTGCTACTATGAAAAAAAGTGTGGGGGAAAAAAAAAGAAGTGAACATTGAAAATTAAAAAAATTACAAAATACTTTAAAATAAACCAAAAACAATAATGTATATAATGATGATAATCAAATATTGCAATCGTAAATCTCAAAAAATTAACGGGCATTTTTAAAAAAAGTCATAAAACCTAAATATATATACATAGCGATAAATAGAAAAATTGATAAATGCTGCTTTCAAAAGATTACTCCAGTCTTTCCACAGTATATACTAAATCAGTATTATAATTTTAAAAAAAATATATTGCTAAATCTGAAATGGTGGGAATATCACTTTCAACACTATTTCGTGGAGTTTCAACAAATAAAAAACCTAATTAACTTATTTTTAAAAATATTTTACATTTGGCTTTAGAATTATCCCTCTAACTAAGAGTTATAATAATAAATCACAAATCTTAATAATAGACATATTAATGCATATTACAGTTAGCATTTATTTAAGTAATTTTTTACCAATATTTTAAGAATTTTAAAAAAATTACCAACTTTCTGGATCGGATATATGGTCATCCACGCAGGCTAAATTTGGTTCTTCCTAGATCTCTTCATTACTGCAAAAACAAAAAGCCATCAACAAATTATGGGTTATGCTTTTAAGATTTAAGTTTATTACTTTAAAGAAGACGCCAGTAAAATTAATTTATTCAGGAAATATCGCAGTTTGATATCGTCTCTTTCAAATTTATTTTTAAAACTGTGTACTTGGGTCTCACACAAATTAAACCAGGTATGTATGATGTAAGATAATTTCCAAGAATTGGACTTCGGGATGGGCTTTTGTCTTACTAAGATAAAAGTGTTAAGTTAAAATATGTAACAATAGAAAGCTCAGCTAAACTTTCAAATTAAAAAAAAAAACAGCTGTAAACAAGCTTAATGGACTTTTATGCCTCAAGCCTAACTAGTAATCAAATGCAAAAGAGGGGTAAAATTTATTATAAAAAAGTTTACAATAAATTAATGATTTAAAAATATAATCGCACACTAACATATTACACGTCAAAACTTGTACTCATATATATATATGTGTGTGTGTGTGTGCCGATAAATGTATTACTTTTAAGATTTTAGTTTTAACACTTTCAAGAAGACACAAGTAAAATTATTTGGTAATTTATTCTGAAAATATTGCAAAAACAAAAAAGAGACCTGCTTTTCATTAATATTTAAAAAAAAAAACAGCTGAAATATAAAGGGTATGTGTTCATGTGATCATATGATTTGAAAATTCTGTTTCACCTTCTATGTATCATAGTAGGCCTGTTTTCCAAATTCAAACCCATCCCAGGCCATGGGAGTAATCCTATAATAATGTACTTTGATGGGTACACCCTTTGATGTATAATAACGTATGAATATGTGTATGTGCGCACATCTAATATATAAATAAATATATTTATATATATTAATGTCTGTATACAGATATTAATATATTAGATGTGGGCACATACACATAAACATACGTTATTATACATCAAAATACATTATTATAATATTATCTATATAATGATGTTAGGGTTGAAGCATAAAAGTCCATTAGCTGGTTTACAGTTGTTTTTTTTAATTTGAAAGTTTAGCTGAGCTTTGTATTGTTACGTCACACATACCTGGTTTAATTTGTGTGAGACCCAAGTACACAGTTTTAAAAATAAATTTGAAAGAGACAATATCAAACTGCGATATTTCCTGAATAAATTAATTTTACTGGTGTCTTCTTTAAAGTAATAAACTTAAATCTTAAAAGCATAACCCATAATTTGTTGATGGCTTTTTGTTTTTGCAGTAATGAAGAGATCTAAGAAGAACCAAATTTAGCCTGCGTGGATGACCATACATCTGATCCAGAAAGTTGGTAATTTTTTTTTAAATTCTTAAAATATTGGTAAAAAATTACTTAAATAAATGCTAACTGTAATATGCATTAATATGTCTATTATTAAGATTTGTGATTTATTATTATAACTCTTAGTTAGAGGGATAATTCCAAAGCCAAATGTAAAATATATTTTTAAAAATAAGTTAATTAGGTTTTTTATTTGTTGATACTCCACGAAATAGTGTTGAAAGTGATGTTCCCACCATTTCAGATTTAGCAATATACTTTTTAAATATTTTTTAAAATTATAATACTGATTTAGTATATACTGTTGAAAGACTGGAGTAATCTTTTGAAAGCAGCATTTATCATTTTTTCTATTTATCGCTATGTATATATATTTAGGTTTTAGACTTTTTTAAAAAATGCCTTAACACACGTTAATTTTTTGAGATTTACGATTGCAATATTTGATTATCATCACTATATACATTATGGTTTTTGGTTTATTTTAAAGTATTTTGTAATTTTTTTAAATTTTCGATGTTCACTTCTTTTTATTTTCCCGCACTTTTTTCCATAGTAGCACCTTAGGCTATTTAATGTGACGTTACAACCCAATGTTTAATTTATAGCATTATAGTTTTTAAATATTGTTTTTTAAAATTATAATACTGATTTAGTATATAGTGTTGAGAGACTGGAGTGAGCTTTTTAAAATAGCATTTATTATTTTTCTAATGATCGCTATATTTTAAAGAGTTTTTGTAAATATCATTTACGATTTTTTTTTAAAAATGCCTTAACACACGTTAATTGTTTAAGATTTACTATTACAGTATTTGATTATCACTATTAGCATTTTTGGTTTATCTTAAAGGATTTTTAAACTTTCAGTGTTCACTTCTTTTTCTCCCCCACCCCCACTTTTTTTTGATAGTAGCACCTTGGGCTATTTAATGTGATGTTTTCTCGCACTTTTTTAAGTGTAGTGCCTTCCCACCACCCTTTTTTAATTGTAGTGCCTTAGGCGATTTATTTTTTTGAAAACTAAGTGTTTCTAGTCTATGTCATTTATCGTTTGCATGTGCCAGCAATGATTTTGGGTGTTTTCAAATTCAAAATGGCTGTCAAGCGCGTACTATATCATCACCATTAATAATTGATTATTGTTTAACTAGTTTATTCACAGAACTAATGAATACTTCAAACTTTAGTTTATATACAAATGTACTATCCCCTGCTCTTTTGCATATAACAATTATTATGAATGTTTAATTTATTTACATTCTACAGAAACATATATATATATTAGGAGTAAAACCCAGGTTGACTTAAGAAGGATATAACAACATAATGCAGCTTGGATCTTTTCTTTTAAAACACAAAATAAAAGATTTAACAAGTAAAATCACATGGCTTTTGTTTCTAATTATAAATTAAAGAGACATTGCATTATTTTCAAAAAGACAAATGCACTTCCTGTGTTTGTTCTCGTTTAAATAAATACATTAGTAGAACAAATACAGTAGGAGTAAATTGGACAGAGTGATTTTCTTTTATTCAAAGAAGTTTGTTAAAATTTTTAAATATTCCCATTGGAAATGTCCACTAACTTTGCAGTCCACATCTATCTACTGTTGGACTTAGAGAGTCCTTGACTCTCCAAAGCTCGAACTGTAGAGTCTGTGATTCTGCATATGAAAATAACATGATTTCAAGACTAAAAAAAAAAAAATAAAGAAAATTTAAAACAACAAGTATACCATAAAATTAATGATTAAAAATAAAGTACATCAAATTATCTCAACAACGGTTCTTGAGTTTAGGTATGGAATTCTTCAATCATGCAGTTCAGTTCTAGGTCATTTTTCTTTGGCAAAATAATTTTTGCATAGCGATATCTCCATGTGTTGTTGAAAAGGCAAGCACATTGATTTCCTTAATTGATCCAACATTTATTTTCTTGTGTATGTCTCAGGTTGAATATTGGCATTTCACTATATGGCATATTAAAGTAGATAATGGAAGCTTTAGACAAACATGTTAGGGAAGATAGTGATTTAACACTACAACACAATTACTTAATGTTACTTGCATTTGAAAGGTAATGATGAAGTATGCATTTTATAACACTTTATAAAATTTCCAGTTTCAGCAATTATAACTTAATGTCAAATAGTTTTCTTCCTTGATCTGACAAACTACTTCATTATTACCTTTCAATTGCAAGTAATATTTACATTATATTTTACTATCAGTGTTGAAAGAGATACAATTCAAGCTCGTTACAATAAGTTCAAAGTTAACTTTTGTTTTTATGCAAATCTATGTGAATTTCTCTAACATATACTTGAAAAGCAATTATTTTAATTTTTGTCATGGTCGTATATCACTAAATTTGATTACTAAGAATTACAATTTTGAATACTATCCTCAATTTTTCAGCATTTGAACATTTACTTTTCTTGACATTGAGTTGTTATTAAGTCAAAAACATTGTCTTCACAAAAGTTTTTTGTTGTTGTTGATTTTTTTTTGAGTGTCCTTGGTTTGTTTCTAAGTGTGTTAAGATCTTCATTTCCCTTTGACCTCAATGTAGCTGCTTAATGTTATAATTTTTTTCTTTCTTCCTTTTTATCAATGAATCAATTAAAATGAAAATAATAGCACTATGACTTTATTTTCACACTCAGTTTCTTAGTGGTTAGACTTGACATCAAGGTTATCTCTGAGCTTGATAATTTCAGTCTGTCACATAATATGATTTAGTTCTGCAACATATAACATTGTCTATTTACATTTACCTTCTAATATGTACATATATGCACAGATTATTTCTCACTAATAATTCATAAAAATTAATCATACTGACTTATAATTTTCTTTTGTTGGAATGTTATTAAATAAGCCTAAGTATTGTGTTTGCAGATGTATCTGAGCTTAAGATAGTGAAGTGACTATACATGAATCATATGAGTTTTGTCAGGGATTTAACTTGAAATATGGGTTGAATTTGGTGGGCATGTTTGAGTTGTAAGTTCCTGTTACAACAACCTTTCCCTTACCAGGTTAAAATTTTAATCTCTGCTGAAAATTTTTCTTGTTTACATATATGAGAAAGGAGATGAAGCCTATCTTTTTCATGTATTTGCTCTCTAGATTTTCTTTTTTTTTAACAAAACATCATTTGGAGGTGGTTTTCGAACATAGGCTCCCTTTTTTATTTCTACTGATGACTTTATATATTTGAGTGCACAATATAAATGTCTCTTCTACAGATGGCACATATTTTTATTCATTAGTCTCTATCTTGCTTCTATAGAGTCATCAGATTTCTTTTGAGGACTAACAGAAGATCCAAGCATCCATCATTTGGTGTGGATTAATTCTTTAGGTTAACTGGCCTCAAAGTATCCCAGTATTTGCTGTAACATCTATCAGGGTGTATTCTCAACATTGTTCATGACCCTACTTTACTGAATATATACATACCTATCCTTCATTGTTTTTTTAAGTTGGACAGATTTTACATTTATTTAAATTGTCCATGGTATGGCTTCATTATTTGAGCATTGTACATGCCCTTGATTTCTCCTCCCATATCCAACCAAAATATATTGGGACGTGATTGTTTTATTATAGTGCAAGGTTCTTCATACAAGTGGTATAATTTGTTGTACTTGTTATCAAGCAGTTTGCTAGCATGAGGTTTTTTTTATTAAGACCTTGTCTCCTATCCTAAAGACATTTGAAGTTTTCATTTTCTTTTTATTCCTTTGACTGGCCCTACTTGTTAAATGAAAGTGTGCTTATTGTATGTTCTTCTTTATAATACTCCACTTATGATCATTTCCATAATACTTTACATTGTTTGATTGGCTATTCCCTGTTTTTGATTGAATGGCCAATAGACCATATGCCAACAGAAAGTGAAATCATGTGCCTATCCATTCTTTGATCTCTTCTTTTTTATAATATTATTAGTTGTTTTTCATGTGTATATACACTGATTTATTTGTCTTCTCTAAAAAGATTTTTTTTAAAAAAAACATCGATGGAGTATTCATCCACTAAGAACTGTCCACTTTCACATATCCTGAGTTGTAACCTTTGGAATCCTTCCCTTTTTAAGTGCTTTTTCTTTTAAGCACTGCCACTTATGTATCTATTAAAGGTGAAGAAACATTCATAATTGCTACACAACTTGTGGAATTGGAAACTTTCCTGTTTAGTGGACTGCACCATAATCATCTCTATTTCCCCTTCTATAACCCTTTTTATTTTGTTCATCCCCTTGTTTTTAGGAAGGATTCTATCCACCACAATGCACATTTAAGATGATCATATCTATAGACTTTATTTGCTTTTTCAACATTGGTGACAAGCTAATTTCCTTCCATGAGGATCCTTTGAACAATGGGAAGTTTTTTGTAAATAATATCATTATGTTCTTGAGATTTATGTTGAGACCAAAATGTATGCTTCAAGTAGTGGATGTTCATGCTAATGGGATCTGTCAGGTCCACCTTTCACTTGACTCTCTACAGCTCTTGAACAGGATTGATATACTGTTACCCTCATCATTTTGATATGTTTTTGGTATTGCCTCTCTTGATCTAAGATCAACATAACCTTTTTACACATCTTTATAAGCCTGTACATTATTACTAGTAAAAGATATACTGTTAAGTGGATTCACAGCAGTAAATGAGTACTTAGTGCCCTGAATGGATTCAAAAATGAAAACAGGCAAGTCCTTTTTCAAGATAATAGCTTGTAGTTGAACTTCTGAATTTGCAAATAATAATTTTATTATTGCTTTCATATGTAAGATACCAAATTTTATCATTGCTTTTATATGTAAGATACCAATTTTTGAGCCAGGTGATATTAGAATTGTGACTAAGGGGTACTCAGTTTAATTTGATCACATACACATCACAGTTTATGTAAAAAATGTTCAAGATTTTCTGAATGATCAGAAGCATCCTTCATGCTACCTCCAGAGTTTATCATATTGAATCTCTCATCTACCATAAATTGAAAACATCCAGTAATACTTTTAGACAGCTCTGTAATTGTGGTATCATTTCACATGTACACACAATCTTGGTTTGGAGTAATGTGCCAATCATGCCAATGATACAAGTCATTTCAGCACAATTTCTTCAACTTCCCTATTCTCTGCAGTGGTGGTTACTTGAATGGCATCCTTCTATGGTTTGCTTCTGTGGGTTATAACAGAGATGTCAATGTTTGGGTCAGTGTTTCAGTTGCTTTCTCATCATTGCTTTGGGTTTTTTGGTATGTTTCAGATTGCTGTGGTTCCACAAGAAATGCATTTATATCAAGCCAGGATTTGATGATTTTAAGCCTTTGGCTAATGGCTACATCTAAATGTTTTAGATCTTGGCCTAAAACTTCTATCTTTGTGTTTTGCCTAGTAGAATTTTGTTTCAACCCATTACAGATGACTTGCAGTTTTTCTTGGATACCATTTTGATGTCTCCCTTGGGCTACCCATGTTTCTTCTTTGAAGTTTTTTTGGTTTTGACACATCTCTTTACATTTAAGGTAAAGATGGCTGATGATGCTTTCTTCAAAATCCTCAAATTGCTCCTGACATTGCACATCTCTCTCATCCATCTTCTTGCTCATTCCTTCCATTTCTAACTTCAATTCATTATTATCTTTCTGTACACTTTTTAGTTCCAGAGACAGTTGTCCCATATGTTTAGACGATTTAGTTTCATCATCCTTTATTCTCATCTCCACCTTTATCTCCATGACATCAATCCCATCACTCATATCTGCTGTGGTTACCATGTTCATTTCATATTGTTTACATCATTATAGTGTTCATTTTACTGTCTATATTGGTCCTCACACCATCCATCTTGGTTTCCATACCACCCATGATGGCCTGTACAACTGTTTCATGGTCATCCCATTTTCTGAAGTCAACACTACTTCTACTCTGGGCAGTTAACTGATTACCTTGGCAGGTGTTTCTAAAGTCTGAAAACCACTTGGCTACTCTTCTGTACCTGCAAGGTTTGTTCACCCTCCATTACAGACACCCCAGGTATTGGTGCCAATGTAAGCCCTTCCTCATTATCAGTAGTATCATCTACCATCTTACTGTCATTATCAGCTTTCATTAACTCAACGTGTCTCAATTCCATCTTACTTAATTGTTTAACACTTCTGGTTATCATTAACTTTTTTACAGAGCAAGTATAAATATATTTATTTGTCAGACTAAAATGAATACATGCTGTAGTGTGTCATGCTGTCCCTAACTGTTTTGCTTTCAGCTTTGACTATCTTTTAAAGTTTAGCCTATGCCTTTTTATTATAAACTTAACTCCACTGTTTTAGTTTTCATTTGTTTTTCAACCAATAAATTCTTTATCATCAATCTCATTTTATTGAGTCATTCATTATGTTTTACATTTGCATTCAATGTTTTGTAGACAATTTTCTATTACCACATTTGTTTAAAACTTTTGAGGTGCATACTTTGTATTGGATGCACTAGTTATTTGCCAAGAGTGTAAGTTCATTAGGGTTTACCCTTACAGAAATATAAAATAAGGTGTGTATTTATTAGAAAGATAAATAATATATATATATATTGAATACAAGTCCAATGGCTAGACCTCCCTTGAAACTTATGTATGAACAATGTATATATGTTCATGCCCAACATGTTGGTACCAGTTGTAATGGTCTGGTAACTCTGGGGTCCACATCTATGTACTGACAGACTTAAGGTCTTTAGGTATGATGCTTATGGTACCATGATGAAGAATCCAACCAATCATTGCAACCACTTCAAATTTAGCTCCAATCCTATTAGTTAAATATAGATACAATTTAGGTTAGTTCACCCATCTTACACCCTTTTCTTTAGTTCTATTGTATCCCAGTATTCAAACTCAGAAAATTTGCATGCAACCTTCTTAACAGGGATGAATATATATGCAAAGCAGACTTTACACCTTTATATAGGTTATAACTAGACTTATGCTATCCAATTTGCTAGAACAATAGTATACAAGAAAACAGTACATATGTGTGTGTGTTATGTTTGATGATCAATTGTTGAATGCATATTTAAATTGATGACTTAGTGATCACTCAGAGACTGAAGTAATGTAAATAAATCATTTAACATTTATTTTAAACATAAATTAAAATGAATATAAATTTTATTAACAATAATCAACAGCAATTCATATGCATCAAGAATGGACTTCTACCACACTATCAAATAAATTAATCTATAATTTCAATCCCTTTTAACTCAATGGTAGAAATCCTTAATGACACAATTTATTAATAACATCATTGGAAATAAATTAAGAAAATGTATTAATATCATCAAATATACATGATACTAACTTTCTAAACTGGGTGTTGATATTGTAAACGTACTTTAATATCAATATTTACCCTTGGTTAGAGATGCCTTATTTAATGAGATCTCCCCAAACAGTATAAACCATTATTGTCATAAATAAAAGAATTAAATAGAATATATATGTATACAAGATGGTTAGTCATTCACATAAAACAAACAACTAATAAGTGTTAATCAATAAACAAATATAATAATGATTCAAACTCTGTCTTGCATCCAATCAATATCATTTATTCTAAATTAAAATTGAAAGATCTTACCCCTATCCTTTAAAATAACCAAAATGTCATGTCACTAAAATGAAGTGTAGGTTCTAATTATATAAAAGAAAAATAACTAGATTTAGCTACTGCCTTCTTTTTCTGTTGACAAGCTCGAACTGTAGAGTGCATGCTTCTGAATATGAAAACAAAGTGATTTCAAAACTAAAAAAAATAAAGGAAATTTTACAACAACAAGAATACCGTAAAATTAATGATTAAATTAAAGTTCATCAAATTATCTCTGCAACAGTTCTTGAGTTTAGGCATGCAATTCTTCAATGATGCAGTTCAGTTCTATAAGTCATTTTCCTTTGGCAAAATATTCTTTGCATAGTGATATCTTCATGCATCATTGAAAAGGCAAGCACATTGATTTTTAATTGATCCATATTTTAATTTTCTTGAATGTGTCTCAGGTTGAATGTATGCATTTTGCTGTGTGGCATATTAAAGTAGATAATGGAAGCTTTAGACAACATGTTAGGGAAGACAGCAATTTAACACTACAACACAATTACTTCACCCCATATGCATTTTATAACACTTTATACAATTTCCAGTTTCATCAATTATAATTTAATATCAAATAGTTTTCTTCCTTGTCTTGATAAACTACTTCATTATAACCTTTCAAATGCAAGAAATGTTTACATTATATTTTACTATCATCGTTGAAAGAGATACAATTCAAGCTTGTTACAATAAGCTCGAAATTAACTTTTGTTTTTATGCAAGTCTATGTGAATTTCTCCAACATACACTTGAAAAGCAATTATTTTAATTTTTGTCATGGTATTTTATCACTGCATTTGATTACTAAGAATTACAATTTTCAATACTATCCTCAATTTTTTTCAGCATTCGAACATATACTTTTCTTGACATTGAGTTGTTATTAAGTCAAAAACACTGTCTCCACAAAGAAAGTTTTTTTGTTGTTGTTGATTTTCCTTTTTTGGTGTCCTTGGTTTCCATTTTTAAGTGTGTTAAGATGTAGCTGCTTATTGTTGTAATTTCTTTCCTTCTTCTTTTTATCAATAAATCAATTAAAATGAAAATAATAGCATTACAAACTTATTTTCACACTCAGTTTCTTAACAGTTAGATTTGACATCAAGGTTATCTCTGAGCTTGATTAGTTTGTCTGTCACATATGATTTAGTTCTACAACATATAACATAGTCTATTTACATTTATCTACTAATGCATATATATATACACAGACTATTTCTCACTAATAATTAATCATACTGACTTATCACCATTTTCTTTTGCTAGAATGTTATTAAATAAGCCTAAGTGTTGTGTTTGCAAATGTATCTATGCTTGAGATAGTTAAGTGATCTATAAGTGAATCATATGAGTGTTATCAGGGATTTAACTCAAAATGTGGGCTGAATTTGGTGGGCATGTTTGAGTTGTAAGTTACCCTTACACCGTATTCATTATAGCGGGTCAAACAAAAGAAAAAAAAAATGTAAATTAAAATTTATTATTTCTCCATTCCAATTCCTCCTAGATAGATTATATATTGTATCGGATGGTTCTTTCTCCTTTTAATCACCGAAGGTACCATCAGGTCACTGTGTACATGAAAAATTTATATACAGGAATCAAAAGTTAATGGTGGTGATGATTTGCACTGACCAGATCCCAGCAGAGCAAGAGCTCATTACTATTGTTTAGACAATTGAGAAATAAAATACATAGACAAACATTAGCTAATAGAATTAAAGAAATCTTCAGTTTATTAAAATTGTAGATAAAATTGCTGATACAGATATATATTTGCATGTAGATACAAGCAAAGTTTCTCACGGTGTGTTCCAACAAAATAAATGAATACTGCTCAGTAGACTGATTAATTTTCTAATAGAATTTTAAAGGAGGGAATAATATTCATTCGGTGATGACTCACTTATAGAACTAGTTTTTTTTTTTTCAGAAATTTTTAATGATAAAATGATGTCTAGCATGAATAACTTTAGGTTTTTTTTCAGAGATTTTTAAAGATGAAATGAAGTCTAGCATGAATCAATGAAAAATGGCATGGGCCAGCTTTCACTAAATATTGGATCTGGTGTCATTTTTCCACAGACACTGTAGGTATGACTATGTTGAAGATTGCCCAAGTTGATTACGATGCAAGATAATAATATGAATGAAAGAACATGATGGAGTATAATGTAAAATGTGGCAAATGGAAATCTCTATTTGAAGAATAACAGGAACTTAAGACATACTTCAGCGTAATTAATCTAAAACCATTAAATCTATGATTTAATGAAAGTAGGAGTTCTTACTAGTGAATCCTCAATCAAAAGATTGGCTGAAGCTATGTTCTATATTTAATTTAAAAATAAAAAATGTCTCAAAGGAGGATAGGTAAGCAATTAGAAAATCATATATGAGCCTAAGCGTTTATTAAGAAAATAAACTAACAATGATAAATTTAAATAGTTTTAAAAAATAAATTCTTGATACACACCCTGACTGATAATAGAAAACAAGTTTAAATAACAAATATACAATGTTATTAAAATATCACACACAAAGAATACAGACAGATAATAAATATTAAAATTTTTGTAATATAGCTGAAAGTTACCTTTGGAAACTGGAAAAGTTCTGTGAGTATTCACATTTGGAAATGTTCAATAACTTTTTACCTTAAATGGTGGCAAGTGTGGAGGCATACTTTGCAGTAGTTCAAATTTAGGCTTCACAGCATAGTTGGTGGAACAGCAAGAAAGTCAGAATCTGTCTTAGGTTAGCTTAGCAAGGCATTCTGAGGTCTTTAATCCACTTAGTGTATAAATCTGCCATTCAAAAAATTAATGAAATCCAAGCAGTTTGTTAGAAAAGTTCAGTTAAAGGTCTCTTCAACAAATAATGAATAATACTGCTGAATAAACTGATATTCTTTGCAATTTGCTTGAAGTAAATTTATCAAGATGCCAATAATAATAATAAGTTTGAAGAAGGTTTTCTTAGAATCAGAATTCTTTCACAGAATAATCTTATTATCCAATAATAGAATGGAATAATAAGGCTTAAACTCTGGGTCTATTTATATGACTCTCTTATCTCCCACGTAAACTTTGTTTTTCATCTTTTAATTAATTAATCCACATTATGCCAAGGGCTAATTCAATCCCATACTCAATCTAATTAAAATCTCACCAGGGTCCTAACTTATTTCTAAACTAATTATAAGAAATTAAATCTCAGCTCATTTTAATTAAGAAAAATGAAAATAGATTAATATTTTTAGGCAACAAGAATGCAACTAACTTTTTGTTTAATTAAAAAAAAACTTTTCCATAAAGATAAAACATAAATGATAATTTATAACGTTTTTAGAAAATTATCAAAACAGTTTTTAAATTACAGTTATTCAAAAACAAATCATGAAAATAAAATAAAAGTATGTGCGTTATTACACATGTAAAACTTTTTAGATATTTTTCTTTTTAAATCTTTAAAAAAATATATAAGTTAGATTTAGTTAAAATGATAGAATTTTTGAAGTGGATAAAGTATCGGTTCAATATATATTCCAGGCTATAAAAACAAAATCATCTTGTTTCTTTTATTACAAAAGAAAATAAGAGTAAGTATATAATTCTAGTGAGTATAATGGGGATTACTACAATGAACAATTTACATATACACTAATAAGATTAAGAATCACCATTACACATGTCAAAATTTAATTAAAATTTTAAAATATCAGATGATATAATTCAAACACATATATACAATTATCAAACATAAATGATGTAAATTTATGATTGAAGTTAAGGTGAAAGTTAAAATGCAAGTGAAAGTTAATGGTAACTGAAGATGTATGGTAATACACAGCAGGTTGAGACAGCAATGTAGGGATGATCATTGTAAGTATGTCTTTCGAGGCTTCCACATTCATAGCATGTTTTGATAGTAGTTGTTCACAGATAGGTAGTAGCATCAGTTTCCCACATTCTCCAGCTGGCCCAAGGATGGATGGGAGAGTGGAGACAAAGATGTCTACTCACACATTTTTATAGCAACATATATTTTAATAATGGTTCAAGGTATGATGTAGCAGAGGCTTTGTGGTGATTTTCTGTAACATTTTTCCGCAAAGATTTTCTTCAGCAAAAATTTGGTTTTAAACATAATATGTCTTTAACAAGAGCGTCGGCAAGGAAACAGTGAGAACAACAGGAAAGTTTTTTTATTTATACCCTTCTTAATTGCTTTCCTACATTCCATTTACCAATTAATAGTAATCAATGCCTATTGTTTAGTTTCACCTGTTATCTTACATTTTAATTAATTTTTCTTCGATTGGTTTTTAAAATTAAATTCCTTCCCTAATGGAATCTATATCTTTGGAATTTGCATTTATCTATCAATACAATCTTTTCGGTTTATACATTAAAATTATAAAATGTATTTTAACAAAACTAAACAAAATAACGATTTAAACTTCCTATTACTCTTTCATTGCCTTTTAAGCAATTTTAATCTACAACTACTTCCTGTTATATAATTATTTTTGTCTTTGTCATCACTTAATTTAAAACACATTCACTATGGTTGGACTTAGAGTCTTTAACCAGTCCACAGTGATTAGTGAAGCCAGCATATATATATATAACTGTATATATATGCACAGCTTGAATAATTTCTAAATCTGTTTTGAATGGCACTTTGGATAGATTTTGCCATATATAGTGGCGATTGTTAAATTTTATTAGTTTTATGTAAATAGATACACTTTGACAGATCATCAAAATACCCTTGGATTTCTATACTTTTATGTAATTTTTTTTAGAAAGAAATAAAATGATTTCTTTCACATAACGTGGAATATTTAATAGATATGTATATAGAATGAATTGGAAGAGAAATGGATTAACTGTAATTTATTTCTACTTGTTTGACCCACTATGAGAAATACAGGGACCCTCTCAAATAATTAATAAAACTTATTGAATAAAAGTTACTCCATCCAATTCCCCCCTGCTGTGTTTGTTTTATGACTATAGTTTATATATATATTATTAGAAAGAGAGAGAACTCAGAAAGCGCAACTATAATTTAAAATCTTAACGCAAATGTTTTTTAAAATTTATAATCAAATAAGACAGACGACTATATCTATAAAGATATGATTTATGTTTTTAAAAAAGATCCAAGCCTGCATTATATTGTCATATGCTATTAAGTCAATCTAAGGGTTACTACTATATATGTATATTTCTGTAGAACGTAAGTTAAATTAGATGTTCATTATTATTTTAGATGTAAAAAAGTGAACAGTACAAATATATATAAACTAAAGTCTGAAATATTTATTAACTCTATGGAAAAACTGGTTAAATAGCAATTAATGATGAATATGTCCATCCTTCATATAATTGATAGTAACTCTAAAGGGAAAGTAAATAATTTTGTGATAGCGGATCTTTTCTGTCTTGTAGAATTTTGAAATCATATTATTTTATATAAGTTAATAAATAAGATTTTAAACTTAACGTTGTTTGACCGCATTTCTATCATATCGTGTTACTCGGTGATCTGTGGGTATCTCTGTACATACTTGGCACTCCCTTCATTATATCTTCATGAGCTGATGTGCCTAAATGTGATCACAATTGATTGATAGATTGGATCTCACAACCCTCAAATATATTACTGGACACAAGCAACTAAACTTTATTTTTGAACTCGGTTCATGCTTTGGTGAATGAGTTCCTTTTCTCTAACCACAGTTTAGAGATGGAGTGCTATCCAGGGTCAAGTTAGCTTCTTATGAAGCCATCGTTTCTTGAGAACTACACTCTAAAGCTCACATATTCAATCACCAAGGACCACAATGTTTATTTTTGTTCATTTTAATTAAAACCTCTAAATATAATCAAAATGTATCTTTGTAAATCTGAAAGTATCTGTTGTGGGGTTTCTATAGTGAAGTTTAAGGAATTAAAATAGGGCTATCTTCAAACATGGCCTAATTCATATTAAACTGCTGTGTATTTGTAAATTAGTGAACTGAAATGTCACTTACCTGTTGTCGTTACTCTAGTAAATAAATTTAAAGAAAGCACTGCAGCTGATTCATGCTCCTGAAGAACATGTTGGATAAACTCATGAAGGTAAAAGGAGATAGGATCATATTCTTGCTCTCTCAGTCCAGGATTCTCCAGTATGAAGCTGATATAAAATGCATCAGAATAATTAATAGGATTCCATGACAAAGCCATAAGTGAAAATGGCTGAAGTAATCAAAATTGTAAAGCTGAGATATGTACGGGTAACCTTTGAACTTTATAGCATTATGCAAGATTTATTGTATATATCTATATCAACTAATATGTAGATATTTTTACTTGTGTACTGTTTAAATATGAATTAAATATATATATATATAAAATAGCAAGTGTCATTATTTCTTTTTTTTTGCTATCTGACTGAATGTTCTGAAAGGCAGAAACCCTCAGACATAGCAGAATGGCACAGTTTGACAGTTTGGAACCTAAAGAAAAGTGATGCACCATAAATTTAGATAGCAGGAAAAGAAAACATGGCAGCTGCTAATTCAACAATATGCAAGTTTGACATAAATAATGTTGACTTGTGGAAAAGCTATAATACACAACTTGAATATTATATGTTCATAAATAAAATCGAAGATGACCACTATAAAATTTCCACACTTTTGTATTTTGCAAGACAAGATGTGATCCAATTGGAAAATAGGCTTACCAACCCAAAATGTCTGGAAGACCTAACATATCAAGAGTTCACACAGAGACTGAATGAATATTTCATGCCAAAAACCTAAAAATGGATTGCATGCTTTAGGCTAACAAATAGGATATGGTTACCACATGAGAAATATGTGGACTATGATTTGGCATTAAGGAAACTAGCTAAAAACTGTGATTTTGGTCCCAAAATAAATGACTGTTGGAACAATTTTTGTATGAGATGATGGATAATAAATTTAGGAAAGTGCTATTGAGTGATCCAGATCTTACCTACAAAAATGCCATGGATAAATGTATCACACAGGAATCCATGCTAAATATGGCATCTGATTATACCAAATCAAAATCTCCTGAAAAAATATTATTCAGTAGAGAAAAGTCAAAAACAACATCATGATTCCCAGTAGCCATAGCAAAAAACAAAAATGTAATTGCTGCAGAAAAATGGGACATTTTAAAAATAGTTGCAGACATAAAGATAAATTGTGCAGAAACTGTAACACGAGAGGACACCTAGTGGCAGTATGTTATTTCAAAGATGGTGAGTCTTTGAGGAAGAAGCCAGATTTCAAATCTCGGGGAGAGGTGGAATGCAGAAAATCATCCATCAAGGCCATAAATAATAGTGTCATAAAAATGAATCATATCCTTTCAAAGTTTTCCTGAAAGTTGCTGTGATATTACTAACAGATGAATGTATTTGGAGATGAATGTATTTGGAATATTTAAATAAAATTAAACTTTTCTAAAGGCATTCAACACACATATTAGATGGTGGAAATAGTCCAATATAAATATACCCTTTTAGAGTTGCAAATTTGCAGAAAATGGATGTCTATGGAAGTGGATAGCGGTGCTGGGTTGTCACTTATGTCCCATAAAGACTGGAAGACCACACAAGACTGTAATAATGATAATAAGAGAAATCTATGTAAAGCAGATGTGCTAGTTACAGACATAAATGGAAATAGAGTTGACATTCATGGAAAGGTTATCATACCAGTGATGTTAAATTCGAGACTAAATTCCTAGTACTATATGTAGAAAATAAGGATATTAGCCCACTACTTGATAGAAATTGGTTCGCTTCTCTGGGGATACATATAAACATACTAAAAACAGCTCGTGTTGAAAATATAATGAAAAAACAATATCCAGAATTGTTTATGCCAGGATTATCTGAATTCAGAATGAGTCCATTTGATGTAGAACTGGTAAAGGAAGCAAAAGTGGTTATATGTAAACCTCAAAAGGTATCATTTGCGATGAGAAAAAAGGTTGGAAATAAAATAATGGAAAAACCAGATGGAAGTATATGGTTATGTGGGGATTATCGAATCACTATAAGTAAATACATAAACAAATGAGGGTATCTGGTTCTGAGTGTGCAAGAGGTGCTGGCATTATTACAGAAAGCTAATTATTTTAGATTTAAAGGCTGCCTTCCACCCGATTCCTGTAACAAAAAAATACAGCAGACCTATTCATGTTAACTACACATAAAGGATTATTTAAGTGCAACAAATTACCACAGGGCATAACAATCGCTCCAAACATTTTCCAAGCAAAAATGGATATGTTGCTTAGATCTATTGATGGCATAATCCCTTATCTGGATTGGAGTAACAGAGACTGAGCTTGAAAAGTGAGTAGATCTGGTTTGCTCATAGCTAGCACAAGCCAAAGCAAAATTAAACATAAAAAAAATGCATATGGTCCATGAGGGAAATTAAATTTCTAGAACATATTATAAATGCAAACGGTCCATCATCTATACCCTGAAAAAGTGAAAGCCATAAAGAATGTGGAAAATCCAAGAAATATGAAAGAGTTGCAAGCATTTTTGGGGCTGCTAAATTTCTATGAAAGTTTTTTAGCAGGAAAATTGCATGTATTATCACTGTTGTATATGCTATTAAAGAAAAAACAACATTGGGTCTGGAATATTTAACAGTATAATGCATTTAAAGCTGCAAAAGACTTGCTTATATAAGAAGCACTATTAGTTCATTACTGCAGTGATTGGGCTGGGTGTATTACAATGGATGCATCTGAATATGGCATGGGATCTGTCATCTCACATCTCACATCCTTGTTATGAAGAAGAATGCCTGATCACTTTCACTTCTAGAGTGTTGACATCAGCAGAAAGAAACTATAGCCAAGTGGACAAGGAAGCATTGGCCATGGTTTTTGCAGCAAAGAAGTTCCTTCAATACATGTACGGACAGAATTTTATGATCTATACTGATCACCACCCACTAACGGGGATTTTTGGCTGTGAAAAAAAATTATCTGAATCTTTGCGCCAATGTATGTTACGGTGGATAGACATATTGCCACATTATGATTATAAGTTGATTTATAAGCCAGGAAAGAAGATTAGACATGCTGATGCTTTGTCCAGATTGCTGGATGTTAAAGAAAACTTGTATAAAATTAAAGAAATAAACTACATTGATGAGTTAAATTCAAAAAACATAAATAGTGAAGTCATAGCTGATTGAACAAAGAAAAATAAAGGTTATATCCAACTAATAAAATGGATAAGAAATGGATGGCCAATAAAATGCCCCAGAAAATTAAATAAAGCAATTTGGATCACCTGAGAAACACTATCTGTTTGTAATGGATGCATATTGCATAATGACAACATATTGGTCCTGAGAGCAGGGTCAAAAATTTAAAACTATTGCATCAAGGATACCATGAGTTGTGCATATGAAAGCTCTAGAGAGATCATATGTGTAGTGGCTAAATTTGGCAGCTGATATTGACAGTATGATAAAAGAATGTGTAAACTGTCAACAGACAACTAAATTACCTCCCAGACAGTTTGAAACTTGGGAAATGCCTAGTTCACCATGCATGCACATTCATATAGATGACATTGGGCCATTAAATGGACATTTAATACTGTTATTGATTGACATGCATTCATGATGGATCGAATACAGATTAGTTAAGGATACCAGTGCTGAAAGTACCATCTGAGTGTTAAATGAATCGTTTACTATGCATGGCTATCTGGAATTTATTGTGACCGATAATGGCTTTGGTTTTACTTCAAAAAAAATTTATAGACATTCTTAGTGACAGAGAGATAAAACACACTCTTATGCCTCCATACCATCCTGAAAGTAATGGTATAGCTGAGAAAGGATTTCAGAATCTGAAATATACTCTAAAAAAACTAAAATTACAGAACATGTCGGAAACTTTGATACAAGTCATGTACATGCAGCATTTACTATGAATATAGCAACCAGAAACCCCCCAGCTGAGTTATTAATGGGTCGTGTCTTTGGCACTCATCTGTCTCAACTGTTACCTGACAAAGCTAAGGGCAGACAACCATTTCAAGTTAGGAAATTTTTACCTGGGAGAACATTTGGATGTACAATGTGTTGAAATGTGTTTTGGGTTTTCATATTTGATCAAAATATATAGACATTCGATAAATAATGATACCTTATGGTGAGTATCTATAATGTATTTATTCTGATGTCTTTTAAGTTATTGGTGACAATGCAAGTATCTTATGGTGAATACTATTGGGTTACTTATAAATTTCCCTCTGCAATTGTCGGTATCAATGATTTTATATTTTGATCGTTTATGTTTATTTTGAAATGTTTTTAACCGTTGTAATCTATGTAACCGATCTATACTCAACATTTTAAAACAAACTTTTATAAACTCCTCTGTGCGAACTTAATTAAAATGTAAACTTATAATATAATAGAAATTAAAATGTAAATTAAAATTTAAAGTAAAGTTAAAAATAATGTTAAATGTTAAAATGTAAACTGATACTAAAACAATTTTAAATCTTATATATATATGTGCGTAAATAAATTTTTGTATGTTAATTACTGGCAGTGGCTTATTTTATTTATTTTTTAATGTTGAAATATAATTAGATAAGATATGATATTATTAAATCTCTGCTACTCCCTGAGCTAGTGACTTGGGCTAACGACCGGAATCAAAATTTAAAAAAAAAAAAAAAAAAATTTTTTTTTTACTTACGTATCTGCCTACTTTATAAATTTTTCTAGGTTCAAATGCCTAGATGGCGCCCTGTAGTGCAGTTTACATAAGTCTATATTCTCCGGATCATTATAATATATATATATATATTGCAATACTGTAGACCAGTGGTCTTCAACCTTTTCATACCTGCGGACTGGCAAAATTAAGGATAAGATTTTGTGGACTGGCAGAAGTTTACAGATAATTTTTTTTAAAGATGTAACCTGCTTAGCCTTTGATAAGCATAATTGTTATAACTTACCAAAACAGCACACTAGTTATTGTGTATTGTAATGGTGTTGCTTACCTTCACATGCTGAACACAGAAAACAGTACAATAACAATCATTCTTATTAATGTGCTTGCATTTCTATGTTTATTATTTCATTGTTAAAACATGCAAGAATAAAATGTTATTCACATGAATGTTGGGAAATATCATAGTTAGTATAATTACATGGCAATGATTATGATAAATGTAATATCTGTATTTAATGTTAAATATACAAGATGGTTATATATATATAGAGGTTGTCTTTTGATAGTAGTAAGGACAAAATAGAAATCGCGTAATTAAAAATCACCGTACAGCCAAAAAAAATTCACTATATTTTAAATCGGAAAAAATAAAACGAAACATGTAAATGTCTGAAGTTTTGATGTTATTGTAATTTTTTTGGTGCTGGTGTGTTGAAAGGATCAAAAAATGTAATTAATAGGAAAAGTTTTTTTAAAAAATGGTAAAATAGATATCGCATAATAGAAATAAAGCAAAAAAAAAAATCACCATATAGTCACTGTCTTTTAAAAAAAAGACAACGAAAGTTGAAAAAGTCAAAACTTTTGATCTTATTTTAAATTTTTTTTGGGAGGGGGGGGGATGGGTTGAGAAATATTTTGTCTACACTGAGACAAAAGATAGAGACCAAAGTTATTTTTTGTTTGTTTTTATTTTTTTTAAAAAGGTAACAGATATTGGTTTTAAAAATAAAAGTTTTAGTATATTAGTGGTATATGAATAAAACCAAAAAAAATATCGCCTTATAGGCCAAAAAAAAAGGTGTGCATATTTTTAAACAAAAAAAAAAAGAAAATGAAACTTGAAAAAGTCAAAAGTTTTGATCTTATTTTAATTTGGGAGGGGGGGGAGGGGTGGATTGAGAAATACTTTGTAAAAGTTAGAGGCAGAAATTTTTTGGTTGTTTTTCTTTTTTAAAAAAGGTGATAAAAATTGATTTCAAAAATAAAAGTTAAAGCCAAATAAGATCTTATTTTAATTTGGGGGTGACAAATACTTTGACTTCACTGAGATAAAAGTTACTTTTGGTTTGTTTTTATTTTTAAAAAAAGATAATAAAAATTGGTTTTAAAAATAAAAGTTTTAGTATATTAGTGGTATACAAATAAAGGCAAAAAAGATATCGCCTTATAGGCCAAAAAAAAGTGGCCGTATTTTTAAACAAAAAAAAAAACCCTGGAACTTGAAAAAGTCAAAAGTTTTGATCTTACTTTATTGGGGGGGAGTGTATTGAGAAATAGTTTGTAAAAGTTAGAGACAGAAGTTATTTTTTGGTTTTAATTTTTAAAAAAAGATAAAAAAAAATTGATTTCAAAAATAAAAGTAAAAGCCAAAAAAACCCCACTAAAAATGAAGTATTGTATTAACAGAGGGAGTAGAAAAAATTTAAGAGATCAAAAAAAGTCACCGTATTTTTAAAATTATGGCCTGGTAACGTTACATTTTATTGTTTTAACACATAAACAACGCCGACAAGCAGCCGTGATTGGCTATCAAAAGACAACTGGAGTTTGTATAATAAAAAACTTTTTTTTTTTGAATATTTTTTAGAAAAATAATAAAAAATTTAATTATACCCCTCCATAAACATCTGTGATAAATAGAAAAGCAAATTAATTTATGTATGATTGATTAGATTTCGTTTTATTGTTGTTGTTTTTTAACTGGGTTAAAATACGATGAAAAAATAAATAAAAACTGTTTATATTAATTAAAAGTTTAAAATCTTATTATTTTATTATTACTAACTTTCTTTCCAGTCTAGCACAACCTGGCAGAAAACTTCTGTGGCCCGGTGCCAGTCCACAGACTGGTGGTTGAAGACCACTGCTGTAGACAGTGGGAAATTCTGGTTATGTCAAATATTACAAACTTATAAAAATGAAATTAGAATGAAAAATATTTAATTTTCTTATGTTTTTTTATAATAAGAAAAATTGAATTCATTAAATATATTTTTAAATAATAATGTGGATATTTATACTTTGTTAGGGGTTAGTTGTAAAAAAGGAAAAGTATAAAATAAATAATTTATTTGTTCTCTCTCTTCAGTAATTTTATTTACTAATTTTGAAAAAAAATACCAAGATAGATATTTTCTCATCAGTAATTTATTGTTTAGTTTTAATTTTTTTAACAAGATAATAATAATGATGATAAATAAATGATGTTTTTTTTTAAAAAAAAAAGAGTTAGGTTTTAATATTTTAATAAAAAATGTTGTTTTAATTAATTAATCAAAGTTGATTTTTTTTCTTTATCTCTCTCCAAAACAAAAGACAATGTTCTTCAAATCAAATGATAATTAAAAGATTAGCTGTTTTTTTTGGCATAAAAAAAAGGAAAACAACTATAAAATAAATTTTTTATGATTGGAATTTTTTTAATTAAAAAAAGAGAAAAATAACATTTTTTTTTAGTAAAAACTCAATTGGTCAGGATTTAATGGGGGAATATTTGAAAGGACAAGTCATTCAATGGATACTCAAGATTGTTTCAAAAAAATAAATTGGGAGTCAGTTAAAGCAGTAAACCTTAGTGTCTTGGGTAATACTGCCAGTTTTGATTCAGTGGTCAAATAATACAGAAGCAGAAATTCAGCTGTAAAGAGCACAGATCTCACTATGAGCTAAAAAAATGAATTTAAAATGGAATGGAAAAAATCATGCACTAAGTTTTAGCAAGAACATGAGCATCAAACCTCACCATGTAACCTGTTCAAGAAAAAGAATAACCCTGAGATCATTTCTATTCGACCTGGAAAAGAATAGATTTAGAAATGAAAAAAAATAGAATGCTAATAGCTCTTAACAAACTTTTTTGATAAATGCTTTCTTTTGCAGCATTATATTACAATTGTAAATACCAGATAATTAAGTCATGTGATGGTTTTCCTTACTATTTAGAAATAAATAAACTCAGTATGTATATTAGCCTCACCTGTAAATTATTACATTAGAATAATGAATAAATTCAGCCTGATTGAAACCTAAAAATATGGAAATAAACTATATACATTATTAAAACAGGCAAAACTCACTATACATATTGCCATGTGATGTTTACATACATTATTCTTGAAATATGTTGTAATGGAGAAGCTTTTAAGAAGAAAACAAACATGGAAAAATTTCATGATAAAAAGGTATTTTAATGTTCACATTTTATTTTATTTTTATTGCTAATAATTAATATAAATAATAATTATAATTTATAGTAATAATAAATGATAATGAACAATTTTATTAGTATCTTTTTCAATTAAAACACATTTTTCTTTCTTTATCTTATTTTCTTTCCAAAATTAAATTGTAAACAAGCTTTTCATTTCTATACAAAAAATGTAGAGGTCTTTTAGCTAATTTTTTTTTATCTTTGAAATGTTGTTTTTTAATTTTAATCATTGAAAAGAAAATTGTGTTTAAAGTTAAGGTTAATTAATTGAATTAGTAAGAGTCAACATTATGTTAAGTTTTATTATATGAAATTATATTTTGTTGATAAAAATATATTTAAGTTGGAATTAGTATAATATTGTGTCATTTGTCCATGTTCTTCATTATTTATTAGTTAATTTATTAAATAATTGTTACAAAATAAGTTTTATATCTTTATTCTTCCAGCTATCTGTTCTAAAAATTGTTTGTATGTGAGAAGTGTTTTGGGGATTTGTAAAATCCCAGTAAAGCCATTCAAATTAAAGTAGAGTAAGCTTATACATTTATCTTTCTCTTGTTCACAATTACAGTACCTAGGGTCTTGATATCATCAGCTACCTCTAGAGAAATATTAGTAAATTTATTTATATTGTGAAAGTTTAGGTTAGTGTTTGGACATCCAAATAATTCTCTGTCTGACACAAAGATCAAGATCTCCATTTGGCCTGTTTTCTCATAGTACTATATGTCCAAAGAATTGATGATAATTTTTATGTATCAGAATTTTAGCTTTATTTTTATTATAAATGATAGATTAGCTCTCAGGTATGAGCATTTAGATGATTGTATATATATATATATAATTATAATTGAAATAATAAATTTAATGGTTTACAAACTATTACAAACAATCCTTAAAGCTGCAGAAGTACTTCTGCGGATTTAAGGATTGTTTGTAATAGTTTGTAAACCATTAAATTTATTATTTCAATTATAATTACAATTTTGTTTTTAATTAATGGCCATTTTATTTATTTTACATATATATATAATATTATTTGATGTCTGTATTTTTAATAAATCATGTATTTATGGTTTTGACTTTAATTTTAACATTGTAAATATATTGCAAATTGAAAAAAATAACAAAAGAAAAATAAAGGAAGCCATGCTAATATATAAATATAAACATGACTTAATTAACAGGCAAGCAGCAAACATTGAGATCATGGAATTGTGGGAAAGTTAGCATTTCAAAGTTTTAGTTGACAAAGATTACTTGGATAATCGAAAGTGCTCCTAAGTGGATAAAATTTTTAATTATTTAGTTACTGTATTCCATTCAGTTTATTTTACAATATGAATTATTTAAATCTGTATGGAATTTTTATATGGTAGTGAACAGGGAAGTAGAAAATGAAACCCTGGATATGGATACTTTTAGGGTATGTCAAGGAGATAGGAAGATTAGCTTATATTTTATTGAAGTAGATATTGTACAGATACAGTTAACAAAGTCATGTATTATTGTATTTTATTTCCATAGACAGTGTCAGTTATTTGTATTTTGATATTCTGTAAGTACTAAAAGGAGCCAAGACATTATTTTCTATAGGTATTAGACTAAGTTCTACCTGATATTTCAAAGTTTTCCATGTGAATTAGTGAATATATTATTATACTATTGAGTCACTACTCTAGTTTTTCCTTCATATTCTACACATTATATCGCTATCTTAATTTTACTGGTTATGCATCATGGTGTTTAATATTCTGATAGTAGAATAATGAATAAACTTAGAATGATGAATTGTTTTAAATTAGCTGGCAAGATAGGTTTTGAATTAAGTTGAAGTACAAATGATCTTGAATGGTTAGGAAAATGATAAAAAAATCTGGACTATTCCTAATATTTTAATATTTTTCTTTTATAAAATCAATAATATTTTTAAAAAATGCATATTTACAGGAAATATCAGAATGAGGAATGTGAAGTGTAATTATGACTGCTCATTTATTTGATTTAATTTGAAGAAGGAAACATATAAGAAAACTGAGATTGCTACCAAGCAAAGTATTTTAGTACATGAATAAACATTATTTCACTGATTTATATTTTTATGAATATAAAATGAACCCAGAATATATTTCATCTAATTAAAATATTATATTTATTTTTCATAAAAATAAAAAAATATTATTTTATTCATTTAATTGATAATGAATCTAACATAATTTTGAGAAGTCGATATTGAAATTTTGGATCTTTATTACTGATTAATAAGCCAGAGTGAAGGCTTATATAGTTGTGATTTTTCTATTTTGGTAGTATGGAATCTAAATTATTTTTTATGTACAATTTTGTATATAATTTTTTACATTTTCATATTATACTTGTTAGCTTTAGTAGTATTTAACTGTAGGTTTATTGTATAAATTTTATTTGTGAACTTAAATAAATTTGTTAATGTTTTTATAAAAATCTTTGTCAGTGTTATTTATTGATCTATTCATTTCCACAAGATTTGATCCACAGAATTTAAAATTGAACATATAATATATTTTGCACATAATAAATAAAAATGATTTATTTAAATGATAATTATTATTCAGAATATAATACTGGAATATCTCATTATTATAATATTATTTTCTGGTCATAATCAATTATTGAAATTGCTTCCATATAATTGTATATATTTCTGATTGCTACATTGTTCAGATTATACCATATTTTTAGCGTGCCACATGAGAAATAAAACAATTAGATGATTGTTGTTGTTGTTGTTGTGTGTAGTTGACTGTGATGTAAAATCCCATATCATATTTGGCTACAGGATTTTTCAATGAATTTGTTGATTTATTTTATAGAACTTGAGATGATATATTTTTGAATAATAAAGATTATAATTTATTAATATTATATTTAAAGTATTTAATATTTAAAGTCTTAGGAATGTTATAGATTAATATTATTATTTAAATAAAAAGAGGGATAATGTTCATATGCCATTGAGATTATATTCTTAGGAAAATGTTCTTAATGTTTACCAACAACTGTAGCTTTTGCTAGATGTCTCATGATAATTATTGATATATTATATTATTTATTTATTTAATCGAACTATATATTATTAATTATTAGACGAACATTTACTAATTATGCCCCCATTCAACATCTGCTCTAACAGTTTCTCCAATTTCTTTTTTAAATTGATTTGGGACTGGGTATGATTTCCCTGGCTTCAGTTTGATCCTCTGTTGATATCCTCTGATCTTCCCTGGACTGTCCAAAAAAATTTCATGATACTCTTGGAATATCTCTTTTAATTTTTTGCTGTCCCCATTAGATGCTGTCTTCACCTCACTCATTTTTTTTTGCATCAAATCTAAAATAGATTGATTTATACAACAAGTTTCCCCAAAGTTATGCACCTGAGGTGGCAAGAATTTAATATCACCTCCCTGGTAGCTCATTATTTCCTTTTTATAATTTACAATGCACTGGTTCTTATACAAGAAATCTGACCCTAATATGACCTCATAAATTAGACTGCCCATAATTAAAAATACATGATAAACTGTCCTCCCACTTATAAGTAATTCTAACCATATTTGCTTAGGTATAATGTTTGCTTTTCGGTTATTTGCAAGGGTAATTTGTGTTGCCTTTAAAGATAAGGTCTCTATTTGTGAGTTTACTGATAAACTTCTCTGGTATAATTCCTCAGATATCACTGATATCTGGCTACCAGAGTCTAACATTGCAATGACCCCAATTCTCTCAATTTCTAAAGGTATTTTTGGACAACTCTGCGGCGCATATTCTGCTACTTTATCTTCCCAAGAACAGACCAAATTTGACATTTTCTTTTTGATGAGGTGTTTATGCGGCCTACTCTTTACATTCCAGTGCTGGGCTGTACTTTACTATTTTCTTGCATCTCTCCTACCACTCCATCTTGCTCTCTCCTATCTATGATGTCTAGTAAGTAAGCTACTTGTTCAAATGATTTTGCTCCAGTCAATATTAGCATCTGTGCAACATGAGAAGGCAAATTACGTTGGATAATCCTAATGATTCGGTCCTCTGACATATTACATGCATTTAAAGTCCAGTCTTGCTACTTGTCTGTGGAAAAACTGTGAGAAATTTTCATTTATACCATTTTCATATTTCTCCTGCATAATTTGATACAGGATGGTCTCCTGATGCCAGAAATCTCTAATAATCCTGCTCTTATATTGATTGAAGGTTGGAGGGTAGTGAAATAAAGAGTCCCACCAAGCTAATGCATCTCCATTAAGATGAGTGCTGGCAATATCCAATTTACTGATTTCATTAACTTTATTTAAATGAAAGTAATTCTCCAGACGTCTTATATGAGCCACTGGCGCCTCCCCTGTTTTTCCTTCGAATATACGGATTTTTAAAAATTGGTTTATATTTGTTTGTGGCAGCTGATCACTTCCATTGGTGTTTACTACCTGAACATCAAGACAATATCCACTATTGGCAATATGATTGTCTTGTTCCTTTTTAATACTTTCAACCATTCTATTTTGTTTGTCCTTGATTTCTGTGTCTTGCTTTGTCTCTTCTGGCCCTAACTTAACTGACTGTCTATTGTATTTGCTTCTATCTCATCCCCCTTATTTTGCTTAGATTTATCATATTTTATTTCCAACTTTTGAAATCTTAAATCTATTTCCTGTACTAATTCGCTTCATACTTTCTCTATTTTCTGAAAGATATCTTCCTCTTGTTTAGCCATCTCTGTTCTCCATCTTTCTACTTCTTTTGACATTTTAGCCATTTCCTTTTTCACAAGGTTTGTGAATTCTTTCATCATTTCCTTTAAGCATTCTTTTTCCTTCCCTAGTTTGTTTTTCTGATCATCCACTCCCTGCTTTTCAGACTGATTTACTGGCATTTCGCTGTTTATCATTTGTTCCATTTTGATTTTCCCTGCTCTTGTAAGCATTTATCGGTTTAATTTATTTAACTTTTTAAAAGTCAAAATATTTTATCTTTACACTAACATTTATTAAATCAATTCCCAAAAAAAATATTTTATTTAATTTCGTATAGTAAATACGCAGTACACCGCACCTTACATTATCCCCTACTAATCGCCCTTTCTTTCCAGCACATTTCCCTGATTTCTATAAACAATTTGCTCTCATGTGTAGTATAAAAAAAAATTTCAAATGCCCCGTTCTACTTATATGCCCTAACAATGACAGAATTATTCCTATAACTTCTGTTAATACATTTATTTTGTTCACGATAATAAACTCTTGCTTGAAAAAATATCTTTTAACTAAATAATTAAAACCGTATATTATTTACACAACACCCTCTTTTTTACTTTTACTTAAACTTAGGTCTTCAGTAGGTTTTAATATAATGGAAATAATATAAGATTTTTTTCACTAAACATTACTTTTATATTTACGTTACTTTTCTTTTATTAAGAAAAGAAAATCAATAGATTTGTGTAAACACTATAATATTGGTTTGTAACTACCACGTGTGGTCATTTACTGTTTTGCTATTATTTTTTTTTATTCTAAACTTCTGTTCCCATTTATTCATTTATTTATTTTGGTCCACGCTAATAAATTCTATTTCAAAGTTTCTTTTAGGTAATTTTTAAAATCCTATCTCATTTACAAACATCCTTTTCTTAACTTAGCTCTCCTAAATTGGTTTTGAAACCATGAAAATATAGTATAGATTTCCGCTAATACTATCTTTTTTTTAAAATCTTAATCTAGTTTGTCCCTAAACATGTTGGGTGCCATTTTCTGTACCGGTTCGAAATCCACAAAAAGTCTTATACAGCTAGACCCATATATGCACTGAACATGAAGTGACGTATGTTACAAAATGGGAAATCGATAACAATTCTCTGAAAATATTGTTGATTAAATATAAATCTCTAAAGAATTATTAGAGGAAGTAGATTGAACCTAAAATTAGATCAATCGAAGCCTTCCCTGTTAAATTACTTCACAATTGTCCGATTAACTATACGTTGACCATTTGGAGTCTTTACACAACCTTTAAGAGCACTGAAATGTTTTACTTCGGCCTCTAGTGTCACCCCCATTCAAGACAATATTATTTTCTTTTTCTCTCCCGAGAGAGTGTGCAAAATATGACTGGTCATTATCGAATATTAATAATTCAAAAAGTTCAGACTGGAATAAAAAAACCAATCAACTCCCTGATAAGTTACCCCTATCTAGCTCATTATATGTGTGTTTTAAATCTCAGGTTACTAAGTGTGTTAGCATTTTGATTAAATAACTACAATCCTAACTGCTAATGAATCAATAAATACTTCAAAACAAAGTAAAGGAAACTGTAAATGATTTAACTATGAAATTTACTATTTATTATTCCCAGATTATTATTTATTTCCCTCCACCAATTACATATAAAAACAAAAATAATTTAATCCAGTTCATATATCAAATAACAAAAATATAATATTAATGAGATATCACCAGAGTAAATTGAAAATTCATTTACAGAAACAAATGCATATATATATATATAACAAAAAATATTTAAAGGATTGCACAATGGGTGTGATCGATATCCCTTCCTCCACTTTAAAGTAATAATTCAAAAATCAAATGTATGCAGCAAATATATGTAAAAAAAAAACAATTTAAATACACAGGTCAATCTTGATAATATATGAGTAAATAAAAAAAAATAATTATTTATATATCTAAGAAAAACTTTTAATATTATACAAAAATAGAGAATATAAATGAAATAGAGAAAAAAAACTATATACACTCATCTGAACTTGTTCTTTCATTAAGTTCAACTTTCATGGACCACATGGCTACTTAACAGGGCAGATAGGGTTTCCTTTCACCAATACATGTATGAGACTTTTTTTTATCAGGGTCTGCTGTTTCTCCTATGGCATTTTCGGGCTTGATAGATGAACAGGTGGGCCACTGCAGCTAGAGGTATACTCCATGATAGTGTAGTAAACTGGAACAAACAGTAAGGCCATCTCCTTAATTATAGGGTCGGTGAATATAATTCTCCCATAGATATATATATTGCTTTCATGGCAGACTAGTTATACACCTCAGCTATACGAATACTTGCTTGTGACTAAAGATTATGCTCGACACGTAGGTCAAATATGAATTTAAGTTCTCCAAATTGACTCTTCTTTCTTTTTTTTTTAAATGGATCGGGGATTCATATTGTTGATAGCTTTTCTAAAATCCATTTAATGATCCTCCCATGTTCAAATGGCTAATTTCAAATTCCCTCTCTTCTTTCTATTCTTTAGACAAGCCAGATACAACTATAATTTTTAGCGAACACATATCATTTCTCCTTTCTTTCTGCTTTGTTATTTTGTATAAGCACATACCATTCCATTACTTAGACACGCTGGAGCCAACTCTTATTTTTAGCAACCATAGATCATCCTATTTCTGGAACAAGCTGGAAACAAAGTGTTTATTTTTTAAACATCTGCCATCTGATTGCTTTGGTGAGCTAGCAACAACTGAATTCAATGCCCCAAGTAAGTAGCACATATCGCCCAATTAGTACAATTGTAATACCCCCCTACGAACTATTTCATCAGCCGATAATAAGACTATACTTTTACATTAATTTACACAAACTCTTTCACTTTTTATGTATTAAAGTATGATTTCTCTAATACTGGAATTTGTATAGCTTCCATATTGATTAATTGCACCACCCATTGTGTTTACATTCTTTTTAGATAAAATTGACTTTTTGATTTTATCTTTATCCACAATCAACCTGAACAAATTTCTTTTAATACAAAACATTTTTCTTTTGCTAAAAGTAGATTACAATTGACAAAAGGTCTTTTCTTTTTTTTTGATAAATTAATATTAATTACTAACCATCTTATTCTAATAAATATAAAATTTAAAGTCTAATAAGTACAAAATTCAAATTCTATTTAAACAATTTTTAGAAAAAAGAGAAAATACATTTCTATATATGTGTATCGGAACATTTACAAGTGGTAATAAACTTAAATACAAAAAAACTGTTCCACACGTAAACAAATGTTACAAGCTTAGTTTTCCTTTTATGATATAGATTTGCTGTGCGAATAAAATTATTAAGACATATACTGCATACAGTTGTAATGTGGGTATAATAGGAATATAATATAGACCAAACTCATTTATTTATGAACTATATTTAAGTACCTCCAAATACACATCTAAATTGATTTAATAGATCTGTTAAAAATTACAACTTTAATATGATGCATTTTAGCTGTGCTGAATCTTCAGCAACAGACATTTTCTGCATGGCCATTATACACGGTCTGGCACAATATATATATATTGTAACAATATATAAATATGTCATTACATTAATTTAAAATAAAAACTTAAAAGTTCGCAAATAAAAGTAAAAAACTAAACGCTAAAATTAAAATGTTTGTTAAAAGTATATACATTCGCACAGATGCCAAACTTTAAAAATATTTTTTTTGAAAAAAACAAATAAATAAGTATTTGAACGTACAAGATTTAAAAATAAAAACAGGTATTAATTAATTCTTGTAATCTGTAAATGGAAATGATTGTTTATAAATGGTTTGAAAAGCAAGCTAGCCTTGGGCTCTTGTATAATTAAAATGATGAGATGAAAATTGGATAAGAGAATAAAGAAAAATTAGTTTGACCAATGGAAGCACTAAGCCTTGGCTCAGACCCTAATGAAAGTGATGGATTAGTGACGTTTTGTTGATTGAATCCGTGTGGATAATATAAAAAGGGAAATACAGTTTTTTCGGACAGTTCCAGCGTTGTGGGTTTGAGAGATGCGGTAGGATGCACATACCACACTCTCTATTTAAAAAGAAAAATGAAAAGACTGTGATACCTTGAACCAGCTATTGCCATCTCCAGAACATTATCTTCCAATGGAGGTGTCGCAGGAATTAAAAGCAGAAACCTGGACTCTTCTACCATAAGCTATATGAAATGAACAATTATTAAAATCAATTAAGAACTTTCATCAAGTTTTACAAATTGATAAACAAGCCAACTTAAATGTTAAAACGGACTCTTATCTGACTTTTGTAAGTTTTTAAATCAAATTAATAATGTTTAATTTTATATGTTTTCCGACTGATAAACATCATTTCCATTTTTTTTTTCTTATTGTAAAGATTATTTAAATGCATGAAATTTAAGTTGTTTATAGACGCTTGCATGGATTCGTTTGCGGTTAATTATATTTTGGTTTTGATATTTGATCAAAATATAGACATTCAATAAATAATGATACCGTATGGTATCTAAAATGTATTTATTCGGATGTCTTTTAAGTTATTGGTGACAACGCAAGTATCTTATGGTGAATACTATTGGGTTACTTATAAATTTCCCTCTGCGATTGTCGGTATCAATAATTTTGTATTTTGATCGTTTATGTTTATTTTGAAATGTTTTTGACCGTGGAATCTATGTAATCGATCTATACCCAACATTTTAAAACAAATCTGTGCGAACGTATTTAAATGTTAAATTTAAGTCGGGCGTGAATGGCTATATAGTTTTGTAAAGTTATATTAAGGGAGGGTAATCTTAGGTTATTCATTTCATAGTTGAATTGGTTCAATGGATTGGATATATTTGTGTAATTGTAGATGTAGTATGAGGTCCGCTACGGGCAGGATTATAGATATACGCCACACACCCTCTGTTTGCCTATGGATGGATTTGTAAGATGGCAAAGGACCACAGTCCATTCCTATGGAGTTTTATGTTTATTGTTCTACTCGCCAACAGATGTCACATTCCTGTTGGTGGAGAGACAATGTCTTCTCTAATCTACTTACTGATCAGATGTACATTCCTGACAGTATAGTATTTTGTGTTGTCGTATCATGCTACATTGAATACATGAATGTATCAGATGGATTGGCGCCAGTTTGATTGCGAAATTTGTTGCCTAAGGTTAAATCAGGGAAGAATATTTTCTTTTCAAATGCAGATCTATGTAGTCTATTCATACTTGACTATCTAAATAAAATATTAAACTCATTGAAACTTAGTTAAATGTAAAATTAAAAGTTAATATAAAAATCTAAAATGTTAAACTTATTCCTCAAAATTTAAATGTTATTTTATATGTGCGTAAATAAATATTTTATGTGTTAATCTCTGGCAGTGGCTTTTATTCTTTTATATTTAAGATATAAAATTTATATTTTATTATCTCTGCTACTCCACTGAGCTAGTGACTTGGGCTAACGATCGGAATATTTAAATAAAGTGGAATCTTAACAGCGCATATCTGCCTACTCTATAAATTTTTCTAGGTTTAAATGCCTAGATAGCACCTTGTAGAGCAGATATTGTAGTTTGCGGTTAGATTCGATCTTCACTTTCATTTCGATCGTTATAATATATATATAAGTTTGGCATATTAACCTCTTTATAATATACTTTTTTTAAACCCAGTCACAAGACATGTCTGTAAATTATTAATCAAATTTGCTGGTGATATTATAGTTTAGTAGTATTATTATTACAGTAATTTTATTTTTGTTGCAACTGATTCATGCTCTTTTTACATTTGTATTTTATTTATCAATGGAAATGATGATTTTCCATACTCAAATGTCATGCCTTTTTTCATTACAAATGGTGGACTCTTCTGTGGGCCTGATGCTTATTGAGTTGTGGTGGTCATTATAAAAAAATAGCCACATAGTATGAGGCTGAAATATAATAACCTCTGAATAAGAAAGCTATATTGACGCAGAATTAATTAAAAATATTAATTACTGTACATATCTGAGAAGAGGATAGATGATGATTAAATTATAATTTAATTATAAACTATAAAAATTAGTGGTGTGGATATATATTTAAAAATAGTTATGTAAATAGAACAGAAAATAAGAGCACAATTTTTGGACATTGCATTGAGCTTTTGAATAGTGGAGTTACTTTCACTGTGCTTTCATTATTAATGATGGATAAAGAGTTATATCAATGGCTTGAAGATGCAATGATTTCATGCAACTCCATAGTCTGTTCTATCTCATCACTATACCAATCCATTTTTGACTTGTTTTCAGTTGTTTATCATGGACAGTTAAAATAATTTGCCATGAATCCCAGCCTTGATGTCTCACAGAATATGAACAAGTCATAAGATTAAAGTTTTATATTTAACAGATTTTAAGATGCAAAGAATTAAGGCTTTGCAGATATTGTTGTATTTTTATTTTGAGTTGTTAGTAGCTATAGTGTCTACATTGAGATAGCCATTCTTGTATTCTTGCTTCATTGTGTACTTACAGTTCGGTGGCTGGATCAGTATCTATCTTAGGATTTGCTGTCAGATGCTGATCACAGCTCTGAAAAAAGTTTTGAGTAAATGCTTTGTTATATGAACTTTCTTTTATTACTTTTATGTATGCATGCATATGTACTCAAAAAATATAGTGAATAAGGAAATCAGTCACACATACATTAATACAATAGAAGTAATGTCAGTATTGAGACAATGAGGTTCAAACAAAGTCAAATTAAGAGCAGAAACAGTAGTAGTATTAAGTGATTTTGAAAGGTTGCATGGAGGAAGACATGATGTGAGGTTAATTTTATGAGATAATATTTAAAAAGATTTATATTATTCTAAGGATACAAATAATCAAATATTAGTTTACATTTATTTGTTGTAAATATAATTCAAGAAAGTGATCTAATATAAACATATATGTTGGCAAAAGCAAAATTAAAGAAAATGAAGGAATAACATGATCAAGAAAAAGATCATCAATTAACTGAAAAAAAAAAAAAAAAAAAAAACAGATGACCATACCTACCAAGTTTTTGCAATGTTTAAAGAAATGGAAGAAAACAACCAGAGAGCATCAGAAATATTGCTAAAGAAAATGAACAAAAATAATCAACAAAGAAAAAAAGATAATACAAAAAACAAAGAGAAGAGGAAAATATAAAAAGTCCTGGAGAATTGTTTAAGGAAATAAAAGAAAATAATCAACAAAGAAAAGAAGATAGTAAAAAAAGAGCAGAATTAAGTTAAGTGCTACCAAAAAAATGGGGAAAAGGAGTCAGCAAATTCAGATAATGTTTACAGAAATGCAAAGAAGTAATCATCAAAAAGAAAAAATAATGTTAAGAAAAATAGAAGACCACAATCAAAAGATATGGATTGAAATAAAGAAAATTAATCAGAAGAGTAATAAACAATAAAATAATAAGCCAAAACATACAAGAAGTTATCCAAAATATGATCTAAGCAATGGTATAAGAAAGAGTAAGACAAAACAATAGATGGCAATCAAAAGATATTAGTCAAAATACAGGAAAATGAAAAATAGATCAATTAGTAGAAAAAATAGATCAGTGAAATTTACAAGTGAAGGAAGAACTAATAGAACAAGTGCAGATTCAAGTATCAAGGATTAAATAGAAAACTGGCCATGGGAAAGAAAATGAAAAAACTGTCAGAAATAATCAGAAAAAAACTAATATGATCATCAACAATTTAAGAGATTCCAGTCAAAAGAGACGTGAAGAAATTACTCATCATCTGCAAAATGTAGAGGTTGAACATTAAGAGTTAAAAAATTAAAACTCCACATGTATAAAGGAATTGAAATTAAACAACAGAGTTCAGATAGTGTTGAGTTTTATTGAAAGAGGTGAACTAATAGTCAAAACAATTGTTAAAGACAAAATCAGGTTAAAACCTAAACTTCATAATAAGGCACATAATTTAGTGAACCAATTTTTGACAAAAACATTTAGAATGGTTAGGGCTTGATGGATTTTTTTTTTACCAAGCCTAGTACTTTTGAAAATTATAGAGGCATTATTGGCCAGCTATTGGATTGAAGAATATCAGACAACCAACAAAATATCTTAATTGTCAAGAAGGGGATTATAATCAGGTAAGTAAATTTCACAATGAACCTAGAGAACAGCTATCATATATTAATACATTATTTGTACATAAAAGAAAACATTTAACAATAAGTCAAAAAAGAAAAGGAAATGACAAATATTATCAAAAAATTCAGAATTCAAGAAGAAAGTATTTATAATGACAGGTAGTGAAACAGGAATAAAAGTGAATTTTATAAAGGAGAGAAGTCACCAATGCTAGGCTATAGTTATATTTTACTTGAAAGATTTAAAAGGAATTTAAATGAAAGGAAACCATAGTAGATAGTTCCTTATATTGAGGTTCACATTTCAGGAAAAGGAACAAAAGCTATAAAAATGGCACAGGCCATGCATTTAATTTGTACATGAAAGGATTATATTCTAGTGTATGCCAAGAAAACATTAAAAAATCATAACTATTGAAGGTATTGAGACTGGGACTCTGCTGGATTTTGGCAGTCATGTTTCCATAATATAAGAGGGCATTGTTAATAACTGCAAAACACTCAAATATAGATACTGCCAATAAAAACCCTGGGTAATGTTAGCTAACAACTGCAAAGCTAAGTTAGTTAATCATCAAATATATAACCAATTAAAAGTTTGAACAGAATACATAGATCCTATGTTCATTTTTCTGATATACTGTTGAAATCTGATTTTTAAAATTACTTGTATTATGGATTATGCAAGGAATCTGATTATGATAATGATAATTTGTACACCAGAGCTTATGTAAAACAGTTAAAATATGTTTCATAAATGCAGCAAATCATCAGTCACTGGTAATTATAAAAAATAGTGGAGGCACCCTTCCTAAATAAAAAGGGTTGAATAAAAATATTCTCTGCTGGAAGTATTTTAAGCTATATTTTTTGGAAATTAACAGGTTTGAACATTGAATCAGTGTTTCAATTTCAACCCTATCAGTTTAGATCATTTTCTGTGATCCATCAGTATAACAAAATATAGAGAAACAAGTTTCCCAAATGATGGGGATCCTATCTAAATGCTTATCACCTTATATATAATATCCTTAAGATAGATGTGGTAAAAAAGAAAGATGGGTCAATTAGGCTAAGCCTGGATGCAGGGCAATTAAATCACAGACCAAAATTTTTCTCCTCTACTTATATATGATATTAACCCAGTTTAATGGAATTTTTTCTTTACATTTGATTTAATGTCTAGCTATTTCCAGATCTATCTCCACTCAAAAGATTACCAATCTATAGCTTCTTATTATGCAGGCTACTTTTACCAGTTTAATAGAATGTCATTTGGTCTAATAAATAGCATGGTCGGATTATTGAATATTATTACAGATTATTTCACCTAAAATTAAACAAATTATGACAATATATATTGATGATGTCAAAGTAACATCAGTAGACATGCAAAATCACTTAAAAACTTTTAGTGACGTTTTTTCAGGGATATCAAAAAAGGTATAAAAATTATTTTTAAAAAAGCACATTGGTCCGTGTGTTTTCTTTAGGGCACATTATTGAAAGTAGTGGCATAAAGCCATATCCAGACAAAGTGCAGGAGTTTTGCAGACATAAAACTAAAAAACAAATTCAGTCACTTTGTGATTATATAACTTTTATAATAAATTTTACAGTGTATTTTCCAATAGAATGAAGCTACTCTTATGACTTTTAAGAAAAGATGTTCATTGGTCAAAGATCCCTATATAAGTCAAAGCATTTACAAATATAAAAACTAGTTTTTTAAAACAATATTGAATTTTCCAATGTTAAAAAACTTCTTGCCATTCATATAGATAGAAGCAGATATAGATTAGGGATTATATTAGCCCAAATCCAGAATAATAACTAGCTTGGAGTTCTTATTTTATAAGCCATTTTGTTGAAAACCTTAAAGTAAATTATACAATCACAGCTAGAGAAGCTCTGGCTATAGTGGGAGAATTCCCAAAGTTATTGCAATTTCTTTTAGAGCCTGGGATGATAGTAGTCACTGACTATCAAAGCTTTGAATTCCAGTACCACAGCTATCTAATTAACAGCCCAGTGGTTTATTAGAATTTGTTCCTACAGGAGTTTAATTATACTATCCAACATTGTAAAGGATCTAAAAGTGTAGTTAAAAATATCTTTAGTCACAATCCTGTTGAGACATTTCAGCAACATCTAAGTACAGATGGAATACTTAAAATAGCATTAGATCTGCATATTGATGAATAGTAGATTGGGATTTGCATCAATTACTTATACGATAATGTAAAGACAAAGAGTTACAACAGCAAATCCATTATATAGAAACATATATTGATTGTCACAGCATGTAAAGTAATTAAGGGCAAAAGCCATAGCAGAAGTATAAAGTAAAAGGCAACCTCTTGAAATACAAGATCCAAGCTGGAAAAGATGAATGGAGTATGGTGATCCCAAAACCATGTGCAATCATTTTCTACTGCCTACATGGGCATTATGGTACCCATAAAACCGATCAATTAATCTAAAAATGTTTTCATTGGCCTAATATGCATAGCAACTGAGCAATTAATGTAAAAATGATTTTATTGGTCTAATATGCATAGCAATGTGCTATTAGCTTAAAAAATGATGATATATGCCAGCATTCCAAGACAAGTAACAAGAATTATACTGTTCTTTGCCTTCCTTTAAAAATGACACATTAAGTTGTCATATAGGAAGTTTTCAGTTTTTTCTGCATATCCTGTACCACAAATAAACAAAAAACATTATAAAGGTATTAGAGACACACCATTTTGCAATATCAGGCAAACTACTGGCTATTTTAAGTGATCATGGCACTTCCCTTTTTATCTGTAGAATGGAACCAGTGAACATAAAAAGATGACAAACATATATCAACAACTATACAGAATCCTATGTTCAATCCATGAAAATGTTATGTGGAATTTAAGACTTCTGTACTTATATAAATTACAGTCATTAAAGCTAGATAAAGCAAGTGCAACAGATTGTTAACTACATTAACTGGACAGTGAATGAATTCACAGAACTTTTACTAATATGTTTGCATTCCAGATAATGCATACCACTTTAATTCAAATTTGTATTTACTATGGTTAAAGCAATGAGCATAGATATGAAAACTAACAGGATCAAATCTCATGAAAGGTTATTCCACATAGATAAAAAACAAGAGAAAAAAACACAGATATCAACACACATTTTTCAAATCGGTGATGAAATGTTAATTTAAAATTTTTAATGTAAGTAATCCTGAAAAACACAGGCATAAAAAATTTATTTGTATAAAAGCTCTGTCAAAATTTATCAAAATCCACACTAAAAATGCATTTTGGATAAAAAGCAAATGGTGTTATGATAACATATAATGTTACATTCCATAATCCATTCTATAATATAATGAAAATGTAGTTGGATGATACAGTTCCAGCAATAAATGTGACCATTAAAAATATAAATTTAAAATAATGAAAAATAAAATGTATATTTCTATTTTATTGTCTCATTATTCAATAGTGAAAACAGTGGACAGCTCTGGCCATGTCTAATATTATATGTTTGTAAAAATAAAGTTAGAATGTACAAATAATATTTAATTTTCTCTTATTCTTTATAATAATAAAAATTGATTTCATAAATATTTTTATTTATTAAATGATAATATGACAATTCTAAACCTTTAAAATAATAATGTGAATATTGATAATTTGCTGGGGGTTGGTTGTAAAAGAGAATAAAAGTATAAATAATGTAAATAATTTCTTTTGTTTTCTCTCTTCAGTAATTTTATTTACTAACTTTAATTTTAAAAAAAACAAAACAAATACCATGTTAAATATTTTTTCTCTTCAATAATTTATTATTTAGTTTTAAAATTTAAAAAATATAATAATAAGAGAGATAAATAAATAATGTTTCTAATTTAACATTTTGATAATAAATTTTATTTTAATTAATTTAATTAATTAATTAAAGTTGTTTTTTCTCTTTATCTTTCTTCAAAACAAAAGTCACTGTTATTCAAATCAAAAAGTAATTAAAACATATCTTTTTTGACATAAAAGAAAAATAACTTTAAGGGAAACATTTTATGATTGGAATTTCTTTTTAATTAAAAAGAAAGGAAATAACTGAACTATCTTTTTGTAAAAATAGCCTCAATTAGTTAGAATTTAATGGGTCATGTTTGAGAAAATGTATGATTGGAAGGATACAGGATTGTTTCAAAATAATAATTTGGGAATTAGTTAAAGCAGTTGACTTTAGTGTCTTGGAAGAAACGGTCAGTCTTGATTCGACTGTTAAATAATACAGAAGCAAAAAATCAGCTGTGAAAAACATAGTAAACAATAGTTTGGTAGTCTCAAGTAAAACTAATTTCACTACAAGTTAAAAAAGTGAATTTTAAAATAGATTAAAGAAATCATATGGCAAGTTTTAGTGAGAAGCTGAGCACCATCAAATGTCACAATGGTATCTGTTTCCTAAAAAAAACATAAAAGAATAGCCCAGAAGTAATCTGCAATAATCATTGTTTCCATTCTAAAGCTTGATTGACATTTTTGTGTTGGTCTGGCCTGAAAAATTGTAGATTAAAAAAAATGGATAAACTCGTGTAAATTAGCCTGACTTGTAAATTGTTATATATTGGAAAGATGAATTAATTCAGCTTGTGTGAGATCTGAAAATATAGATAAATTGAAGTGTATACATTACTCTGAAAATCTGTTGTAACAGAGAAGTTTATAAGAAAATAAACATGAAATACCTAAAAATTACAACTTGTAGAAAAAAACTAGAAATAAATCCTTGGTATTTTAATATGCACATTAATAATATTTATAGACAAGTTTTGTAGAATAAGTAATAATTAATGTAATAAAAAATGCTATTAGTACTTAATCTTTTTCTTTCTTTGGCAGTTGTTGGTTATGTGCTAAAACACATTAAAATGCCATTTACATGGCCGAACGTATTTTTGTGGTCATGTGTTACATGTATACAACAGTTCTGTTGTACTACATATTGCAGGCCACATTGTCACATTGCAGTAAATTATTTCGGCAAATTCACACACTTCACACTTTTTTATGGTGTCGTGTAAGGTTGTGTGCCTTACAATTATGTATAAATTGTTAATTGTAAAAAAGTTTAATTTTTTTTATTGAAATCACACGATTTGATAATTATCAGAGGTTTACACACTTCTGTAATCAGGTTTTAAGATGCAAAATCTTGGGAAAGGGTATGTATGAACAATACTTTGAAGGAGGTAACCAGTCAAATAATGTATTCTTGATAACCTCAATGACACAAAGAACACGGTGCAGGAAAACCTAGATGTTGTTTGATTCTCACAATTAATGAGCACTTTAATTATGCTATATGTCTGATATATTACTGTAGCCATGAACAGCTTGTTTTTTAAATTTGTTTATACCAAAAAAAGAAAACATAATAAATGTGAAATTTGTTGATGCATACATTAATAATTAATGCTAGTATTAAGGAATTTAACTAAGATTTGGAATAAACTATGAATGATATGCAACACATTGCTGATAATTTAATATATTTTAATTCTTAAATATAGATTAAATAAACATAAGTGCATTGAACGGCACATGCAGGTGGGTTATAAAGTAAACATATATAAAACAAATATTAGCAAGTAATAGAATAATAACTGAATAAGTTATTATTTAACAAGCATTTAGAGTTTTAGAATTTCATTTAAGAAATAGGCAAGTTTTTCTTTTTAAAATACATGTAAAATTTTAATCCCAAGTTTCATTAATTGCTATCTTAAGAAATTTATTGTTTTCTAATTATTGTTCAAAGGTTGCAATGAATATACTAAATAGGGAATACATAAGAGGGGCCAATGTCTATAAGATTCTAAGGATAGGTTGATTTCGGTTGTTGCTGATTGTTTACAGATGGTTTCCCAATAAATGACAACTTTTTTTATTAAAATGGTAGTGGTGGAGGGACTGTACTACCACCAGCAGATGGCATTGTGACACCATCAACAACCGACCCGAAGCTTGCAAGTGATAAATTTATATATTAATGTGGCTGAAAATTGACAAATAAAAACGCCTGATGCAAAATATATCCATAGTGGTGGAAAGACCGTACTACGGCTGGCAAATGGCACTGCGACACCATCAACAACTGGCCTGAAGCTAGCAAGTGACAAATTTATATACGAAAGTGGCTGAAAATTGACAAATAAAAATGTCTGAGGCAATATATATATCCAAGAAATATGTTAAAAGTACAAATTATAAAAAAACACAAGAAAATGCTATAAAATTGAAATTAAAAAAGAAAAATAGGTGATAATATGACAAAGACATACCCCCCTAAAATCAAAAATTTTTCACTTAAATCAAAAAATCAAAATGTCTGAGAATATATATATCCAAGAAATACATTGAAAGTACAAATTACAAAAAAAACCAAGAAAATGCTATAAAATTCAAATTAAAAAAAAAAATCGGTGAAAATATGCAAACAAACAATAATGGAGGAACACTGAAAATTCAAAAACAGAATTTCATCAAATTATTTAGCTTTCAATATTTGCAAACGATCAGATTTAAAAGCAATGTTTATATAAACTAAAAAGAATATTACACAAGAGAATATATTTCTCAAATTTATTATCTCTGCTTTGAAATTATGGCATATCATCAAAAATAACTCAAATGTAAAACCTCCCCCCTCCCCCAATGAAGAATTTCTATCCAAAAATAACTGAAATGGACAAATTTAATCAAACAAACACTTCTAAAATACAAATTAAAAAAAAAAAACAATCCCAAAAAATACTATACATCAAGAATTCGATCAAAAATAATTAAAATGCAAATACAGTATATACCCCTCCTGCATGAAGAATTATAACAAAATATGACAACCAGCAAGTAACTTTTCTAAAATGTACTAAATCTTATCAATATTTAAAAAATAAAATACTATTTTCAAATATGCTTGTGCATTATTTAAGTAACAGATATACTAACTCATAACACAGATTGATACATAGTAAGTAATTAAATATAATTATAGCAAGTTTAAAAGAGAGAGTGGAAAAATTACCAACTTTGGTTCTTTATTTGGTTTAGTGCCATTTGCACAATGATGAGTTGATCATCACGATTTTGCCAAAGAGAAAATATTTTTTTAAAAATATACTTCAGTACTATATTCTGTGCATAGTAAATATATATAAGATGCATATTTAATTGTTTTATTTAAACAAAGTTGCAAATGCACCTATATTTTTTAATGTGAGATGTCTAATTACCAATGTAAAATCCCCCCCCCCCCCAAATAGCTGTAATTGGCAAATTAAGTCGGTGTAGATTTTCAAAAAATATACTAAATACTTTTAAAAGAAAAGACTTTCAACATCAAATTATTTAGCTTTTAAGCAATTAATTTTTCTCTGGCTTTGAAATTATGGCATATCTAAATTCATTAATAATATTTAATAATTAAAAAGCAATACACAAAAAATAATTACCGATGTCTTCCTTCATTTATAGTAGGCACTTGAATCACAGTTTGTACTTTCAAAATAAAATATGATGTAATAAACATTTTACATAAAAAATAATTTCCAAAGCCAACAAATTTAATCAAAATGTAACCACTAAACATCACATGATCACTATCTCATACTAGCACATAATTGTTATTAAACAACTCAAAACAAATCAAAACTCTCCATACAGTAGTGCCATCTTGTGCTAACAAGAGCAATCAATGGATGCCAGAAGACTTGTGCATAAAATTCCTATCTAGTGCCTACTCTTCCAATATACCCCAGACTAGTTTCTGGCTTGTGGCCTTCATCAGTGAGGAGCCTTGAATCTGAGAGCACTGCACCTAGATCTTAGGATCTAATGCAACCCTCCAGCACCCACTTTTTAACTCTATTTAACTACAAAACTATGAGAATGAAATTAAAAACACAATTAATATTTTCAATCCAAGCTCAATAGCTTAAATAGTCATATGGGTCTGAACTCAATTCAGCACCCATACATTTTGGTGTCTTTGGCTCTTTTACAACCATAGCCACCACTATCCTATTAGACAGGATTGGTGATAAACCACTAAACATCACATGATCACTATCTCATACTAGCACATAATTGTTAAACAATTCAAAACAAAGCAAAACTCTCCATATAGTAGTGCCACCTTGTGCTAACAAGAGCAATCAATGGATGCCAGAAGGCTTGTGCATAAAATCCCTATCTAGTGCCTACTCATCCAATATCCCTAGACTAGTTTCTGGCTTGTGGCCTTCATCAGTGAGGAGCCTTGGATCTGAGAGCACTGTACCTAGATCTTAGGATCTAATGCAACCCTCCAGCACCCACCTTTTAACTCTATTTAACTACAAAACTATGAGAATGAAATTGAAAACACAATATTTTCAATCCAAGCTCAATAGCTTAGACTTTTGAAATACCTGCTTAATTCTATTATGACGTATTAATTATTTTGTACTGCTAGAATTACAAGTTGTTGGGATAATTTTTTTTTTGACAGGGTTAATAAGGATTATTTTCTGATGCAGAAGAATACAACATTAAATATGCACAAACTTTGAGGCAACATCTCAAAATCCCATGCTAAAATATCAGTAGCAGCTGAAATTAAAGTATCATCTTTTCTGTGATAGCCATTTTTTTTATTCAAAATGATGAAAGTTTGGGATCTACCAAAGACAGAACTTGAAGTAGTGGAGTTCCTCCAAAGTAAAAGTGTTCTGCCTTCTCAAAGAGTGTGTATTAATGGCCATGAAATAAAGCTTTATGTAGAAAGACTTTGGGGGCTTTTAAAATGTCATAATAAATGAGAGAGGGCGACTGCTCGACATTATCTGAATTCATGTGGCGATGATTGCATGATGGTGAAGATCTATTCAATGCAATATTGCAAGCAATTAATATACCATGAATCTAAATTTTACAATTTCTAAATTATAATCTGCTAATTTCTGCCATCTTTGCTGTAACCACCATTACTTAATCTCTTACTATTTAAGTGTGTAAAAATCTGTTCCAAACTGCTTCAAAATTCTTCCATCTTTGCTATATTTTTTTACACCAAATAACCATCATTACTTAATCTTCTGTTACTATTCAAATGTGTTCAAAGCTTAAAAATTCTGCCATCTTTGCTGTATTTTTTCACACTAAATAACCACCGTTACTCAATCTTCTTTTACTATTTAAAATATGAAGTCTAAATCAAAATAATGTTCTTTTTAATGGACTTTTATGCTGAACACATTCAAGTGCCTACTATAAATGATTGGAAGGACTTTGGTAATTATTTTTTGTGTATTGCTTTTTTACGTTGATTACCATTTTTTGTGTATTGCTTGTTAATTATTTAAATATTATTGATCAATTTAGATATGCCATAATTTGAAATTCAGATAACAATTAATTGATTTAAAGCTAAATAATTTGAGATTTTTTTTTCAAGTATTTAGTACATTTTTTGAAAATCTATGCCATCGACTTAATTTGTCAATTTCAGCTACTTTGAGGGGAGGAGTGGATTTTACGTTGATAATTATTTTTTGTGTATTGCTTTTTAATTATTTAAATATTATTGATCAATTTAGATATGCCATAATTTGAAAGTTAGATAACAATTAATTGTTTTAAAGCTAAATAATTTGAGATTTTCTTTTTTAAGTATTTAGGACATTTTTTGAAAATCTACACCATCAACTTAATTTGTCAATTTCAACTACTTTGGGGGAAGGAGTGGATTTTACGTTGATAATTATTTTTTGTGTATTGCTTTTTAATTATTTAAATATTATTGCTAAATTTAGACATGCCATAATTTGAAAGCCAGAGAACAATTAATTGCTTTTGATTACGATCGTAGATGCATATTTACAAATGTTGAAAAGTAAATAATTTGATGTTTTTGTATTTCCCACTTTCTCTCCGCCATGTTTCTTAGTTGGGGGAGGGGTTGGTAATTATTTTTTGTGTATTGCTTTTTGATTATTTAAATATTATTGCTCAATTTAGATATGCAATAATTTAAAAGCCAGAGAACAATTAATTGATTTTCAATATGATCTAGATGAATATTTATGTTGAAAGATAAATAATTTGATGTTTTTGGATTTCCCGCTCTTTGTCCGCCTTGTTTCTTACTTTGTGGATTTTCACCTATTTCTTTTTATTTTAAATTTGAATTATTATTGGATTTTATAGCATTTTCTTGTTTTTTTTTATAATATGTACTTTCGATGTATTTCTTGGATATATATATTCTCAGGCATTTTTATTTTTTGATTTAAGTAAAGAATTCTTGATTTCAGGGGGGGTATGTCTTTGTTGTATTTTCACCAATTTTTTTTTTTAATTTGAATTTTATAGCATTTTTTTGGTTGTTTTTTTTATAATTTGTACTTTCGATGTATTTCTTGGATATATATATCCTCAGGCATTTTTATTTTTCAATTTAAGTGCAGAATTTGATTTTAGGGGGGTATGTCTTTGTCGTATTTTCACCGATTTTTCTTTTTTTATATTTGAATTTTATAGCATTTTCTTGGTTTTTTTTTTTTTATAATTTGTACTTTCGATGTATTTCTTGGATATATATTGCTTCAGGCATTTTTATTTGTCAATTTTCAGCCACTTTCATATATAAATTTATCACTTGCAAGTTTCAGGCTGGTTGTTGATGGTGTCGCAGTGCTGTCTGCCGGCGGTAGTATGGTTCCTCCAAAACTACCATTAAAACATAACTTTTTTTTAAAAGAGTTTAAGTTTGTAAACATTTTATTATATATGTGTGAGCGACGATCCCAGGAATTAAAATTTATATACCAATGCATTTAAATAAAGAGTTTTTAACTGAGAATATTTCACATTTATATTATTAATTTAAAAGAGTTCTAATGCTTCTTTAAATCTATTGCATTATGGCTTATATGTATGTAAGTGGTTACACACATGATAATGTTCACACAACTTAATTTAATTACATCATTTTATTAATTTTAAATTTATAACTGTGTATACATTATATGCATACAGACATCAATATATATTAAATGTGTGCAAATATCTACACATACCCGTTAATATATGCTATTACATATCAAAATAAATTCTGATTATATACGTGGACTGTGATGGTTTGAACTGTTGGAAAAGATACTAACTATGATGGAACATAGTAGGTAAAATGGGATGATGGCTAAATAATACCGTTTCAAGCGGAACCAAAAAACACAATAAGTTTTAAATTTGTTGTTGTTTTTTTTTAAAAAAAAAAACAAAGTGAAACAAACAAGAAAAAAATCATAATAAGTTTTAAATTTGTTTATCTTATTAAAAAAAAAAAGCGAAACCAAAAAGAAAAGCTTACTAATTTTAGGATTTATTTTTTAAACAAAAATGGGAAAACAAAAATACAATTGTAATAAGCGTACTAAGTTTTAAATTAAAAAAAAGGTGCTTTTCTCACCTATTGGATGAGCCACCAGGTGACGCTGCAGAACCACCAAAAAGCCTGTAAGTGATAAATTTCAAAAAACAAAAATGACTCAAAATCGCTGAAATTGAAAATTGGAACCCCCCCCCCAGCACGGAAACAAAAATGGCTAAAATCGCTGAAATTGAAATCTAAAACAAAAATGTCTCAAAATTGTACTGAAATTGAAATTTGGACCCTCCCCCCATGAAAACAAAAATGTCTCAAAATCACTGAAATTTAAAACAAAAATTGACTAGAACGTCTGAGGTGAAAAATGGTTAGGAAACACCCCCCCCCCCCGCATGAAAAATAAGTAAAGTTCAAATTATGAATGCTATTTTCAAATAAATGGGCAAAAATCTATAATAAAAGCCTAAGAAATTGAACAAAAATTATAGTAAATATCAAGCGTTAATACAGTACATTTGAAAAAAAATTCAACGATGGGGAGTGTAATAATTCACATTAAATGTAGATAACGAGCTCATAGTGATTTAAAAAATTAAAGTAGTTATAAATAATAAACTTAATAACAGACTAATACAAAATCTGGGATTTATGTATTAAATTTTTCCCATCTATTGATAGTGTTATCTTTCAATTAAAGTTTGTTATTTTTAAAATAACTTATGCACAATTTTGAAATATAGATAGAAACTGAAAAAATAGCATAAACATTTTTGGTACTACTTCTACTATAAAGAAATTGCCAGAACTCGGGTCACATGACAGATTGATGTTTTAAAATCAACAAGTGTATTTTTTTAGAAAGTGAAAGTATTTTTTTAAAAAAAGGAAAATAATACATTTTCTCATTTAAATTATAAATCAATAATATTAACTAATTTAAAATCCTTCTCCTTTTCAAAAACTTTATTTTCTTATATATTAATCCATTAAGCTTACTAAGTGTTTTTGGGAGGGGCTTCCTCCGTTATTACTTTTTATTTGGCTTTGGGATGAAAGGAAGTAAAACAAAAACATTATTCTTATATTTAGTTTGTGTTTTAATAAAGACAAAACCTAACCCTAAGATGTAATACTTTTTATTTATTGTTTGAAATGCAGCATTTCAAAAAGTTCGAATAAAAACTGCTGTACACATTACGTTCCATAAGTTTTAAAGTTTATACAGCTTTTTATGGACACACATGCACACAACAAATAAGAATTAAAACAAAACAACTAATAAACAGATATTAATCAAAAATTGACATGCAAACAAATGAAGGCAAAAGACTAGTGATTTCTTGAGGTTATGGGTTTATTTATAATCAACAAGGTCTTCGATAGTTTAACTTGAATTTGTAAAAACAATTTTTTATTTCACCTTCACTTGTGGTGAAACTTTTTTATATAATAATTTGTAGACTGTTTTTTTATTTATTTATTTATTTAATATTGATTACAAATAAACACATAACCTAAAGAAATCACTAGTGTTTTGCCCTCATTTGTTTGTGTCTCAATTTTTGATTAAATACCTGTTTATTAGTTGTTTTGTTTTAATTCTTATTTGTTGTGTGCATGTATGTCCATAAAAAGCTGTATAAACTTTAAAACTTATGGAACATAATGTGTACAGCAGTTTTTATTCGAACTTTTTGAAATGCCACATTTCAAACAATAAATAAAAAGTATTACATCTTAGGGTTAGGTTTTGTCTTCATTAAAGCACAAACTAAATATAAGAGTAATGTTTTTGTTTTACTTCCTTTCATCCCAAAGCCAAATAAAAAGTAATAATGGAGGAAGCCCCTCCCAAAAACACCCAGTAAGCTTAATGGATTTATATATAAGAAAATAAAGTTTTTGATAAAGTTTTTGAAAAGAAGGATTTTTAATTAGTTAATATTATTGATTTATAATTTAAATAAGAAAATGTATTATTTTCCTTTTTTAAAAAAAATACTTTCACTTTCTAAAAAAATACACTTGTTGATTTTAAAACATCAATTTGTCATGTGACCCGAGTTCTGGCAATTTCTTTATAGTAGAAGTAGTACCAAAAATGTTTATGCTATTTTTTCAGTTTCTATCTATATTTCAAAATTGTGCATAAGTTATTTTAAAAATAACAAACTTTAATTGAAAGATAACACTATCAATAGATGGGAAAAATTTAATACATAAATCCCAGATTTTGTATTAGTCTGTTATTAAGTTTATTATTTATAACTACTTTAATTTTTTAAATCACTATGAGCTCGTTATCTACATTTAATGTGAATTATTACACTCCCCATCGTTGAATTTTTTTTCAAATGTACTGTATTACTGCTTGATAGTTAGTATATTTTTGTTCAATTCTTAGGCTTTTATTATAGTTTTTTTCCATTTATTTGAAAATAGCATTCATAATTTACACTTAACTTATTTTTCATTGAAATCTTCATGCGGGGGGGGGGGTCCTAACCATTTTTTGCCTTAGATATTCTAGTCAATTTTTGTTTTAAATTTCAATTTCAGCGATTTTGAGACATTTTTGTTTTCGTGGGAGGGGGGTCCAAATTTCAATTTCAGCAATTTTGAGACATTTTTGTTTTAAATTTCAATTTCAGTGATTTTAGCCATTTTTGTTTTCGTGCTGGGGGGGGGGGCGTTCCAATTTTAAATTTCAGCGATTTTGAGCCGTTTTTGTTTTTTTAAATGTATCACTTACAGGCATTTTGGTGGTTCTTCAGCATCACCTGGCGGCTTGTCCAGTAGGTGAGAAAAGCACCAAAAAAAAAAGAAACCCCCCAAAAAAGCAAAACCAAGAAAAAAAGCTTACTAACTTTAGGATTTATTTTTTAAACAAAAATAGGAAAACAAACATACAACTGTCATAAGTGTATTAAGTTTTACATTTAAAAAACAAGAAGAACCCCCCCCCCCACCCCCAAAAAAAACCAAAAATGTTGATTTTATTTTTATTTATTTATTTTGTTCATGTTAATAAAAATAAATGTTTACAAAAAAAAATAAAATAAAATTTGTGTTTAATTTATTTGTAAATAAAAAAAAACAAGGAATTAAAAAAAAGGCCTGGGAATGTTCATAAGTTATATTTTTTCAAGAAAAACAATGCCATCATGTGGTGTGGATGTCTAACCAACACCATCCTTTCTTTTACATTTATGTTTAAAATGAAACACTTACTTTAATGTTTATTTTTACTTTCTTGTACAAACTCTTTTATATTATTTTCTGCATTTAACATAACTTTCTTCTGAAGTTTATTTCTCCACCACACTATCTATGTATACCCACTCTCTATCCATTTCTATCTTTATTTCAATCTTAGATGCTCTAACATTACCTTGTTTTAATCCATCCTTCACCTCTTTCATATCATTTTACTATTTCAACTTCCTGTCTAATTCCTTTCATCTTGGTTCTAAACTCTTCCATTATTACTCTATTCTCTTTTATCATTGTCTGCTGGCTGTGCTTCATTAACAGTAACTGTTGTTTTATTTCCATTTTCCTTCATTAATTCCATCATCATCTTCATCATTTTCTAAATCTCTGATACTTCTTTTTTACTATCTGAGGGTTTCTAAAACAAAAACCTGATTCTTCCAACACAACCTCCCTATCAATTTTTACGTTGTCTGCCATTTTTATGACAAGACATAATCCAACTATATTTAACTTTTATTTTAAACTATCTAAGTACAATATAAATTTAAAGAAAACAGTACTTAACTGTTTATTTATTTTTACTTAAAGAGAAACAAAAACTTTTAATATTTATTTATTATTTCTCTTTCTTTTAAAATAAATCTAAAAGAAAAATGCTATTTAATTATTTATTCTTATGATATTGAAAGATGAATCCCTACACCAAGCTGTTCAACAATACACCAAGTAATCTAAACTGACTCAAAATATTTTAAAATATTACCTCCTATACTCGAAATATTTCTCAACTGTCTGAACAAACCTAACATGGGTTTTAAACACGAAACCATGTTGGGCACCAAAATTTAAATAACTATGTATGGTTGATTCTTTCATCTTTTGATTATGGAAAGCACCACCAAATCACTGCATACCTGAAAAATTTGTTTACCATGATCAAAAGTAAATTATGATGATGGTTTGCTCCTACCAGACCCAGAGAGAGCAAGAATTCGATAATATTGTTCAGACAATTGAGAAAAGAAAACACTAAGACAAATGTCAGCAAAACTAATTTTAAGTAATTTAAAATTTTATTAAATTCAAACAAAACAAAATATGAGTGTTGACTTAGATTTATTAGTGTATTCATGTGACAGTGTATATGAGTACTGTGAATATTAAAATGTTAAAGAGATCTGTTTGTTTTCTCATTTACAAATTTAAAAAGGGAATTGATAATATCTTCCTGCTGGCAATTTATAAAAACCAATTGTAGTTTCCTAATTCAGAGTTAAGAAAATTGATATGGTCTTGTAGGAAATCAACAAAACAGTACTGGTGAGCATTCCTTGGCCCAGAATAATGCGTCAAGACCAAGAACATTATTTGCCAGCAGGACAGCTTATGGTTAACCACTTTTAATAATTATTATTACTATTTTCAAAACACTTTATAATTTATTTACACATGATTATTAATATTGTGTATTATATAATAAAGAAAAATATTTACACAAATGCATGATTGCAAACTCAGACATGAGGGTTACATTTGCACCTTCTCCATTTAAAATTAAAATAGAGTCAATTTAGCATAAATATTGCTTGATTTTATTTCTATTCTAAAAAAATTTCTTTTAATTTTACAATAATGTCATGCATTGCTGTACTTCTTTGAAAATGAATTTACAAACTGATGTGGACATAACAAACAATGTCATTGTTAGACTAGATACAAATCCATTACATTATTATGCAAATAATTTTTTTCATTAATTCCATTGGAATTGATCATCCACCTGCAATATTGAGATGAACAAAGAAACCTCCCACTGAGATCACCAAGAGAGCTATCCTGAGTACAAACATAATATTAACCAAACCATATAATGAACAATACTTTCAATTAAAGGCTTGCTCTACTACAGAACCTAAAAGCTAATACATAATACATTAAGAATTATTCCTGCCTCACTCTTGAGACTTAGAGGCTGACATATATAAAACTATGCCTGGCTCACATTTAAGACTTTGAGGCTGTCAACTATAAGATTATTCCTAACTCACTTTTGAGATCTGGAGGCTGACAAATATAAATATAACATGTTAAGAATAGTGCTGAGATAAGGACTCTGAGGTATCAATAAAATATGACAACCACAAAACAATGAAAACTTCTCCATTCATCATCAATGCAGAAAGTAACATGATCAACTATTGATAAACTCATAAAATTAATTTCAGTTTCAAATTATATAGTGTCATATATGCTTTAGCAAATAGCATTATTATATCTAGTTCATTTGTCATGATTTCTTTGCCAACTATTGTTAGCATTTGAATGGTACAGTTCATTTTTCTAGTCATTTTTTTATGGTTAGTAGTATCTACTTTTATGTGTGCTATATAATTACTTGTTTATTTTCCTACATCATGTATCCATTAACAAGTCCAGAATCATCAACTTAAAGGCCATCCTTATTCATAGATGGATTAAGTTTTGCCTCTTTCTAAATATTTTTTTATTAATATGCAGATTCTTACTTGGAATGACCTGAAATACCCTTTATTTTTTATATGGTAATTCTGATTCATCTCTAGAAAAAATGTTTATTTTTTCTTTTTTTCTTTCTAGCTCTACTTTTTGCTTTCATTTTTATACAATGAGTTATGGAACCTAATTTCATAAACAATCTATCTAGCTTAATTATTTGCCTTAACTCTAGATTTCTTTTCTCTAGTTCTCTAATTTTTAACTTGGTAGTTTCTTAGTACCCCTTTTATACATCCTACTAATCAAAATATATTTGTCATATCGTTTTCCACTTCAATAGGGGTTTTGAAATTTGCGTCCATTCTATTTGAGTATTACACAATTATATAAAACGAATTTAATCTTTGTGATTTACATATTATAGAACTATGGATGCGCATCTATTAAACAAGATGGTGTTCAAAATAAATAAAGCTATTGCCATTAAACACAAAAGAATTACAATTTTTAAAATCGTATTTTGCTCTTAAAGTTTTTCCGAATTGTTGTAATTTGTGGAATACCACAAACATTTACAATCATGAGAAAATGATTCAGAATTTGAAGACAATATTATTTTGCAATATAATCAAGAGATGTGTGGGAAATTTTAAATTGATATAACATCGATTGAAATGAATGGAGACAAATTTCAAAACCCCTATGGATCAATAATGAAATAATAGTTTAGGTCAAGAGGAAATTTTATAAAATGATGAGTGGATTGTCCATGGGACTTCCATTTAGTGGAATTAACAGCAGCCTGGTTCACTCAAAATTTGAAAGTCTCATCCTTCCAAAATATTTGGATCCTGCATTAAATGCTATATCTATTAGACACATTGATGACATGTTTATATGTTCTACAAAGCACAAAATTAATAATATTCATGCAGAATTAAACAAAGCATCTCTGCTTGAATAGACTACTGAAAAGGAGGATACAAATCAAAGCATGTATACAAAGAAACAAAGATGTGTTCATGTATAAAATGAACTTAAAACTAATTCAAACCAGAGGAGCCATCCATCCCCAATCTAATGTTCCATTCAAACACAAAATTGCAGATCTAAAGGGTTTCTTATACAGAAACAGTAATTTATGTAAATACGAGGCAGACAGAAAAACTAACATTGAATTATATATTAAAGACTTAACGAATATTGAATATAATTATACTAAATTAATTAAAATAGTAGAAAAGCTCTACAAGAACATAAAAAAACTTTCCAATAATACAAATCCAGCCAAAACATGGATTGGCCTTCCAATCCTTCACATTTCAAGAAAACATCTGCACAAACACTTTTAGAGTTTTAGATCACCTCCCTCTCTCAACAACTTTATAACCAACACTAAGGATAAAACTCCTTCAGTCATATATAAAATATCATGTTCTGCCCCAGACTGCAGTGTGGTGTTCTATGGTGAATCTCAGGATAGTAAGTCAATGAAAATTGCCCAGCACACCTATCTACATAAAACAAAATCAAGTCATGAACTCAAAATCAATTTTTGTTGAACACAAGATGGCTATGGGCCATATTTTCTTCCTCTAATGTTAAAACAATATGCACAGAGAGGGATGATACAAAAAGAAAATTTAAAATGCATGGGTGATTGCAGGGGACCCACTTTCAATTAACAGAAATGACTCTTACATCCCACTATCAAAGAAATGGAACATATAATTTGCATACTGGGATAAATTTACATATTTTCTAACCATTATATATTGAACAACCAACTGGATGGTGTTATACTGCACTATAATTCTGGTGAAAATTCACTGAAAGCTAGCTTAGTGCTATTAATCTAATTTCGTTTTGGCATACCTTATCATATTAACTTTCTAACTCAAGTTCTTGGAGATGTCTTATGGATATCAAGATTACCTTTTTTGCCTACAATATATTTCTATAAAGTGAGTCTATTTGATTAGAAAAAGCTTTAGAATAAACTAGTATTGTTGGAGTGTAGTATCTTATTTGGTCATGATCTGCATGTTAAGAAATGATATCTTAGTATAAAGTAATAGACAGGATTTTGTTAGTAAATTGACTATAATTTCTATTTTATTTTTTTGTCTATATTATATAAGTGACCACATTGGTGAATGTCACAAGTAGAAATGGAATCTAGAAATTGATTAGGTTTGCCTTTACAATGTTTTATTATACTACTGCCAGAGTGAATGTGTCAGGCACAGGATTTTCATGTTAAATGTAACTTATATTTGTTTGTATAATCTAAAGAATCTTTAGAAGACTGGGAATGCATTTTTTGTATGGCAAAAAGATTGACAGATCATCCATATAAGCTGTACATGAGATGGCAGTGTTTAGGCAGGATACATAAATTTCAGGTATTTCATTTTCTATGTTATTAATTAGGGGGATGATGTGAAAAATAAATAGCAGGACGTAAAGAGGAGATCCTTGTTGGATAGGTTGATGAGGTATGATTGTGTGTGAGGTTCTGCCATCTAGAATAATGTACATTTCATGGTTTAATAATTGGTTAGAAAGTAGATATAAGTGGGCCTTTGATATTTTATTTTGTTGTAGGATTTTAAAAAGAGTATTTATTGGTATCATGTCAAAGGCTGCTTCTATATCCAACTGAGTAACAATTGGACTGTACTTTTGTTGTTTTTTACTGTTACTATGATTATTTTCAATAAAAATACAGCCTCCTTATATGATGATTCTTTTTTTGCACATTGCATTTTTGATAATTTTGGTATAATATAGGACTCTTTTTTGTCTTTCATTACTGATTCTATTATTTTGATGCCAAGATGAAATTGGACATAAGTTTGTTTGTGTAGAAACCATTTCCTTTTTTTCATAAATGGTACAAAAGATGTTTGATAGAGTCCTGATATTCTATGTATGACTTTAAATAGCAAATTTGGGTGTCACATACTGAGTTATAAATTTATTAAAATGTGTATATATGAACTTAGGGATCCTATTCCAGGATGCCATGAATCTGGCATGATTCCATTTTTAAAATAAAGTCATTAGAAGTAAATTGAATTTCTCCTTCTGGTTTGCTATATGAAAGTTGTGATAAATTGAGAGGAGGATTTTTTTGAATCTTGACTTTAAAATGTGTAAATACTTGCTCCAGCATGAAATTTTTACAAATAATATCTTATACTCAAACCTAAGGAAAATGACCTAATGCCCATCTGATATAATTTCTGGTTAAGATGTGTGGCTTATTTAAGTATACTTTTTGTTTTTATTATTTTGTAACCTTTAAGTTGTTCTGAAAGAGATTGGCATGTTTTCTTTAATGGTAGAAATCTGGGATGATCTTGGTTTGATTGTAATGTTAAAATGACTTTTTTTATAATGTGTACTATAAGATACCCATCATTACTTTTCTGCTTGACAGGTACGACATTTTTAGAATTATTCACTAATTTATTAACATTATTTGTAATACTATTTGTAATGTATACAATAAAATATATCCTTCCTGTGCTATATGTCCTCATATTTTTGAAACTATAAAGATATTTAAAAAAGGTGATGCTTTGTAAATTATGATTGATTTTGGTGGTTCGTTTATATATCAAACTTCTAAATATATTAGTAAACTGTTACAAGAGTTTTTAGGATTTGGGGAAAATACTATTGCTTCATCTTTTGATTTTGTAGAGAGAATTAAAAATAGATGTGACAGTAATGTATGGTTCTATTGATAGAATGAATTCTATAACAATAATTGAACATGCATTAAAAAGTAAAGGCATTTGTAAATATGTGATAATATTTATTGTTGATTCTTTAACATTTTTTGATCATAATATTGTTGCTTTTTTTGAAAGTGGATATTGTAAAATGTCTAAAGGTTGGCCTGTGGGTCTGCCAGTTGTTGCACAAGTTTGCAATTTTGTCTACATAAGAGAGAAGTATTTTAGATATGTGTGCTTGTAAAGATATCAATATTTACAAAAGATATGTGGATGATGTGTTTGTTTGTGGAAATACCTATAAATTTTCTTGTAGAGGGGTTAAGGACTTTGAATGGCTTGAAATGGACTATTGAAAAGGAACAATACAAAAATATTAAGTATTTGGATTTAATTATTACAGGAGATAATAGTATATTAAATTATAAATTAATAATCAAACCATTGCAAAAAAGGGATATATAAATTGTAAATCAAAAATACTAATTATGCATAAAGATGGCAAGATTAAGATCTTTTTTGTTTTGTAATGAAAAATTAAGTCGTTACCAGTGTGATAAATTAAAAAATATTAAGATATTTGTGAAGGAATTGCTTGAAGTTGGTTATAAGATTGATCAAATTATCAATTCTTTATGTCAATTTAAAAAGAGTTATAATGAGTTAAAGGAGATGAAGATTGATAATAAAAAATGGATATCTATTCCATATATTTCAAATACTCAAATGAAACTTTTTGATATATATATATAAGGACATGTTTAATGTTTCATTTTGTGTTACAAATAATGTTAATAAATTAATGAATAATTCTAAAAATGTCATACCTGTCAATCAGAAAAGTAATGTTGTGTATCAAATTTTTTGCGGACATATGTTATCATATATAGGTGAATCGAGGTGCAATATTGAAAAAAGATTAAAAGAGCATGAATTGTTGTTATACAAGAATGTGAAAAAGTAAAAATAATAGGATACTGGTGGCTATGGTTGTAGAAGAGCCAAAGACCCCAAAATGTATGGGTGCTGAACTGAGTTCAGACCCATATGACTATATAAGCTATTGAGCTTAGATTGAAAATATTTTTTGTGTTTTCAATTTCATTCTCATAGTTTTGTAGTTAAGTAGAGATAAAAGGTGGTTGCTAGAGGGTTGCATTAGATCCTAAGATCTAGATGCAGTGCTCTCAGATCCAAAGCTCCTCACTGACGAAGGCCACAAGCCAGAAACTAGTCTGGGGATATTGGATGAGTAGGCATTAGATAGGGATTTTATGCACAAGCCTTCTGGCATCCATTGATTACTCTGTTTAGCACAGGTGGCAATACTGTATGGAGAGTTTTGCTTTGTTTATCAACAATTAATGTGCTGGTATAGGAAATGTGATCATGTGATATACAACTAACAAATAAAAATAATGAAGGGAGTGAATTAAAATTAATAAAGTGAACAATAAGCAGAAATTCTCTAGAGATTAATATGATTTGTTGTGTCATGATTAAGGGCATATTAAAAGAGTTTCAGTCAAAAATAATCATGAAGTTTTTATGAAATTGCCAAAGAAAGTAGCAGGGATAGGGTGGAAAAATTAGATGAAGTATCTAAAGAAAATTTCAGACAAAGTAATGAGAGTGTTAGAAGTAAATTAGATGGACTTTAATCAGAGTCATTTGAAGGAGGAAATTGACACTGTGGTCTAAGAACTAGCCAAAAGGTTGGATAAACCACTAAACATCACATGATCACCATCTCATACTAGCTTATAATTGTTATTAAACAATGCAAAACTCTCTCCATACAGTAGTGCCACTCTGTGCCAATTGGGTTAGTTAATCTTGATAATGAACATGATAAAATTAAAGCAGAAGTAGAAAAGAATAAACAGGAAAATAATAAAAAACTTAAGATAATAAAAAAGTAGTTTTATAATGATATAGAAATGATGAATTATGGAAACAGTGAAGCATTCACAAAGAAGCAGGAAGTTGACAACCTGGTGCAACAAGTTAGAACTACTACAAGTAAATGCTAGGAAAAGCTAAAATAACAAAAAAATGGCATAAGTAATATAAGCTCATGATCAGAGTAGAGGAATAAAAACAGATCAAATCAGATAGGAATTTTCACTTATTATAGTAAAGTAGTTTTAAAAAACCATGATTTTTCTGATCACACTAGTGATACACCTATAGAATTCCTGGGCAGTTTGGAAAGATATTTTAGTATAAATCCCCCACGGTAGAGGAAGACAAGCTTGCCATAGCAGTTAGTCACTTGCAATGGGGTATCCCAGACATAGTGAGAATCATTGTTTGAAGAACCTAACAGTTTTTATCAGTACAAACAAAAAATATTGTGATGCTGTTAGATCAAGGACCATCAACAGACATTAAATACCAAGTATTGCAGGAGAAATGTTAACCAGGTGATCCCTACATGTCATTTTTCAAAAGACAAGTGACTAAACTTCAAGCATTAATGATCTGATTACTGTATAAAAATCAAATGATATAGATCATGAGACATAGCTTCCCAAGTCATGTGGACCATCTATTGATAGGCATGGAATGTAAGACCATTGAAAAAATGGGAGATTTACTATTTTTGACTGTAGTAAAACTTCTATTGGGAAGTGTGGGTTCAAACCCAGCAGAAATTTTTTTGCTGAAAGTACAACATGCAAATAAATGCTATAATGGTGGAGAAAAAAAAAGAGAATCACCACTATGGATAAAAAAAATAAAAGATAGGAAGCCTTGAAAGAACACAGGTGATCTACAGGACTGAAAGTCATTCTAGTATGATGAACAATAGAAATTATCACAATTCACAATTACCATGTAAAAGCTCTCAAAAATAGAAGCAGATTATCAGAAATGAATCTGGATATTAAAGGAAGAACTTGGTGCAACCAACAGAGGGCAATTGAGATTCCGATCCCCAGAACCATCAATTAGCTATCAAAAGAGATAGCATTAGTAATTGATATAGAATGGTCATAGTAGGTATAACTTTGGATTTGCTCTTTTCATTCTTAAAATCAAATCATGGAAATTGGAAAAAATAATACATGAAACCTATGGGTACAAAATAACTTAATATCCAGATTGTAACATGAATGAGTGTGATAATAATTATAAAAGTGAATAGTGTTAGAGCAAAGAGTGCCAATTTGACACTATTTTTGCTTCATTTAATCAGGGAAGTATTGTACCATTAATATATACAATGTATATTAGCAAGGCGGATATCAACTTAAAGATTGTTCAAAGAAATGGAAAAAATGTATTCCATATATTTCAAATACTCAAATGAAACTTTTTGATATATATATAAGGACATGTTTAATGTTTCATTTTGTGTTACAAATAATGTTAATAAATTAATGAATAATTCTAAAAATGTCATACCTGTCAATCAGAAAAGTAATGTTGTGTATCAAATTTTTTGCGGACATATGTTATCGTATATAGGTGAATCGAGGTGCAATATTGAAAAAAGATTAAAAGAGCATGAATTGTTGTTATACAAGAATGTGAAAAAGTAAAAATAATAGTGATTTCATAACTGCTTCAGTTTTCTTGGATTATGACAGGACATGTAAATATACATTTAAGTTTGATCTTGAAAGTGTTAAGATTCTTCATGAAGAAAGAAACCATAATAAAGAAAACATTAATAAGGCAATTTTAATAAATAGAATTAAAATGAATATAATTAATAGCCAAGCTGCTAACATTAAAATTCAGGATTCATGGGTATTGAATTGATGACATTTGCTTCAGTTATGTTTTTGAATTTAATGGCAGTTAAAAAGGTTTAAAGAATTAATCAAAAGTACTTCTGCAGATTGAGACTGTATATAATAGTTAATTATCACTGTATTTAATATATATCTATATTATATTTAGATTATCTACCTGCAAATGTTTTGTATATTTCAAACTGTATAGAAGATGCAAATAAATATATTATTATTGTTGTTATTTATTTTTTATGTCTGTCTGTCTGTCTGTGAAATTTTGATTTCAATTTTCATCCACTTTTCATTTTTCAGTCTGTTAAAATTTTGCATACATATGTATTCTCAATGATAATATATTTTTTTAGAGTTTGCAAACACTTTTAGCAAAAAATTAATGAAAATTTAAATTTTTAAGTTTATATGGAATTCTGTATTCTCTATGATACTGCTATCAAGTAGTACTGAATTGTATCTAAATTTTCTTCATTCCTAATTTATGGAACTATACAAAATTTAAAGTGTATATATAAAACAAATTTACAGAAGTGCTTTTATTCAATAAATGCACAAAAAATAAAAAAATAAATTTGCTTCAGGTTTCACTCTAATATTGGTATTTTGCTAACAAAAATAGAAGCTTGAAGTGAAGAATATTAAGTTTAATATCTATTTAATACATTTTTTTGAATGCGATTAAATATCTCTTTAAAATTTTATTTTTAATTACATATAATTTTTTTAATTATTATATTTAATACAATTATATAAATAACGAATTTGATTAGCTAAAAAGTGACATTTCTTTATTCAAACATAACTGAACACTGAACATTGTACTGGACTTATGCAATTAGTTTTTAAACCACTAAACATCACATGATCACCATCTCATGCTAGCACATAACTGTTAGTAAACAGGCAAAAACTCTCCATATAATAGTGCCACCTTGTGCTAACCAGAGTAATCAATGGATGTCAGAATGCTTGTGCATAAAATCCCTATCTAGTGCCTACTCATCCAATATCCCAAGACTAGTTTCTGGCTTATGGCCTTCATCAGTGAGGAGCCTTGGATCTGAGAGCACTGCACCTAGATCTTAGGATCTAATGCAAGCTATTGAGCTTAGATTGAAAATATTGTTTTCAATTTCATACTCATAGTTTTGTAGTGAAGTAGAGATAAAAGGTGGCGGCTGGAGGGTTGCATTAGATCCTAAGGTCTAGGTGCAGTGCTCTCAGATCCAAGGCTCCTCACAGATGAAGGCCACAAGCCAAAAATTAGTCTGGGGATATTGGATGAGTAGGCACTAGATAGGGATTTTATGCACAAGCCTTCTAGCATTCATTGATTACTCTGGTTAGCACAAGGTGGCATTTCTATATGGAGGTTTTTTGCCTGTTTACTAACAGTTATGTGCTAGCGTGAGATGGTGATCATGTGATGTTTAGTGGTTTAACACCAATCCTGCCTAATAGGATAATGGTGGCTATGGTTGTTAAAGAGGCAAAGTCACCAAAATGTATGGGTGCTGAATTGAGTTCAGACCCATATATAAGCTATTGAGCTTAGATTGAAAATATTATTGTGTTTTCAATTTCATTCTTGTAGTTTTGTAGTGAAGTAGAGATAAAAGATGGCTGCTGGAAGGTTGCATTAGATCCTAAGATCTAGGTGCAGTGCTCTCAGATCCAAGGCTCCTCACTGATGAAGACCACAAGCCAGAAACTAGTCTGGTGATATTGGAGAGTAGGAACTAGATAGGGATTTTATGCACAAGCCTTCTGGCATCCATTGATTACTCTGGTTAGCACAAGGTGGTACTACTATATGGAGAGTTTTTGCCTGTTTTCTAGCAATTAGTTTTTGAGTTATTTCATTATTATATAATTTAGACATAAATACATACCCACCAAAAAATTGATAATGATAAATAGTATATTTATAAAATCAATTTCAAACAGGAACAAAAGATTAAATTGTATGTATTTACCCCAACCCCAAATATTTAAACAAAAAAAGTTCATATTAAAAACAGATTTCTTAATACAAGTAATAGTGATTCAAAAGCCTTTAAGAATATATTCTTCTCACCAATACTAAAGGCTATAACATATTAATATTACATTTTCCAATTTTATAGTCAGTGCATTGAAACTTATCTGACTTATCCATATTAATCTGGGCCCTTTACCTTCTTGTTAAGAATAGTTTATATCCATTTATTGCAAAATGAGCTACGTTGGGTATAAACTATTTCTCTGAATAAAAAATTTCCGCCTGTTTTTAATGTGAAAACAATTTAAGTTCACTCAGCGTGGACTCAAAAGTTATTGTCATGGGAGGCACATGCATTAATCGCTGCACTATAGTGATATTAAATAAGAACTTTAAAAAAAAGCTTCTAAAGACAAAAAATATACATAAAATTGTTTTATGAAAGTTCTTTTAATTTAAATAAAATTATTAGAAAACATTAAGATAGAACGGCTGAAATAATTCCATTATTTTACCTTTATTTTTGTTCGGTATTTTTTAATAATAATATTATAAAAAACCTGTTATATTAATACAAAAAATGTTTTAAAAAACAAAAGCAAATTAATGTTTATTACGCAGCGACGCTGAACAAATTTACATTGATAACTCTAAAGCGTCATAGATGGCAGCATGTAATGTTTTTTTTTGAGACGAATACAAGTATTGTTTACTGCTAAAATAAAACCGTAGTTTTAATTTATAAAGCCTGTTGTTTTGATATCAAATTAAAATTTGACTTTTAGAAATTAGTTATATTTTAGATTTCTCTCCGCAGTTTCAAAGAAAAACTTTTATAGCTCTTTACGTTTTAGCAAAATTGATGTATTTTCGGAGTGCTATATGTAATTCTAATGTCGATGTTTATTCAGATATTTTATATCTTATGTCTACTATGTTTATTCTTATGGTTTTTCACTCGGACTACACTTCCAACCAGCAGCGATGGAAATTTCAAAGCGTTTCAAAGAATATATCTAGTCGTATATTTGCTTGCAATGGGTAAGTTTTATTTACGTTTATATATATTAGGAAAAATTATTAGCGATTTTATTGTAGTGAGAATTAACAAAAAAACAAACAAATATTAAACGGTTTGAGTTTCTCATTATATTCCATTATGTGCTCACCCCCCTCCTGACTTCATAATTTACTTATATACATAGATGCATGGTACTTTAGGCTCGTAGTTAACATTACTTAAGCTTTGTTAGTAAAGTGGGCATATTCGTGTTGTTTTTTTTTTTGAAAAACAACGGAAATCTGAAAGAATTGTAAGAGTATATACATTTTGCGGCTGAAAATTTTTATTTTATAATTGATTGCTCTTAAAATTGAATTTCATAATTTATTTCAATGATGTAGAAAGCTTTATTATTTTTATAATCTATAAAATTCCAAATAGCAATTTCATTATAAAGATTTATTACATAGGTTTGAATGACAATAAAATACAGTATATGAAAAAGTTGATTAGTGCTAGTTCTTGCTTGTTGGATTTACCTTCGATAGAAGATGTATACTGTATATATTTTTGAGATATCGTTTAAAAACAGTTTCCTCTGTCTTCAGTTATCTATTTAAAATCATTTAAAATCTTTTTGCCTTTCATCATTCTGTTTTCAGCTTCAGTTTTTAATACATTAAAAAAAAAATAATTCTGTAACTTTAGATTAATTTTTTTTTTTGTTTGAAACAAAAAAATATTTTTAAAATATTTAATTTTTAAAAAAATAGAAGCACTATTTGTTAGGAAGGATTTAAATAATAAAAAAAAATTAAAAATCTTTAGTATTCTAGGATGGTTAGTCAAATAATTTCATTCAATTATAGAGTAGTTATAAAGTATAGTGATTTACTACTACTATTGCCACTTCAAAACAGGCAAAACTCTCCATACAATAGTGCCACTCAGTGTAAGCCAGAATAATCAATGGATGTCAGAAGGCTTGTGCATAAAATCCCTACCTAGTGTCTATTGTTGATGTGATGTGATGCACTGTGACTTCTTCTTATATGGAGTCAGGAATCTCTCAGCAACAATGCCCAGAGAAACCTGTTAGCCACTATACCTTCCCTTTCCATTCCCCACCCCAAGTTTTCCCATATCCGGCTCGATCCTATTTCCACACATAAACTTTGTCAACTCCATGGCCATTATATTTAACTCCCCCTCATCTTTTCCCAAACCCAGCATAAAAATCAATAACCCACTTTCTATATAATCACTTTCCTTATATTTATTCTTCTACAACTTTATTATTTTTATCCTTTCTGCTTTCAAGCATTTACATTCAATTAACAGATGCCTAATATTTTCTATGCCTTCCTTACACAACATCCAGATTAAATCATCCAGGTTTTTCCATTTACATGTATAATCCCCTGTTGCTAAAGATCCTGTTCGAGCCTTAAACAGTAAACTATTTTCCTTGCTATTATCATAAAGTAACTCACACCTAATATTCCGTTTACTTCTATAAATATTTAAACTCTTTTTACTCTCCATACTATTTCTCCATCTCTCCAACTCCCTATTCGTTATTAATGCATCTATTCTTCTATCCCATTCCTTACCACTATAACACTCAACAATTCTCCTAAGGCAATCATCCCACCTTTTGTATAAATATACTGACATAAATTCTTTATTCAAATCTTCTGCATATCGCATTACCTTCCTCACCCATCTTGTTACCTGCTCTTTATTCATAACCCAATTAAATACAATTTTGGCTATTCTTTTATTATCCATAAACTGCAATCTACCAAACATTTTCATTTTGCCTTTTGCATCCCTCATATAAAAACTTGACCATCCTATTTCTCCTTGAATTACCTCCTTTGTCACCCACACATCTGCATCTAATGCATGTCTTCTTATTTCTCTTTGTACTTTTTCAACATAATGCATCATTACCATATGTTAACTCCGCTACCGCCACTTTTTTCCATACAATTCTAGCTACATCATATTTATTATATGAAAACACTTAATTTCTTTATCAATCCCTTTCTTTTCTTTGCTTCATTTATCAATTTTTTTCTCCCATTTATCCAAGCAATTTCTCTTATTACTTAAGACAATTCCCAAATAGTTATATCTATTCACCACACTGAACTTTACATTCCCCAATAAAAATTATTTGTCTTCTCTTTTCCCATTATTAAGCATTATTACTTTTGATTTTTTTTTCACTAAACTTTACATACCCTAGGACATGTCCTCAGCAAAACTTCCATATCTTTTCTTTCTGTGCACAAAAAGACATTATCGGCAAATAAAAGACCAGATAATGTATATATTACCTTACTTCCTATTAATAGTGTCTCTATCCTTCTTCCTAATCTTTCTATTGCTCTCTCTATTTTCCTCAAATATAACAAAAACAAAATAAGTGATATAAGGCATCCTTGCCTTAGTCCTACCCCATTTTTAACTTTAACTGATTCTATATTCCCTAATTGATATGTATAGTAATTATTTTCATATAATTTCTTAATAATATCTACTAAAGTGCCATCCATTTCCAAATTTACTAAACCTACCCATAATCTATTTCTATTTACTCTATCATACACCTTTTCTATATCTATAAAAACCATATATAAGTGTCTACCTGTATACCTACTCATATCCATAAGTTGTGTAACTACAAATAAACTATCTCCTATATGCTTATCTGATCGAAAACCTCCTTGCATTTCTCCCACTATATTATTTTCTTCCATCCATTTTGCAACTCTTCCAGCCACCATATATGAGAAAACTTTATATAAAACTGATGTTACCACTATCAGTCTATAATTGTTTAACTTTCTATGATCCTTTTTTCTTTAAATAATATCCTTACTCTTGTATTACTCTTATATTACTCTAATTACTCAGAAAAACTTTCTTCTATGCTATCTGAATAAAACACGTTAATAATTTTACTTTTGCCTTATGCTCTAAATTCATTACCATCTCTGCTTCCCATCCATCTAAAACTCTTGCCTTTCCACTTTTCAATTTATTCCCTGCCTCATTCGTTCATTTTCCCATTACTACATGCTTTTATGTTTCTCTGAACTCTTCATACAGTAGTGCCACTCAGTGGTAGCCAGATGAACAGCTTGAGCAAACATAAGAAATGGTGATTGTGTGATGTTTAGTGGTTTTATTGCCACTTCATTGCCTTGGGTTTTTTTTTTGACATTTTCTAATATTTTCATAATATCTTTTCTGAATTTTTGTAGGTTGAGAATTTTTTTTAATAATGAAATTGTGAGAAACATTACAAATAAATAAATAAATCAAATAAATTGCTTTTCTTGTTTTAACGACGAAACATGACAATTTTATAAGTCATGATTAATTAACTTACTTAGAATATGCAGTGGTTTCTTAAATTCAGCTGAATTTTAAAATATGATGCTTTATCAATATGATAGATTTGGAAAATAATCTAATCTGTTATAATTAGATCATTGATAAACAAAATTTTAAAAATTGTTAAAATAAATCAACATGAGTAAAACAATATCTGATGTAATCACAAACAATATATGAGAACAAATTAATTTACTGTTAAACAAAAGAAAAAGTTTTGACAATTTTCACATAAATATTAAAATCTTGGGCAGATTGTTATTATAAAAATAAGTAGAGTAATTTTTTACACCATTGTCAGAAAAAAAAAGAAGAGATTTTAGAAGCGAAAACTATTCCAGGTATTGTAAGAGAAGCCAACTCAGGAAATACTAATGAAGAAATCATTCAAGATATCACTAATAAAAATAACACTAGCTTTTTGAGAATAAGAATTAGATCATGGTATGTCACGTAAGAGAGGAAAATATAGTAACCTAGATGAATCACTAACAAATCATCAAATTTTATAAAAACTTGGAATTTAACATTACCTATCATTTCATAATCAATTACTATTCCATCTGGAAAAACATTCATTGCTAACTCATTTTTCACTATGGTCTGAGCATTTGATTTATATATAGACCTAAGCTCAAAATAATTATTATTCTTGCCATGTTTGATTACAAATTTGCAATCACAGTTGTAATTTAGTTCACCAAATAATTTAAATCTCATTACCTCACAATAACTTATTTTATGACTAAGATAGTGTAAATATCATCAAGAATTGATAACAACTATGGTTAAGTTATTTCTGAATTCTTTTTATGTTACAAATTTCTGACTAAGCCTTTCTTAATCAAATAAATGCCAATAGTTTTATTATTAATAAATATTTTTAATTTCGAAACTTATTATCTTTGTATTTTTCTCAGTCACAACATTCAGTTTTGTGAATGCTAAGTTCATATAAATAGAATTGTAATATTTGATCATTGAAAATTACCTGTTGATCAAATACTGACCCCTTAGAAATAAAGAAGAATCAGAGTATATTTATTTTTGATCTTCATTTTTTTTTAAACTACTAACACTTTATCTTCAAATTCATTTTCTAAAATTGAATAAAAAGATTATCTCATTCTAAAAAAAGCTAATCCATTTATTTGTGGACAAATTGTACATTTATTTAAAATGTATTCAATTATTATCTCTAAAATAAAATCCATTACATAATTATTGTTTTTGTCCTTTTTTGATGCTGTAATTTTATTAATTTTGCATATTTTGATAAATAGATTGATTTTAAAATCCATAATTTTACTTATTCACAACTAAAAAATAAATGCAAAATAAAAAAACATAAAACATAAATTTCATGTACGGTATACGTATTTAATAAAGTATAATGGTCAACATTCTATTCTCTTGCACATATAGTGATATTTTGTTATTACAGTTCCAATGTTTGCACTCATAATACATATTGTTATGAAAAAACTAAAAAAAATTCATATAATAATTTGTGTCCTGAAACTGCTAAAGTTACATTCAAATAGTATCTAATAAATATTTAGTTAACATTGAAAAAGCATTAAATCTATAAAGGGAGAATATGTACCAAAAAATATTCTTGTAGGTAGTAGTATATTTTGTCAGAAAGTGTTGAGAAACTGCTATAGTTACATTTGTAGTATATATGTATTTAGTGAAGGCTGACAAAGTATTAAATATGTATTAAATAATGATTGCATTCTCTTGATTTATTTCTAAAAATTGGATCAACTGAAGCATACTTAAGATCAGGTAACAAATCTTCATAATTCCATATATTCTTAAAAAGTGCAATGTTTTTTATGCAAACATCTCACCACCATATTTTAAAATTTCTCTCTGAGTATCTTGTCAGAACTTGCAGCCTCTTCATTTTTAAGATTACAGGGAGCTGTTTTGAATTCATTAGGCTGGATATATTTGTCCAAATTTAAATGATTGGATAAAATGTCATTCAAAATCACCTTCTCAATTCTTTTATCATTATTTAAAGATAAACAAAATACTATTTTCATTTGTTTTGAAATATCATTGTCATCATCTAAGAAAATACATTGTTATATTTAATACAATAATTACTGTGTCTTAGGTCCCTTTTCATTGCATCAAAATACCTAAAGTGAGCCTTCTTATCAATTATTGAACTTCTATCCTTAAATTTCTATATTTCTTAATGAAGCCTACATTTAATTTATTATTCTGTCAAGCAGAACATACCATATGTTTCCTTTTAATCATTAGATTATTGTCAGAAAAGCATTCTTTTCTTTTTAGTGAACTTAAAAATAAATTTACTTATGCTATATTCATAACATTTCCCCTAAAAATTGACAATTACTGTTTAATAAGAATTGAAATTTAGCATGTATGGTAAACATGAAGAATAAACCTCATTCTTTTTGTGATTATAATTGGAAGAAGACATTTTTAATGCAATTACTATTTTAGTCTTGAGGGTATTAATCTGTGATACAGCCAACAATCTTTGCTTATAAGTACTTGCATAACATGTAATCTATTAAATGCCATTATTTTGAGTATGAATACATTCATGTTTCTTTATAATTATTTTTTTTATCCAAAACAAAGTATATATGGTAGTCATTTCATATAATGTGCAAAAATTCAATAATAGCAAGTCATTTTAATTGACATTATAAAACTATTACTTTTAACAACTTTTGGCCAAAGTCTATTTTTTGTACTAACACATGCATTAAAGTCTCCAAAAAGAAAAATTTGATTTTTTTAATGGTATTTCTGTAATAACAAGGAGTAAAATCTTCTTTCTCAGAATTTGCTGAATCTAATGCTGAAGCACAGGCACTAATAAAATGAGCTCAGGTAATTTTCCATCAGTTTTTCATTGATATGTTTATAAATTTATTTAAACACACATTATAATAAAAGTAACTGAATTATATTTTGGATCAAATCAATCACCAAGCATTATTTTCCATTGAATTATCTGCACCATTTCCTTTATCTGGAAAGTAGTATTATAATGAGTAATCTGGCATACATGACACTAAGCAAGATTATGGAAACATGCCATTTTTCAATCACATTTTCTAAGATCCCTTCAAATTCCATGATCAGTAAGGAGATTAAGCATATCCTTGTCATTGTTTTTTTAATTCTTGATTGCTTAAGTTTAGTCAAATATAGTTAAAGAATGACAATATGGCTGCACAAATACAGAATTTATTATAACAGTTAATACTCTGAGATGACTGATGGCATGAGAGACTCATTTTGATTGAATCTTATATTTTTTAAGTATCTGAGAAAGAAAAAGATTATAAAACACTGTATTGGAAACATTATCTAGTCTTTGATAAACCAACATCTTATCCTAAATGGCAGCAGAAGTTATTCTTGGTTGAAAACTATTTATTTGTTATTCATAATTAATCTTCATATCTGAAAGTCATTCCACTATTTGCCATTAGTGGAGCCTGTTAATAGCTTGAACACAATAACTGATTCAAAAAAATAATCATAAAAGTATTCAAATGCTCCTGAAAGTTCACTAGAAGTTTGAAAGCCATAAGTGCTGCCATTGCAATTGATCTTAGGATCCCACATTCTGAATATGAAAACTACGACTGTACTAAATTACACAGGACAGCAACTGATTCTATGAAATACCATCATCATCATTTTCAGTCATTATCAATCCACTGCAGGATGTAGGTTTCTCTATGTTCAACAAATCTTCTTTGATCTCGAGCTTTCTCTTCTTCACTTCACCCCAGCATACTTTCTTATTTCATCCATTCATCTCACATGTCATCTCTCTCTAGATCTTTTAGAATCTCTAGGAATCCAGTTTAAGATTTCAACTGTCTTTCTATTATCTTTTTTTTTTAATAATGTTTCCATCCCAACTCCACTCCAGTCTGTTAATTCATTCAATGATGTCAGTAACACCGGTTTGTTTTTTCACTCATGTATTTTATTTTTGATCTCTTGTTACTCATAACATTCATCTCTCCATACGTTGTTGAGTGGAATGAAATATGTATTGCTCTTCTGTTAAGTGTCCAAGTCTCAGATATGTAAGTAAGAACTGGTAACACTTTCCTTTTCAAACATTTAGGCAAATTTCCTTTTAATATTAAATTATTTCTGCCAAAAGCACTCCAACCAAGTGTAAATTCTATGATTAATTTCATCTATTACTTTTTTATATGGAGTAATAATCTGATCAATATATTTGTAGTTGTTAACATCTAATTCATCATCATCAATCTTTATTTTCTTCTTTTGAAAACAATATTTATTTAAATCGTATGTTGAAAATTGATAATAAATTGAAAGTATGCTAGCCTTTCTCACATGCGCAATTATAACAGAGAAAGCCAATCAGATTTTAAAACAGATATATAATAAATAATCAAGCTTAGACACGAGACAGAGATTTTGATAGAAAAGGTTGATACCCCACCTTTTCTAAACTTAACTTTTATATATATAAGCCAGTCTTAAGCATCTTAGCCTGAAAGCTTTAAATATATAAACAAATACTGGCTTATATATATAAAAGTTAAGTTTAGAAAAGGTGGGGTATCAACCTTTTCTATCAAAATCTCTGTCTCGTGTCTAAGCTTGATTATTTATTATATATCTGTTTTAAAATCTGATTGGCTTTCTCTGTTATAATTGCGCATGTGAGAAAGGCTAGCATACTTTCAATTTATTTTCTTCTTTTGAGAAAATCCATTGAACATTATTTTAATCTTTTTAACATTTACTTTTAGTCCTACTTTCTTACTTTTATCTGATAACTCTTGCAACATTTCCCAAAGCTCTAAAGTATTATTTGTGAAAACAGTTACATCGTCTGCAAATTCCAGATGACTTAAATAATATCCATTTACTTATATTTCCTTAGATTCTCATTTTAATCCACAACATGGATTCACCCTCTTGTACACCTTTTTCAATAATAATTCTTTTAGTATCATTATATAAGCTAACTGTTGCTACTGCATCTTTATAAATATTCATCAGAATATGACAATATCTTGTGTCTAAACCTTGATGATCCAATGCTTTAATCACAGAAGAAATGCTTAAAGAATCAAATACCTTTCCATAAAATACAAATACAAAGTGCAATAACAACTCTTATTCATTGGTTCTTTCTTTAACTTCTCTCAATACTTGGATATGATCCACTACACTAAAACTTTTTTAAATCCAGCTTGTTCTTTTGATTGGTTAAAATCCAAAATTGGAGATAGACGAGTTATAATTATTTTGGCAAAAAATTTGTATAGAATTAATAAAAGACTGATCTTTTTTATCACCTTATTAAAATATTCCTATTAATACAGCATTTCTTCCAATTATCTGGTACATCTTTATTATTTAGGCATTTGGTATATAACTTTGCAATAATTTTTTTTTCTGCTTCTTTTAAGATATCACTTATAATTCTATCATTATCTGGAGCTTTTCCCTACTTCATAAATTTAATTGCATGTTTCTTTTCTTCATTTAACATCCTGAGCAATTCATGATATAATAATATACTTTTCCTTGTTCTTTATTGCTGTATAATTCTTGATAGAACTCTTTTACATACTTCACGATGTCATCTCTCTTTCTTTTTTTCTTATTGAAGAAACAAGTTTCCTACCAATACCAAGATACTGTTTCACACTTTTAACACTTTTATTCTCATCTATAGCTTTCCTTGCTACTTCACAATTATACTTTCTTATATCATTATCAACTCTTTTTCACATCATTTTACAAAATTCTTAATGCATCAGTTTTATATATTTTCATATTCCTTCTCTTCTTCATAAATTATCTCATTTCAGGAGAAATTTTACTGGTCAATTGCTGATTTTTTGTATCAGCTATATTTATTACAGTTTTTAAAAAATATATCAGTTATCTTCCTATTGATTTCATTCAAATCTGAATCATGTTCAAAATCTGTTAATATTTGAGTTCTAATTATTAGAATGTTTCTGAAGATTTTTTTAAAATAATTTTTGGCTCTTTAGTTTTGCATTAACATGTATCTCACATTGTACTGATTAATGGTCACTTTCTGTATTGAATTTAAGAACATGACAATCTTGAAATAAATATTTTCTGTTAGTCAAAATATAATCCGATTCTGCTGTACTTCATGTGGATCTTCCATATCTATTTCAATTTAACATTTTTTTTTTCAAAACAAAAAAAAAATCATAATATAAATTTTTTCTCTTTTCCAAACTTCACCAATCTATCTATGATCTCTTTCATTTCAATCACCATAACTAAATTTACCTACAGGACATTTATCTTTTAATTGCTTATCAATTCTAGCCTTAAGTCTCCCATGCCAATTCTAAGATGCTGCTTTGTTTGATCAAAAGCCTTTGTATATCCATATAAAAGTTCTCTACTTTGTCATGACAATGAGAACATGTTGATGTATAAACCTGAATTATCTACATTTGATATCTGCTATTAAGTTGAATAACTAATCTTGCCACTCTGTCTAATATATCATCAATCTCCACAATGTTGTTCTTTCACCTTTTATTTATAATGCATCATACTTGTACTTCCAATGTTTGTGCCTTTGCAGTATAATACACGTTAACTCTTTAATCAATTGTCTTTTCACTTTTTCTTCTAACTTCACAAAGTCCAATAATGTCTCATTTATAATGAGACAATTCTTCAATTTTTCCAATCTTCCTTTACTTGAAAGTGATATGCAGTTGTAAGTACTTAAATAAAATATCAAATGGTAACCTGGGTCCACAACCAGGAGATTCTTAGCACCTTTGACTTTCAGAAACCAACTGCTGCCTTGGTTGACTTTACAGCCTTCTGGTAATAAGGGACATGATTTATTTTTGTTTGTCATGATTGTAAATATCTATTACAAATTTTTTTTTTATTCACACACACACATTCATTCTGCCTTCAAAAAAACCCAACCTATTACAGTTAAGAGCTATCAGATAATAGCCAATAAATTCATCATGCTAATTAATGCATGTTGGTGAGAAGCCCTTCCATGTTCATATACTATATGAATAATCTCATAGCAATAATAGCTACAGTGGCAAGAATTTATGGAGTGTACTTTTAGAAATTTAACCTGCTCAATTCCTTTAAGGCCTCCAAGAAGAATCAAAGAGTCTCATTTCTCTTAATAGCAAAGTCCTTTCTGCTGCCCTATGAAATATATACAAATCATTTTACAGCAATAAACTCATATTAGAGCAACGGTTTTCAAATTAATATATATATGTTGATATGAAGATTTTTACGGGTTGCATATACAAAAGACACATTTTGCGGGTTCATTGGTGTTAAAAATTTAAATATTTATATACCGATGTTTCGACCTAATCACACAAATCATCTATTGGGTGATAAAAGGTAGAAAGATGGTTGTAGAGGCGCTACAATCACTGATTTGAAAAAAAAAAATTAAAGTTCCACCAATAGCAAAAATGTTAAATTAAGAATGTTTTTTTAAAAAAATCTTTCCAAATAAGAGGAAGTTTGCATATATCATCTCGCTTATTGATACAATCTGGCCTTTTAAGTATCTCAATGGCTTCTCTAATTTTGCACTGGCAGAGATTATCACATCTGAATATGATCCTGGTACTAGAAAAATCAATTTTATGATCTGAATCCATAGTATGGAGTGAGAGTGCTGCTGTTGATATATTGTTTAACTGCATTAGCATGCTCATCTCTCCTAACACTGATGTGATGATTACTCATACCTATGTAAGAAGCTTTACAATTTTCACATGAGATTTGATAAACATCATGAGATTCAAGAGGGATTGTATTCTTAGGCTTGGTTATTATATTGCTGATCTTTTGATGAGTAGAAAATGCTGTATTTATATTATAGCATTTTAATATACATCCAATACTGTCTGTAGTTCCTTTTACATATGGAACACATCCTAATAGCTGATTTATCATCTTTTTGTTTCCTATTTTGGGCTTGAAGTAATGCTTGTTTAATAAATGTATAATTATAATTATTTGCTAATAAAACACTATGAAATAAATCATATTAATAGTGTTTTATTAGCTTAGAAATCTTTTTTAAAGATTGAATCTTATTCCTAATCCAACAGGGCAATATTCTCAACTTTTCTTCTAAACAACAAGGAGACATCTCTTGATCTGAATAGAACTTCTGTGACAATAGACAGAAACACAATCCTACTCCATGCAATTTGGAAATAACTTTGGAATATAACCTAATGTATTTTCCTCATATATTTAAGTTTAGATTAAAATTATGTAACATCTTTGGAAAGATGTCTGGCATGACTTGGGATTGTGTTACAAGTACTTTCAAGGCAACCTTTTTAGCTCTAGCATATTCTACTTGTGGATACTATGCTCCTGTAAGTTCTCACATCAAACTTTGGATACTTAATTAAGCAAATGTTTCTGACATATTAAAGTCTATTCCACTGTATTGGCTTCATTTTCTTCCAAATATTCCTCCATCAGACATCAGAAAAGAAGTTGCCTCACAGAAAATGTATGAAAACTATTAAGCAGATCAGGTTTCCCAATACATCCATATACAGTTTGACCATCTAAATCATCATAAATCAAGATTCCATTTTGAATTTTCAATCAAGAATCTATAATTGAAGAATAATGGCATACAAATTGGAATTTTTATATGGTTGTAAATACATTTCTTTCCCAGCTCCAATCTTAAAGTTAACTAGATTTGGTCTCTAGATGCAACTAGTCTCATCAATAAATTTAAGAGAACTTGTGAACATTGAGTTCATCTGCTTTGTAAATAGGTTTAGTAGCCACTGATTTATATAAATGTGAACACACATAAAATGTAGTTAATCACTGTTGAATCTGAAACTAATTGAAAGTCTTTTTAAATCTAATAATGAATTTATCTCATAGTTGGGCTCCCTACAGATTCCTTTATGAAATTTTCTTCATAGGTAAACAAAAATTCATACCCTAAATAAATAAATATATGAATTACACAATGTATATTTATGTACAGTGAGAATAATATGCTGATAAAAATTTGTAACCAATATTTCAGTGTTGGATGCACTTGTCCATGTTTGTAGCAAATTTTAAACTATCATTTAATTACATCATAAAGGTCCATGTCCACTATTCCAAGATATAAAGCTATTCACTGCTGAAAGACATAAGCTTGAAACTAGTTTGAGATAATGATAGGAAAGCATAGGTAAGAAACTTAATAAGCACTATCATCTATTAGCTACTAAAGCTTACAGAAGTCAGCATAAAGGTGATGAAAGAAAAATATGTATAAAATTTTTCAAATCAACTTTACATATATTTGATGAGAAACCTGCATTTGTATCTGTGTAATATTTAGATATTTAAAATCTTTAGCTTAATGAGATGGGGGGGAGGTTGTGAAAAATATGTATAGAGGCAATTGATCTGGAAGATTTTACAAATGTATTTTGAAAATAATTTCCAAAATATTTGGCATCTTTTTATTAGTGTAAGATTTAAAATTAACAAATAATTAAATCAAATCAGATTTTGATTCCCATCATTAATATTGTTCAAGTAAATCTATTTCTAGAGTTATTTGAGCTTTTAAAGATCTTGTAAATGATCCACAGATATTTTCAAAAAAATGCATACATCAAAAATGTTGGTATTTCTATATGTATATATTTGTATTTTAGCTTATATACTATATTTATTTTTTAATTAATTTTATTATATATTTTTTATCAAAAAGAAAAAGGAATTGAAAAAAACAGTCTAACTAGAGTTCTAACTTAATAAAAACAGGCAAAAACTCTCCATACAGTAGTGCCACTCAGTATAAGCCAGAGTAGTCAATACTAATCCTGCCTAATAGGATTAATGGTGGCTATGGTTATTAAAGAACCAAAGACATCAAAATGTATGGGTACTGAACTAAGTTCAGACCTATTGACTATATAAGCTAATGAGCTTAGATTGAAAATATTATTGGATTTTTAATATTATTCTCATAGTTTTGTAGTTAAGCAGAGATAAAAGGTGATTGCTGGAGAGTTGCTTTAGATCCTAAGATCTAGGTGCAGTGCCCTCAGATCCAAGGCTCCTCACTGATGAAGGCAACAAGCCAGAAACTAATATTGGGGATATTGGATGAGTAGGCACTAGATAGGAATTTTATGCACAAGTTTTCTGCAATCCATTGATTATTCTAGTTAGCATTGAGAACTACTGTATGAAGAGTTTTGCCTGTTTTAATAACAGTTATGAGCAAGCATAAGAAATGGTGATCATGTGATGTAGAGTTCTAACTTGTCATTGCAAATTTTATGGTTGGACAATATAAAATTTCTGATTAATGTCTAAGACTTTATTCTAAAACAAATATTTTTAATCTAATAGAAGTAAAAGTTATGGATAGAAGTAATAATGCTTTTAAACTGAATGATCCCCATTATGGTAGAGTATTGCATTTATTTTTCTTTCAAAAGACTATTATATATTTAATTTTGCTTACATTGTAGATTTGTCCACATGATATTGAACAAAACATAATTAAGTGATAACATTGGAATAATATTACAAATATCATAAGTTAGAGAATGAGAAGAAATTACAGAAAATAAGAATATATGTTGTAACTGACAGAAGGAAAGTTCTTGTAATAAAGCCCTATAAATTTTATGCATCAAATTCCTAACTGTAAGAAAAGAAGCTTTTAATTTAGATAATAAACAAATGAAAGAAAAACTTTATTATTTTATGGTAACAATAAATAATATGGGAAATAAGTAGCTCTTCTAATAATATTGCTTAATGAAATAAGTCCAATAATAGTGAAAAGGAATACATCCAAATGTTCTATTTCTCTAAACTGTAAATCTTTAAAATTTAACATTAAAATATAATAATGAGACTTAAGATTAATTATTAAATATAATTCAGAAACAAAGGGGATATTTTATTGAATTTGGATTATATTTTCGATATTAAATAAATATAAATAATTTATTTTACTACATTAATCCTCTAGTATTAGAAAATAAATATTTTTTTAAATTAAAAAAAAATAAACAATATAATTTTTAAATCTCTAAATAAAATAATAAAATATTAAAAAAATATTAAACTATGACCCACATGTGTAATGATGTAGTTTTGAAATAAAACAAAATCAATTTTTAAATAAAATAATTGATTCATATTTTATTCATAATATATGATGACAATAAATTAAAAATAACATGCAATAATAGCCTTCTTAATTATGGAGCTTATATTGAATAATATTTAATTAAAATGCATTTTATATCTAAGATGAAGAATAATAATACTTCAACTTTTTAATACTCCAGTATTTCAAAATCAGAAATCCATTCTTTTGGGAGAATCAAACTAACTCTTCAACTCAATAAAAAAAAAAAAAAATCTTCAAAGTATAATATAAACGTGTTCCTTTAAACAACATTTTGCATTAACAAATATTTAAGTACAAATTACATCTCAAGATAATCCCTTTATTCAGTGATAAGCATTTAAAGATAACAAAAGTACTGTGATGCTTTATAAATTATAATAGGATTTTTATAAATAATATTACCATGACTGTATTAAGTATTTTTTCATAACAGGCACTTGAAAAATGACTTTCTAGATCTCTAGAATTACATATATAGATATATTATTCTTACTCATAAAAAAATGCTACAAAAACAAATTCACCTTTAAATAAATATTATGATTAATGGATGATCCTAAGTTATACACAACTGAAATACACACATGACTCCTACTACGACTAATAAAATTTAACAGTAGAAGCAGTCTTTGTCTTGATATAAATGCACATACAGATTTCATTTAACATATTGAACTGGGTGGGGTAATAGATTGATTTAGAATAACATCTAACATGAACTTTGACTCTTTGAATAAAAATCTAAATTGTGAAAACAAAATTATAAGACTTCCTTTTATACATACAAAATATGATATTATAAACTTATACATTCGATCTACACCAATGCAATTTAATTACTGCACCACCACGGCCCCTTAGGCAGAGAAGCATAATACCCAGAGGGTGCCATGCCCAAGTCAGAGCTATATATAATGTACATAACTCACAGATCTTCTCGGCTACAGAATTTAACACCTATCATTCAAAGCACTTTTGTTTCGGAGTAAACTCCGGGTGCCAGTAATTACCAAAGCAATTAACGTGCCCTGAATGATGGCCAACTAATTCAGTGCCTAAGAAATCCCAACTAGCTCAATCAAAAGGATAGTATAATAGACTGTTACTTTATTTAGTGGTAAAAGAATTGACTGACAAAAAATTAAGTTTTAAAGACAATTTATTTTGACTAAATTATTCCTATTATTGTAAATTTTAAACTACTTTTATAAAATCTTAATTAAATTAAACAATGATTTATAATAATCTCAGGCACACACATATTATAATAAGATATATAATAGTAATATAATTCAGCATTAAAATAATTACAAGCATTTAAAACATGCACATCAACAGTTAATTTTATGCGGTTATAGAGTTGATTTATTAACTGACTCTGGGAGACATCAAGATTAGCAATGGCTACATTAATATCAGAAATGGAATAAAAAAAGGTATTCATTACCTATAGGATTTTGGACATTGACTTGTTGTTGCTTCATGTGAATTTTTTCAACTGGTTGGATTTGAGGTTTTTTTGGAGGTACTTATGACTGCTATTTTGTGACACTATTATTCAAGACAGTTAGATATCTCTGGTGGTTTCAAGTTATTAGGCAGTCATCACTTTTATCAGCAGGCCACTGGTGTTCCATTAGACTAAGGCTGGAACCTGACCATATGCTTCCAACAGCTGTTAACACTGTATTGTCATGGAAAACACTACTTCTGGATACATGATAGACTGATTGTAAAAACTCAACTGACTGAAGAACCGATTGATTGCCTGAATCTGATTCTTACTCTATTTATATAATGACCTGTTGTCACTATGCTAATTAGTTTTTATATCCACCAGCTATATCCATTGTTGAAATTTGTCCACTGTTTTTATTACATTTTTTGATAAGATTTTAATCCTGTTTTCAGTTGGTAGCCATTGCTAATTCTGCTGTTTTTGGATTTTTTAATTAGTAGCCATTGCTAATTCTGTTTTTAATTTTTAACTTTCATATATTTTATTAACATGCACACATTTTACTATACTTCTTTACTTTTTTAAATTAACTTGTTATAAACAATCATTTATTTAAATAAATGGGAAGAGATTTCTTTTCTTTTTTTAACTTAAATGAAAGAGAGAATTCTTTTAATTTCAGAAAAAGAGATTTATTCTTTACTTTTTTTAAATGAACTTGTTATAAACAATCTTATTTATTTAAATAAATGGGAAGAGATTTCTTTTCTTTTTTTAACTTAAATGAAAGAGAGAATTCTTTTAATTTCAGAAAAAGATATTTATTCTTTAACTGTTATAACTTTAACTCTTTTTTTAACTTCTCTCCCCTTTCTAATTACTCATTAAGCTGTTATAGATTACTTTCTTTTAGCAAACTGCATTTTGTTTAAACTAACAATAATAAAAAACTCTTTAGACTTTTATAAATTTATTTATTTCAAACAAAATGTTGTTCTTTGTTTTTAATTCAATTATTTATGGACAACTTATTGATTTTATTACTTCTGCATTATTCATGAAAATATCTTATTTAAAATTTTTTTAGACAAAATTATTATATGTACAGCTAAGATAGTGGTACATTACACCGGTCTTCCGACAAGCATAAAATGCATCATTTTGACCATTTTATCTCTGATGACTTCTTTACTAAATCTGAACTATTTACATGAATTTATATTTCTCTAAGTTTACTTTCTTATATCTGGACTATGCATGTCGATGGCAATCTGTTTTGACTATACTTTTCTTTCCTCTAGGCTGATGACATTGCTTCCAATGATCTCATACTAGATGATGACTATGAGGACAACACTATTTTTTGTGATACAGAGATCTTAAAATGAGGTGGATGCATAATTTGCTGGCTTACACAAATGTGAAACAAAGCTTCATTTGTTGTTTTTCCTACCAAACTTTGGAAAAGATTGCTGCAAATGGCAGGAGTAATCTACTGTCCAATTTGACTTATGCTTTGGGAATAATATAAAATATGGGGACTCCCAAAGAAGTGATTCATGGCTTACTCTGGTTGTTCCCAGTGCACATTTTTAAAGGGAATGGGGATTCTCCCCTTAGAAGTTATCCCTGACAGTCTGTTATGGGTACTAATTTAATCTAGACAACAGCTTTAATTTTTTCTAAAACTCAATTCCATACTTCCTACTCTGCCGGTCGGTTTTGTATGTTCATGTAACAAGATCTAGCATCTAGGCAAAAGTACCCCAAATCCAATCGTGCGCAAGATACACAGGTCAGGAACACTCATGGATTCTGCCCTATTTGCCTATTTCCCAGATCTATAACATTATGAGCAACAATCCTGATGACATCGATTAATCCACTTCTCATCCGCTGGCATCGGTCATCGGAGACACAATAAGACTCAGGACTAATTCGTGATAGACTAATTTAATAACATATTAATTATGTGTAGAGCGGAGATCATCTAATCATATTTTAGCTTAAGAAGTAACTAAATATCTATCTTAACTAAAGAAAGCATTGATTCGAGTTTGATGTAGATATATTTAATATTTATTAACAATAATTATGTCGGGTAATTTAGCTGACATGATCCTCAGGATTATTATATATATTTATTCAAATCATTTTGTACAATAACATTTGGATTGCAGCAATGCCAATAATATATGTATGTATTTGAATAATTTAGCACTATTAAAATGTATAATCAGAACGCTATCACACCCCCAGAAACGAAAAGAGAGCATTTGATTATTTTGAACATTAATTTTAACATAAATAAGATTTGATTACATTTCATATGAGGGTTAATTCGGAAATTGAGATAATTAATGTGCGGGATGAGTAATGAATAATTGATACAGACGATACTAAATTTATCGTATTATTATTTATATTTTACTAATGGAAATATGTTTGTTTAAATAAATCATCTCATTACGGCTTATGAATACTTCTGGGCGAGTGATAAGATAAGGGACAGCGGTGCGTGCATGGTGGCTTATTGGGTCGGTCCTTTTATGGATCCTGGAGTGTGCTTCGCGAATTCTAAGAAGTAATGACCGAGTTCCTCTGCAAACTTTGGCAGGGTCGGTTTGATGAATGAAGGGCGGCCGGCTATGCCTATTGGGCTGGTTTTCCCAGAGCGATCCCCATATAGAGCATGCTCGTAGGACCGTGGATGTCCCCCAGGTGATTTTTACAGCCTGGTTTAAGGACAGAGAGATGATGGGGTCCGACTTTGCGGTTGCCTCCATGTAATGATGAAGCACTAATATATAAAATAGAGTGGCCTTTATGCACTCAACGCTTATTAATAACATGAATATATTTTTAATATTAAAGATTATTGGGAAGTATTTATTGCCCACAAATGATGAACTATTCAGCGTAATGATATGGCTTCAATTTAAGCAAACAGGGATAATAATTACACACATAAATATAGGATAAAAGCTAAGGTTCCCCTCCCCCCTTACATCATATTATTTAATATTACTCATTACTTTTGACACATTAAATTTTAGTTTTGGTTGACTTATGCTCTTGTGAAAACACATTAATTGATTATAAACTAAATGGGTGGTCGTAATAGCTACTATGAAATGTACATATATAATATAGTTGAAAAATAAAAGGTAGCACATTATTTAGAACGGATAATTAGAAAAACAGATGTCAAATCTGTTTTTCAACAGTAAACATGAAAAATATACTTAATTTATTTTTCTAAAATCGCGAGCATCTGGGCAAGCCGAATAAGACTTGTTTTTATCAATTAGAAATTATTTACCCAGTAAATGATGGGTGGGGAAAACAAGATAATTTATATGCTGGCGATTTTAGAATATTATTGGCATTAACTTTAAATAGAAATACATAAAAACATTAATAAAAAATTGTTGGCCGCTTTTAAATAAAAGAAAAGAGAAAGACATTTATATAAGAGGCTTAGCGTAAATTAGTTATATAGAGTTATATATATTTATATTGGAAGACATTTAAAAGATATAGAGTTTAAAATACACATTACTTTACAGAGAAGGCAGGATTTTTACGAATTATTAGCGGTCAGAGTTCTTTACCTTGATTATCGTGAAACGCATTTCATTAGAAATCAGTCCGTCGGTATCATGACTAGATCTAGTATAGCGGGATGGCTTTGGATAGCACTTCATTTCATTGGAAAATGTTTATATAGTTCAGTAGCACGGAGTATGGAGGCTTCGTTCCTGGGATCCGCATATTAGAACGGAGGGATAAGGTGAATTTTATTACTCAGAACACATTGTGTCAAAATTGCATCGGGTGTGGATTATCTTTAGCAGCATGGCTAATTAATTATCTCCTCTTCTGTGTGGATTCAAATCCAGCAGTATTTATACTTTTGATTTTGAAACTGTAACTAGGCAACTACTGCTGGACCTGAGGCGGTTTGAGCACTTAGCTTTTGCTTGGAAACGTTTGGCCGGATACTCTTATCTGGTAAGATGTATGAAACAATGCAAGTTTGTTATCAGTTTCTCGAACGATTGTTTTAAAATACATCTTGTGATTTTAAAACAAGCTAGCGTGGAGAATTTCCACTAATGGGTTTATTCTATTATTACTAATTTGTAATCTTCTATTTTAATCAAAAGGGTCTTCCGGGTTATTGTTCTTCGAGAGACTTACTAACAAGATTGCATCACTTCTGGCGACAAACTTATATGAAAAAAAAAAGTAAGTTTCATATATATATGATATTATTTCAATCGCAATCTCCTACTTTAAAACATACATATATATTTATTATTTACACCCGTATACACATCAGAATATTATTATTACATTAAATATTAAATTGAAATACATAGGTTTACATTATTTTATACTCTTGAATAAAGAAATATATTATTGGTTATGTGTATACGTGTGTAAGGACGGGTTTGAATGCGGTTATGTGGTAGGAGATTGGATGTGGGCTGTGAAGCAGGATCTGAGCATCAGATCATCTGCTTCACAACCCTCCTTTCAATTAACTACAATCTCTTATACACTCCTATCTTAAACTTATATTTACATTTTATTTATATTATTTATTAATTTTACAATATTATTTTAAACTATTACTAATATTAACCTGTGTGTATTTAGAAAAACTTTTATTTTTTATTATGCTACTTCTTTTATTATCTACAGATGTTTTTATTTATCTTGATTACTTTAGTCTATGTATTTCCATTATTTTATTCATTTATTTAATCCTACGACATTACTTTAACCATTTATTTATGAACATTTTCTTCTTAATATGCGTATGTAAAAAAAAAAAAATCTTTTATTCTGGGAAGCCTCCATTGTTATTATTTTTCAAAACTGTTCCTTTTTTAAAAAAAATTATTGCAGTTTTAAATAGTGAAATTCTATTCAGGTTTATCACCCATGTCAAAGATTTTTTTTTTAAAGTTCATTATTCATTTCCAGTCCTTTGTTTCTTTTATTACCTTAACATTCCATCCTTAACTAACTCATAAACTTTGTCAAGCACTTCTTTTTTTCTTTCTACTAATTCTATAATATAAATTAACTTTCCCTTTCGTCTATCCCTCATTATAATTTGTTGCCTTGTCTCTTTCCCATTCCATACTATTTTCTGCCTTATAAATTAGAAAACCTTTATACTTAGCACATAGTTCTTCAAACTGAGAATATTTTTTCCTGCTCTTTCTCTTTGTTTTAAATCTACATTTAAAATGAACATTTACTTTAATATTTTTATTTTTATTTCCTTGTGAAAACTCTTTTACATTATCTTCTATCTTGATTATTTTCATTTCCAAATTGCTGTACTTATCACAATCTTCTTCTACTATTTCTTGATCTACATTTTTTAATTCACCTTCTCCACTTACATTTCTTACTATCTCGACTTTCTTTAGTTAAATCTAACTCTCCGGTTTCTATAGCTATCTGATTCCTCTCTACATTCCCCATTATTTCAGCCCTCATTGCCTTCATTTCTGTAATCATTTCTACTTTGACCTGATTAATTTCTTTCTTCATTTCTGCTTTGAGCTCTTGCTGACTTTGCTTGAATTCTTGATGTATTTCTTACCTCAGTTCAGCCTTGAGCTCTTGCATTTCTTTCCTCATATTTACCATCATTTTCATCACCATCTGCATCTCATATATTTATTCTTTCTCTTTTTCCACTAACTGGGAATTTTTAAAAAATATCAGGCTTTCTTTCAGCTCCATTTCTTTATCCATGCTTATGCTGTACTTTTTTTTTATTTTTAAACCACAAATAAAGTTAAAAACATTATCTATTATCTCTTTGCATTAACAAATCAAATATTATTATTTATTTATTCTTAATACAGAACATATGACTGACCCTAACCCCCTTTGTTGTTTTCCTCTCTACCCATCCTCAATGCCTTAACTCTGCCCAAATTATCCAACTATCTTTAATTCTCTTTTTATTTAAAGAAAAAATAGTTTTGGTCAATTCTTTATTTAAATTATACCACTTTAAAATTCTTAATTGCAAGTATGTAATTTAGTGTTTCTTGGAATATTTTCAAACAAGAAAAAAAATTTAATTAACTGTCATTTATGATGGTTCTGTTCTCACATTGGGAAAAGCCAAATGAATGAGGTGGTGTAATAGACTGATTTAGAATAACATCTAACATGAACTTTGACTCTTTGAATAAAAATTTAAATTGTGAAAACAAAATTATAAGACTTCCTTTTATACATACAAAATATGATATTATAAACTTATACATTCGATCTACCTCAATGCAATTTAATTATTGTACTACCATGGTCTCTTAGGCAGAGAAGCATAATACCCAGAGGGTACCCATGCCCAAGTCAGAGCTACATATAAGATACATAACTAAAACTATATTTCAAGGGCACAGATCTTCTCAGCTGCAGAATTTAACATCTATCATTCGAAGCACTTTTTTGTTTCAGAATAAACTCCGGGTGCCAGTTAATTACCAAAGCAGTTAACATGCCTGAATGATGGCCAACTAATTCAACACCTAAGAAATCCCAAATAGCTCAATCAAAAGGATAGTATAATAGACTGTTACTTTATTTAGTGGTAAAAGAATTGACTGACAAAAAATTAAGTTTTAAAGACAATTTATTTTGACTAAATTATTCCTATTATTGTAAATTTTAAACTACTTTATAAAATCTTAATTAAATTAAACAATGATTTATAATAACTCAGGCACATAATATTATAAGATATACAATAGTAATATAATTCAGCATTAAAATAATTACAAGCATTCAAAACATGCACATCAACAGTTCATTTTATGTGGTTATAGAGTTCATTTATTAACTGACTCTGGGAGGCTTCAAGATTAGCATTGGATATATTAATATCAGAAATGGAATAAGAAAAGTTATTCATTATCTATAGGGTTTTGGACATTGACTTTTTGCTGTTTGCTGCTTCATGTGAATTTTTTCAACAGGTTTGATTTGAGGTTTTTGTGGAGGTTCCTATGACTACTATTTTGTGACACTATTATTCAGACAGATATCTCTGCTGGTTTTTATTTACTAGACAGGCATCACTTTTATTGGGTAGGCCATATTGTTCCACCAGACTAAGGCTGGAGCCTGGCCATATGCTTACAATGGCTGTTATCACTGCATTGTCATGAAAAACAGATTCTGGATACATGATAGACTGATTGTAAAAACTCAACTGATTGAAAAACTCATTGATTAACTGAACTTGATTCTTCCTCTATTTATATGATGATCTGTTGTCACTTTGTTAATTAGTTTTTATATCCACCAGTTATATCCATTGTTGAAATTCGTCCACTGTTTTTGATTACATTTTTTGATAAGATTTTAATCCTGTTTTCAGTTGGTAGCCATTGCTAATTCTGCTGTTTGTGGATTTTTTAATTGGTAGCCATTGCTAATTCTGTTTTTTAATTTTTAACTTTTATATATCATTTTATTAACACACATTTTACTATACTTCTTTATTTTTTTAAAATTAATTCATTATAAACAATTTATTTTAAATAAATGGGAAGAGATTTCTTTTTTTCTTTAACTTAAATGAAAGAGAGAATACTTTTAATTTCAGAAAAAAGAGATTTTTTTATTAACTGTTATAACTTTAACTTTTCTTTAAGTTCTCTCCTCCTTCCAATTATTTTTTAAACTTTTATAGATTACTTTCTTTTAGCAAACTGCATTTTGTTTAAACAAACAATAATAAAAACTCTTTAGACTTTTATAAATTTATTTATTTCAAAGGAAATGTTTTTCTTTGTTTTTAATTCAATTATTTACAGACAATTTATTACTTCTACATTATTTATGAAAATATATTATTTTATTAAATTTTAGACAAAATTATTATATGTACAGCTAAGATAGCAATACAATATATATGCAATATAATAAGTTGTGTCTATTAAAGGTCATATCATATTATATATAATTTACTGTCTGTTATTTTAATTCAGTCTTTCTATGAAGAAATATTAAAGAAGTATAAAAAATATACATAGCAAATATATTGTAACGAGCACAGACGTTCATTACATTGTTTTTTTTATTTATTAAACATGAAAGTAAATTAAAAAGTTCGCATTTAAAAATTTTCTTTAAGAATTAAAAATTGAAATTAAATATCATCTTAAACTCGTATATATTAAATCGCACAGATAATGAAAAATTATTAAAATAAAACTTTATTAAAGAAAAAGTATTTTAAAACTAAATTTTAAAAAGATTTGGAGATAAAATTATATCTTTAAATTTATCTTTAAATATATCTTTGATTTGGAAAACAGGTTAATTAATCAGAAATGGAAATGATAAATTTAATTAGTCAAATGTAAACCAGCCTTGGGCATTTAAATGTAAAAACACCGGTCAGATAGGAAAACAATAGAAACTTTTAGCAAATGAAATAAATCCATTGGGAAATCGGACCTCAACGAAAAGGATCATCACATCGATGACGTAATGTTAAGTCAGTCTTTCAAAGTAATATAAAAGGACGAGTTTGGAACTTATTAGGGGGTGATTATGATTATTACGATGTGAGAGATATGTGTTAGTGCGGAAGTGAAGGAGAGGGGATTGAAAAAGACGCACGATTCAATCCCTTCAGTTTTGCTAGGAAAGAAAGAGAAATGAACTATCGTTTTTCTACATTGAGGACCAGTTAAAGCAAAAACCTCCGGATGGATAAATAAATCGGCCAACAGAATACTAATCTTAGGACGGCATGGGAATTCACGTTCATGGCAAGCAACGGATAAAGAGGAACTGTTTTAAACCGTAAGAACTTTATAAATAATGAACATTAAATTAAAACTTTCCAGATTTAAATGATTGCAATATTATCCTATCTGACCAACTTAATTTATTAATAATGTTATTTGATGTATTTCTTTTTTTTTGTTATATATATTTAAAATCTTTTCCATTTATTTATTGTTCTTTAAGGTTTATCATGATTTTTGTTTTTTGTTAAATTAATTATATAAATGTTAAACTTAAGTTGGGCGTGAATGGCTGTATAGATTTGTAAAGTTATAGTAGGGGAGGGTAATCTTAGGTTATTTGTGTCGTTAAATTGGGTCAATGGATTGGATATATTGATGTAGTTAGTAGATGTAGTCGGAGATTCGCTACTGGCAGAATCGCTTCATACGCCGCACTCTCCCGTTTTGCCTATGGAAGGAATTATAAGACGCAGAGCGCAGTTCCTTTCTATGGAGTTTTTTTTTTATTGCTCTTCTGGTCTGATAGATGTCATATTCCTATTTGACGAGAGGCAATTTCTTCTCTTAACTTTTGGTGCCGCCGTATTTCGTATTACATTGAATACATCGATATATCAGATGGATTGATGCCAATTTGACTGCGAATTTTAGCCTAAGGTTAAATAGGGATAGAATGTTTATTTTCAAAAGCAAATTTATGTAGTCTATTCATACTAGACCCTAAATAAAAATGCATTAAATTTAAGTTGTTTATGGACGCTTGCATGGATTGGTTATCGGTTAAGTATGTTTGGGTTTTCATATTTGATCAAAATATATAGACATTTGATAAATAATGATACCTTACGGTGAGTATCTAAAATGTATTTATTCGGATGTCTTAAGTCATTGGTGACAATGCCAGTATCTTATGGTGAATACTACTGGGTTACTTATAAATTTCCCTATGCAATTGCCAGTATCAATGATTTTATATTTTGATCGTTTATGTTTACTTTGGAATGTTTTTAACCGTGTAATCTATGTAACCGATCTATAGCAACATATTAAAACAAGCTTTTATAATCCCATCTGTGCGAACTTAATTAAAATGTAAACTTATAATATAATAGAAATTAAAATGTAAATTAAAATCTAAGGTAAAGTTAAAAATAATGTTAAATGTTAAAATGTAAAACTAATACTAAAATAATTTTAAATCTTATATATATGTGCATAAATAAATGTTTGTGTGTTAATTACTGGCAGTGGCTTATTTTATTCTTTTTTTATATATACTCTTAGATTATATTATTAAATCTCTGCTATTCCACTGAGCTAGTGACATGGGCTAACGACCGGATGCAAAATATAAAAAAAAAAAAAATTTTTTTTTTTTGACTTACGTATCTGCCTAGTCTATAAATTTTTCTAGGTTCAAATGCCTAGATGGCGCCCGTAGTGCAGATACGTTAAGTAATATTCTCCGGGTTGTTATAATATATATAAATGTATACATATGTCTATCTTAAACACCAATTATACCTGATCAACCCTACTCATATATATATAATTAATTGATAACAAAGATAATAATTTCAAGAGTCTCTGCTTCAAACTTGAGACTTGTATGACTGTTAAGATGGCTAATGAAATTTTGTTTGGATAAAGCATGGATCTAGAATAATTTTAGTTAATTTTGAAATATTACTTCTCTAAAAGAAGACAGTATGAACTAATAAGATTAGTCAAAAGTTTTTGGAAATGCTTCTCAAGTCATAGTGTTGATTTTTTCTCCAGTGTGAGGATAGGTAATTGTTTAATACAATTTTTTTTTACCCAGGTATGCTTGTGTTAATGATCTTCAATGGATATAACTTGACAGATAACAAGCAGAGTGAAAACCTCTTTTCTTATCTATTCACACATTTTAACAACCATATCAAGTACAACTTGAAAATTTCTTGTTTCAAATGATAAAAGCAAAATTAATAAAAACAGAATTTTGCTAATCTACCTTGATTCATTACTATAGTAATTATGATAATTATAAAAATGTTCACAACTTTTTCTCATCGTTCTTCTATTATATAAGCAATTTCTACAGCATTTTTAAATTTACACCTTTTACTGTTAATTATTAAATCCCCCACTTATGAGATGGTAATTTTTTTTACTTCTTTCCCAATATTTTAGCATTGTATTGTTGAGATCAATATAAAAAAAATAATACAGATAATTTTTAAGATAAAAGTATTTTTAAAATGTGTATAAAATATATATATAAATTCCAAAAATGTTTTTTTTTTTTTTACAATTTTACAAACAAATAAATGCACATATATATCTTGTTATCACTATTGTTCATAACATATTTTTAATATAATTCACTTATCTCCCTTTTCTTTCTTTATGGTTAAAATTGCATTCTCAACAATCTTAAATATTAACTTTAAAAGTGGCAGAGTAGTGTAGTTGTGGCAGTGACAGTGGCCACAGTGAGAATTGAAACATTTTATTTTTACATTAAAAATAGAATGTATTGCAGTATCAAATACTTAAAACTTCATTTAAATAAATATATTCCTAAATGATCAAAAGATGTTTATCTTTTGATAGTAAAAATAATTAAAAATCTTGAAATATTTAATAAACATTTCTGCTTTCTTTCATCTCTTTTTTACTATATCAAAAATGTGTTAAGGATTGAGCTGTTTAATCCTTAAAATATATATATATTATATAATTTAATATTTTTTGATATTGAGCAATAGTCATGTGGCTCACAAGTTTTATTAATTTACAAAGAAATTTGAAAATGGTTGTTATAATTTTTTTTTATTTTTCATAATTTGTATCCCATCAGAGATTATTGCATCTTGTTAAAGGCTTGAGTGGATGTGTATTAATGCTTGTGTATTTGTATATAAACCTTGTTCAGCAATTTTTTTTATCTCTTTGATGTAATGTTTATATTTCAATAATAAAAGAATTTGGCTGTCTCCTATGATCATTTTTATTTATAAATATACATGTGGTACACCATATGGAAAAAAGGATGAATATGATGGCATGAATTTAGGGATAGTAATCCTTGGCAAATGATTTTATAAGGCTGTTGATAATTTCATTTTTGTTGTTGGATATTATTGGGATTGTTGTGATTTATGCAAGATCCTGACATTAAACAAAATGTTGTTGTGTTTCATTCTCTTTGTGATACAGACTATACTGAGTATCAGTATTTATGTGTCCTCTTATGAATCTGTAGAAATGTAGTATGGGTAGGGATTCTAAGTTTACTTTTATTAAGTCAAAATATTTTGGGTTCTAATGGCCAGGATTTAAATTTGTGACAGTTGTTTGTGATGTTTAATATATAGGGAATTTGAACTCAGACTTTAAAGCCCTTCACTATTCGTACTATCTCATACTATTGATACACATGACCCCACACATGCAGCAAAGATAAATAATCACCAGTATAAGTATTTCATGCTAAACCAGCACTCATCAGTTGGGCCAGACTATCATCTCCCATATATATATATTGTAGATGTATGATTCATTTCACACACATATATATTATTTAATTAAGAAAAAAAATTTCTTTTATATATATAGATTTATATGTGTATTTATTATTATATAGTTTATAAATAGTTAATACATAAGCAGTTGTAAAGAGAGAAGGTAATAAACAATATTTAATATAGGGATTTATTATATTTTGTTAAATAATGTGTTGAAATTATTTAGCTATATTTTTAATAAATAAGGCAGATCAGAAAAAAAGTGTAAAATAAAGTGAAAGATTTGTAGATTAGGATATGAAAATGTACACGTGTGAGTATGAATATTTTAAACATCAAACATTTTTACACAAATCTTTTAATGACTAGGATTGCACTGTTGTTTTTGTATTATCTAGATTGTAGATATCTAGAGAGGGAAGTGATGTTTGGATGTAATAAAAGTAACAATTAATCCTAAGTTTTTATTAATTGCGACAGACCGTCAAACTTGTGAAGCTTTGATCTTTTATCTCAAGATAAGGTTTCCAGGTGGTCCTTTTCTTTGATGAAAGATTCACAATATAAACGAATGAAACAATATTTAGTGGTCAGTTTTTTCAATATTATTAGAAAAGAGATGTAGGCAGTCAGTTTTTTTTAGGTTATTACAGAAGAGATGTAGGCTGTCAGTTTTTTTTAAATGTTATTAGGAAGAGATGTAATGATCAGTTTTCTTTGGGCATTATTAGACAGAGATGTAGTGATTGAGTTTGTGAAAACCAAAAGAAATGGACAATTTGCATATTTTCTCAAAAGAGAGTGAGCGATTGATTTTTTTTTTCACTCTTTAAAAATTGAGGAAGGAAAAAAAGACTCTTATTTTAAAGTCAGTATAGATGAAGATGTGTATATATATAAGTAATTCCCAGCAATATTAAGAAAGAAAAAGGAAAAAAATTGAATTTCTTGAAAGAAGTTATTGACAATTCTACAAAATGATATTAATATATTGTGCTGTGTATAATGCAATGAATTTGCATTGCTAAAGCCACTTCTTTTGCTTCCTGGAATCTGACAGAATGGGTTAAAATCACTAATCTACTATGGACTCATATACCAGTCCATAGTAACCAAAAGAATGGACAAATTTAAAGCCAGCCACAAACATAATCTAATCATCATCTTGGACAAGAGAAGAAGAAAGGAAAGATGAATAAAAGCCATATATATAGCCAAATTTGATGAAGCTATGAATCAAATTTTTGTTAAAGTTTTCCTCAGTCAGCTAAAGTGTCTACAATGATTTTTTTTAAATGGAAGAGACAAGCAAATCCACCAGTTCATACTTATCTAAAAGTATTTGTAATAACTCTTTTTGAAATGGTAGAAGCAAGCCAGTCAATGAATTCAGCGTTATCAAAAGTATCAACAATAAATAATTTTAAAATTGTGGAAATAAGCAAGTTAATTAATTCATGTTTATCTTAAAAGTATCTGCAAGAACTTTTCTTTTTTTAAATGGAGCAAATCAACTTATTGAAGCTATACATGAGACAAGCAGTCTGAAAATTCAAACTTGAGACATTTATAAGAAGTGAAAATAATCGGGTAACTATGAACTTTCATTAACAGATCTTTTATTCTTACTTATTAAAAGTAAACCTTAATTTATTGGTCAAAGCATTTTTTTCTTTTGATACAGAAACATTAAAGGCTTGTTTATCGATAGTTATTCTCAATATCACATAACATAACACAAACACAGTTTAAATCTTTAAACTTAAATTTTCATTATTTTTTTTATTAATTTTTTATTATATATTGTAATATTGAAATGGTTTTTTTATTGTTCTTCATTTGTTATGATAATGAGCAACCTATAAATATATGCATTTATAATGTGTTTTTTTTATTTATCTTGTTGCATATTAAAATTGATATAATGTATTTTATTTTCTTTTGCTCAAGGTTGCAAGAATATTTTTTTATATATGTGATTTATGTATTAATCCCTAATATAAAGGGAACACATTTTAAAAATATATGTTGACATATCACATGGTGTGTGTGCATGTGTAACTGCTTATACAAACATGTCAAAAGAATAGGTTATGCATAATTAGTTTAAATATGGTAAATTATAAAGCAGGGATTCACATTTGAATGGAAGTGAAATAAAACACACAAGTTACATATGAAATTTATTTTTATGATATAATAAGTTAGGAAAGTCTTAAGTAAGCATTCACTGAAATATTTTTTTAAATGTCATTTTAAGCCAGCTTATTTTAAAATATCCAAAATGACAAACTTGTATATAAAATTTTGTATTAATTAATGTAATAATAAGTCATTTAATCTAATTAATAAATTTGATTTAAAAAATAAAAAGAAAGAAGAGTAGTGTTAATAAATATAATTATATATATCTTAATTGGTTTCTGAGTTCTTGTTAAAGATATTGTTGTATTTTCTTGTCTTGATTCTATTGTTTTAAATGATCATCATCATCGCTCGCAGATATTAAGAATCATCAGCACTAGCAAATATTAAGCAAGTCTCGCAAAATGTTAAGTAAGCTAGAATGTTGATTTACATTTAAGTATTTAAGGATTATGCTTGATAATAACCAAGTTTTAATAATTATAGGTGTATAATAAAAAGCTAAAATTATGTTGTGCTCATGAGTTTTGATCATCTTCATCAAAGATGGATATCATATTATTGATTAAAACACTGTTTAAACATAGTACTGTACAAGAGTTATGATCGCCATCATCATCATTAAATAAATTATAAGCATTAAATCTAATGTTTAACATAATTAATATATTTAGTAAATAGGGGTTTATAGAAAGTTGAATATCACACGGAGAGAGGCATGATGATCAGTCATCATCACTAGTATTATTGAATCCTAGTTTTAACTATAAAAGTACTTGGAATAAATAACTATAAACGTGTATAAATGCTAAAAAGTGTTATATTTAAATCTCAGTTTAAAATAGGATGATTTTAAAAAGAAATGCCTATAAGTTTATGAAAAGATAAATTTATTGTTGTGAGTTTATTATAAAGCTATGGCCGATATCATCATCATCATTATTATCATCATCATTATTACCTTTAAATTGTAATAAATAATTAAGTTAAGTAACTAGTTTCATGGCCATCCCCTTAAGTAATGGTCTTCACGATGCTTGTTTGGAAGCCATTAATAAGATTATACTTGTCTGTTCATCAATATATGTAAAATGAGCTAGTAATATCTATAAGAGTCTTTGATATATAAATTTTGGAAATATTGGGATCTTATAATTTTATTGACATAGATAAAATATAAGAATGTCATTTTTTTTTCATTAGTCATCCAAGTCATGTGTAATAAAAATGTATCAAATGAGTTTGAACTCAGTACACTCTAAACAGATATTTATCTAGATTTAAAACAATCTAGTGGCGCTCGTGGGAAAACACATGTACTTAGCTAAACTGAATAAAGAGTGATTTAATCCCTTTCCAACTTCATAATATTAACTTTATATGATATTTTTTTTATAAGTTGTTATAAACAGCACCAGCGTGTGCGTGTGACCATGAATGGTCGTATATACATGGAAAGAGGAATGAGAAGGATTCTCGGTTAAAAGAACCTATTATTGGAGTTAAGCATAAGGCACTCCAGGAATCTCACAGTGGGTAATTTTATTCAGTTGCTATATTTAATATTATTTTATTTGATGACAATGGCCAGTATGTTTTATTGTTCAAATGACTTCCCCAATATCTAAATATTTTAAATCTTTAATGATGATAGTTTTAATTTTCATTTTGTTATTTTATGTGTTGAGAAATGAGATAATTTATTTATTTCATTATTAGCGTGACAGAATTAATGTTTAGGATAGTTGCAAATGGGCTATAATGTTATATTTAATTAATTAGAAATAGACACCCAAATAGAGCATGATATGCATATGTTCTTATTTATATGTTAGCATCATCCTTATTTAATTATAAATTGTATTTTAGCTAACACAGTAAATTCATTTCTCATTTAATTTTACTTGGTTACAAATGATGAACCGCTGGAGCATATCATATATCCTGTCTAGTGTTTAGTTATTGAATTATAGCAACTATCATTTTATCACTCATCTATATATTTGTAATCGGTTATAAAGTAACAGCCTTTTATCAACCTTTTTATCAGATCATCTTTATTATTCATACTGTTACAAATGACAGATTATAAGCATATTATAATAATTAATAATCTCTGTTCATGATATATTTTTTCATTCTGTTACAATATATATATAATCAATGCTCAGTTTAATATGTATTTTGCTTTGCATTGGGAAAATGGGTAGAACTATGCATGCACTTCCCAGTAGTTATATTTATTTGTGAGAGGACAAAAGTGAAGGTTTTGAATGGGTAATAAAGATTTTAATAAAAATTGTTCTCTGTGTTTTGAATTTGGGGTGGTTGGTAGGTTCTATTTTCAGATGATCTCTAGATTTTGGAATGTTTTAGTACATGATGAAATTATGTTAAATGTTTTTTGTATTTGGAATGTGTAAACATTGTGGAGTCATTGTGAATAAGTGAATTTTCTAAATGTTTAATTGAGATGGCTTCTATATATTTACTCCCCAATAAGTTTTCTGCTTAATCAGTGAATAGGGTTAGTAACAGCTTTGGTGAAGAGTATTATGGGGATGTAATATGCAATTTTTGTCATTGCTAGTATGTTAAAGGGGATTGTTTTTGCATAAAGTGAAAAGTATGATTTTTCCAGTGATCCTATTTTCCTTTTAAACTTTTCTTGTATTATATAATTCACATTGTGGTGTTGCTTAGACAGAAAGGAAAACCCAGGAAAGTATTAGGCATTCCCTTAAAGTGTTCTTAAAAACAGATTCCACTGTATATGTGACATGTACATGATTTTTCCCTATTAAAGACAAGTTTATATTCATTGATATATTTTGAGAGTATTGTGGTATTTTGTTTTTTGGGTTATAAAAATACTGAGATATCCATAAAGACTATACATGAAATATTTATATTAAGGCAAACACATATATTTCTGCTGGTTCTTTTTTTTCTATAATGTTAATTAATGGTTTAATATATGTGGTGAATAGGAGTGCACTTAAAGAAAATTTTTGAGGGATTGAGCTATGAGGTATAATTGGAGTTGAGGTTTTTCCAATTTAAAATTGCATGTTTTTCCCTGTTTAGTAAAAGATTTGTGAGTCTTTATATCAATGATTTAGGAATAGCTGTGTTGACAAGTAGACAAATTAGTATATTTATTAGGATTTTGTCAAATGCAGATTTAATATCTAATCAAATTATCATTGGACTATATTTTTTTATTGCATTTAATATAATCTACTTTTGTTTTGAATATAAAATTTGCTTGATTAGTTTTTTTTGAAAATTGCATGTTTAAACTTTGTGGCAAAAGGTATTTTTATATTTTATCTTTGCTGACTGATTCTATCAACTATTCCCAGTAGGCTCATGAATATTGGTCTAAGATTTGTTAGTTTGATCAGTGTTTCTTGTTTTTTTAAAAGTGGAATAAGAATATTGAGTAGAGGCCTTGTATTGTGTGTGTGTGTATATATATATATATATATATATATATATTTTGTTAAGACTTTGCTAATTTTAAAAGATATTGGGAGATAAAATGGTTTAGATGAGCAAATACAAATCTTAGTATTTCATTTATCCAAGGATGATGTGACTAATATTTTATTTAGTTTTTGTGTAAATTCTTTTGGAAAGAAAACTGTCCCTTCTTCAGATGTATCAAAAAGGCAGGGGTGGGGTCAAAAGGCTTGTTTATTTGAAACTTTGTCTTTAAAATATAGATAGATTAATTCTAGTATGTACTCACTATTTTGTTTTGCACTTTGATGGTACCTGGGACTCGAATTGGAAGTTCGTGCTCCAATGATCATCTAATATATTACATAGACCATATGTGAGTTTGACCTAAGTGTATTCTTTTTTCTTAATTGTTAAATATTTAAGGGATTGGTATTTAGATTTGTAGATATTTTTTGAAACTGATAATATGGGCCAATGATTATCTGTTGAGAGAAAAAGGGTACTTTTTGTGGATTTCATCTAATAGTCATATGAGAATTGTTGGAGTTGGGCTTAAATGAATGATCAGTTTATTGTGTAGGATAGTATTATAATGGTCAGGGATGATGGTGAAATTTTACAGTCTTACTATATCTGCCGAGGGCGCCACTAGGCCATTTGAACCTAGAAAATTTATAGAGTAGACAGATACGCGCTGTTAAGATCACGACCGCCAGTCCTAGTCACTAGCTCATGAAGTAGCAGAGGTTTAAAAACATTTATTAAATACATTTTTTTATAAAGAATAACAAAAGCAATCACTGTCAGTATTAATAACACAAAAAAAGATTTTATTTACATCTATATAAGTAATAACACACAAACTTTAAAAAAAAAATTTTTATAACACAAGAAGAAATTTGTTTTATTCTGTTTCATTAGTTATTATTTTACTTGTTTTTAACTCTAATTTTATATCTTTAGAATGTTGAGTATAAATGAGCTACCTAGACGCACTCACAATATTTTCAAATCACTTGACTGCAGACTAAAAATCCGCAGCCACACCAATACTCGCTTCCAGATATATATCAGCAACCAATGCAATGTGAACATGTCAGCATAGAATCACACCGACAGGAATGTGCATCTGTTGGGCGAAGGAAACATGCATATAAAATAATAAAAAGAAACGCCACGTATGGATGGGAAAGCGGTCTTATCTTGCCAGCTTATCGTCCAAAATCCATACAGCTGGAAAGGGTCAATGGTGCAGGAAATATGTCTGCGTCCACTTCAACGATATGACTACCTCTTTGGGGTCATGCATTCAGTTGGGCTCGTCGCCCTAGGTGCTAACACACTTTACATTTCATTGATATAAATGTCCATATACCTCTTCACCAGCATTGACACAACTACGAAACAAATAGTTCGAAATCAAAGCCTCTTTAACCCTTTTCCCGCCTCTTACGAAGCTCCTCGTCGACATCTGACGTCACTCTAACTCTGCCAGTTCTTATGCTAAAATATTCGTTAGACAGGTATTGAATAGGTTTTTAAAAGTTCTGTAAGATGGTGCCCTCTTCCGAATTATTTTACAAGTAAAAAATAAAAAAAAACGCATTTAAACCTAAACAAAGAAAGAACATTACTTGTGATTGGTTCTTAGCATGCTCTCAGCCGAAAAAGACATTCTGATTGGCTGGAAAGAACAAAGAAACTGCCTGATCAAAGAAAATAAAGAAAAACGCTGAGATTTTCATTTCGAACATGATTTAAATTATTATAAAAGAATATTTTGAGAAATTACAAATTATTTTCAGAGAGAATACTAAAAAAACAAAATTATTTTCGAAAAATATTGAAGATTTTAGTAAAAATATTTAAGATTTAGTAAAAAGAAATATTTACTTTTCTATAATGTAAAAGTCGACCTTTTTGTTTCTATTATAGCTTTTATGTTGCCGAAATTGAATATTTTAGAATAAATAAATAGCAATTTATTTTTGAAAGAACTTTAGTTCTCTTCATAACCTGAAAAATTAGTAATATACTTTTTATAAACATATCTGAGTTGAATTTAATATTATAGGCGAATATGTTTTAACAATAGGCTTTGTCTTCAGTTTGTGAGTTGGCCAATTAAAAGATTTGATTTTTACCTCATACAACCAATAATATAATTAGCGGTTTAAGGGTTAAACTAACATATTTTTAAACTAGTCTAGCAGTCATCTACACTCAACTAACATTTAAATCATTTTATTAATTTAATAAAAAAATATTTAGTTTACAGTTTTAAATCATTTTAAAAGGACACATTATATTTAACCTATTTTTATTTTTTTTTCAAATACTATTTTAAATCTATTTTTAAAATTTAATAATGCACAAACGATAAGTATTTTCATCTTTAAATTTATTTGCAATAGCAAACCCCTGCCCCATTACAAACAGATCTTACACTTAGCATAAATGAAAACATATAACACATATTTTAAAAAGATTACGTTTTAACTTTGGATCAGAGTTTTAAAATTGCAAAGTTTATAAAAGATACAGAAAGTTTAGAATTATTCAAGAAAGAAAGTTTATAGTTCATTTTTTTAGACACAAATAAAATCCGAAAGATTTTAAGCTTAAGAGAGTTTATATTTAAGTTGATCATTTATAAAGTTATACCTCTTTTTTGTCCTGTGCTTATTCCTTCGCGATGAAGATCTAATTTACACAAGGGCCCTTTTCTTGTGGATGATGATGATTTATGAAGCTTGATGAAGATTTCTGCATACGGCACCAGTGGTTCCATCCTGGGATCCGTGAATAGGAAAGCTACCTTCAGCCTGCCGCACCGAAGGAAGCACAATGAAGCTCATTACATTTTTGGTGACGGCGATAATATTTATTTTAACTTTTCAGCAACAGACAAAAGAATTTAAATTTTTAATTTTTCTAATCTCCAACTAATTAATTATTGTTTTGGATTTTCCTTTTATAGTCCTCAGGCACCTTATCTCTGGAATGCAGGATTTATCAAACATACTTCATGTCTGTATTTTATTGGTTTATTGGGTTTGTGTCTCTATCTCTGGGCGGGAACTCTTATCTATTTCGTAATCATTTTTTTAATTGTCATTTTGCCCCAAGGATCTGTTTGTAATTTTTATATTTAAAAATTAAAAAAATCTTCGCTATTATTAAAAAGGTTTTTATTTTATACTTTATTTAAAGATTAGAATCTTTGTTTCGATTCTATAATTTTTTTAAAGCTTATTTTAATATTTAAATCAAACATTTATAAATTAATAATTCGTTATTTGTGCATTTTGAACGTGTGTTTTTAATTCAGTATTAGATATTTACAAAACATTACGTATTAGAATTAAAATGTAACGCATATATATATATATCCCGTTACAGTATATTTATATAAGTAATTCAGTTTTGGACATGTCCATTACAATGTAAATTTCAGGAAAAGGCTTTCAGGAGTGTAGGAAAAAAAGAGTATTCTGATTGTTTTATTTGTATTTGTTGTTGCTCTGTTAGTAAACTTAAGATTGTAGAATGATCAGAGAAGGGTGAACTTTTAAGGGCATGTTAATTAGGTGATGTAATGATGATAAGTAAAATACCAAGTCAATCAGGAATGTACATCTAACATTATTAAAGGAAAATGCATTCATTGGCAAGGACCTCTCTCCACTCATCAGTGAGAATGCTAGTACATTTAAGCCATTATTAACAAATTTTCCATATGATATTATTTGAGAATAATAACAACATTGAATAGCAAGAAGAGAAGTCAACAAAGGAATAATAAATTGCTCTATAGATATGGTTTATGTGGAGATGGGAGGATGAATGTACAATATTTATTTTAATTCTAAGGCAGTATGTAACTTGCTTATACTGAATGGTTCATATATATAAATAAAGGGATTTGAACTCAGAATTTTTTAGTCTATTTATTCTCCACTCCATCTCAAGTAATCAGTACACATAACCACACCCATATAAAAAGATATGCAATCTCCAATATATGTGTTTTATGCAGAACCAGCACTCATCAGTTGGCCAGATCATAATCTCCCACACAATCAGTACTTAAAAAACTTTTCTACATGCAAATATATCTGTATGAAATATCAAATATCAAATGACTTTGATAATTAATAGTAGTATATCCATTCAAATCTGGACTGAGTAAACAAAAATTTTTCAACAGGCTTTAATTTTTTTTATGAATAACCAGCTTATATCTAATTGACTAATCATTCAATATTGATAATTAAATGGATATCTAAATATTTTTATCTAAAGAATAAAACAATGATGCAAAAAACATTCAAACCATGATTATATGGCAATTGGTAAAACTTGTAAAATCTGACTTCTTCACTGGTTTCTTTATATGGTTGTACTGAAGAGACTTTTTATCTGTGTTGGATTCTTTAAAAGTTATTTTACTTTTTCAGTACACATGTTTATAAGTATTAAATAAACCATAAGTAATGTATGATAAGCATTTATTCACTTCCAAAGAAAAAATCATTTTATTTAGACTTTAAATAATAAATAGCTGAGTGATGCTTTCAACCTAAACCATCACATTCATAGTAAACATCACATGATCACAATTTCTTATCCTTGCTTATAACTGTTATTAAAACAGGAAAAACTCTCTATACATATTGCCACTCAATGCAAATCAATCCAAGGCTCCTCACTGATGAAGGCCATAAGCCAGAAACTAGCCTGGGGATATTGGATGAGTAGGCACTAGATGAGGATTTTTATTCACAAGCCTTCTGGCATCCATTGATTACTCTGGCTTGCATTGAGTGGCAATATGTATTGTACCTGTCAGAATTGTATGTTTATCTAACAAAAGCTAGCGTCTAGGCAAAATACCTTGAGTTCAATCATGTGCAAGATATGTAAGTCAGGAACAATCATGAACTCTGCCCTATTGCCCATTTTCCTGATCTATAACATTATGAACAACATTTCTGATGATAACAGATGGAATCTCATTTATTCCTGTCCTGGAGCCACAGCAGAGAAACAAGAGATCTACAGGGAAAGATGATACTACTAGACTTCAACCCCCCCTCACAAGATGAAACAGCTTCAGATTATAATTTACACTTTTCATCAAAATTCATTAATAAATCTCAGAAGTTGGTCTAAGGTCAATGGAAATGAGTTATATATGATGCAATCTAATTAACAATGTGTATGCATAAATCATGATGCAAAGCAGAATTAAGTACTAATTATATGGTTAATTTATTAATATTAATTATGAGAAAATGAATAAACAAATAATTATCTAACTTAATAAACAGTTGCAAATCTATTTACATATAAAACTAATAAAATTTTGGGTTTCACCTGATTATGAGCGCTGATTTGCGTATCATAAGAAATTACATAATAGTAGAAGGTAAATGAATGATTAAATAATATGCAAATCTGCAATTGGATATAATGACTAAAAAGGTTTACAGATAGTTAAGGCAATGGGGCTTAATATTCTAACTGTAGATATCAATTTTATCAAATTATAATTTGAACGCTATGATTATTTTATCAGAAATAAATGGCCTTAAAGGACTGAGAGATTTACTATGGTTTATTTGAACTACGCATGAAAATATTTTATAATTTACATGATTTAATTAAACAGTCATTAGACCTCAAAATGTTTAAAGGGAAAAGTTATTTGTATTTTACTCTAGTCCTTTTTCACTTGATAAGATTTATTTAGCATTGATTGTTAGCACACTCAAACATTGTTTCAATGAGAGGGCAGGTAGCTTAAAGAAGTTTTAAAATGACATTTCTAACCTATAATATAAACGAAAATATAGGACAGGTTTTAGAAATCATGGCATTATGTCTTACAGATTTAAAATGGGAAAAAATAAGAATATTAAGCAAGGATTGTGGTGCTGACCAAATGATAATGCTAGAAAAGATTGAGTCCATTTTAGGACGAATGCTTCATCAATTATGTAAGTATACGAAATGTGCCTGTACACCTGATAGGTCAGCATTTGAAAAGGTGGTTGCATAGGAATTTCCATGGTTCCAATTTTCCGGTGTTAGCCCATGCAGAGCCTATCTATAGCCTGACAGTATCCTGGAGTCTGTGCTTCCAAACTCCTTTCAGGGATATGCCATAAGTAATGTAACAGGCACATATGTACGTTACATTGTTTTTTTATTAGTAAACATGAAAAGAATAAAAGTTCGCAAATAAAAACTTCTTTTTTAAGAATTAAAAATTGAAAATTAAAAAAATCTATCTTAAACTCGTATATATATAAAATCGCACAGATGAAAAAATTATTAAAATAAAACTTTATTAAAAATAGAAAAAATATTTTAAAAGCAAAAACATAAAAAGATTTAGAGATAAAAATATATCTTTAATTGTGGAAAACACCTTAAGTAATCAGAAAATGGAAATGATTGTTTTAATTAGTTAAATGTAGACTAGCCTTGGGCATTTAAATGTATAAGCAACAGTCAGATAGGAGAGAAAAACAATGGAATCAGTCCTCAGCAAAAGGACCATCACATTGATGATGTAATGTTGAGTTAATCCACAAAATTAATATAAAAGGAAAGGTTGGAAATAAAAAGTTATTACGATGTGACTATAGGTGTTAATGCGGAGTTGAAGGAGAAGGGATTGAAAGACGCACTTTCAATTCCTTCAGTTGTTCAAAAAAAAATGAAACATCGTTTTCCGATATTGCAGGCCACAGGACATCAAGGCCCGGAAGAATACCATCAACCATAAAGGACCAGTGATTAACTGCACACTGATCTTCTTATGACTTCGTGTGATTAATACCTTCCATTACAAGAAATCAGAGAAAATGGACATTTTTCAAAACAGTAAGAAATATATAATTTATGAACATTTCTAAACAAAAGAACTCTAAATACTGAACTTTTCAATATTTATAAATATAAGAATTTCCTATCTGACTAAAGTAGTTAAAATGTTATTTGATGTATTTCTTTTGTAAAATCATTTCCATTTATATTTTTTTTTGTTCTTTAAGTTTTATTATGATTTCTGTTTTCCGATAAATTAAAATATATCAATGATAAACTTAAGTCGGGCGTGAATGGCTGTATAGATTTGTAAAGTTATATTAGGGGAGGGTAATCTTAGGTTATTCGTGTCGTTGTTGAATTGGGTCAATGGATTGGATATATTGATGTAGTTAGTAGATGTAATGCAAGATTCGCTACGGGCAGAATCGCTTGTATATGCCGCACACTTCCTCTTGCCTAGGGAATGCGATCGTAAGTTGGCAAAATGACCGCAGTCCATTTCTATGGAGTTTTTTTTATTGTTCTTCTCATTAGATAGATGTAATATTCCTATCTGACGAGAGTCAATGTCTTATCTTAACCTATTTTGTGTTGCCGTATTCGTATTACATTGAATACATCGATATATCAGATGGATTGACACCAGTTTGACTGCAAACTTTTAGCCTAAGGTTAAATGGGGATAGAATGTTTTATCTTCAAATGCAAATCTATGTAGTCTATTCATACTCGACACTAAATAAAAATGCATTAAATTTAAGTTGTTTATAGACGCTTGCATGGATTCGTTATCGGTTAATTATGTTTTGGGTTTTCATATTGGATCAAAATATATAGACATTCGATAAATAATGATACCTTACGGTGAGTATCTAAAATGTATTTATTCGGATGTCTTTTAAGTTATTGGTGTCAATGCAAGCATCTTATGGTGAATGCTATTGGGTTACTTATAAATTTCCCTCTGCAATTGACAGTATCAATGACTTTGTATTTTGATCGTTTATGTTTATTTTGAAATGTTTTTAACCGTGAAATCTATGTAACCGATCTATACTCAAACATTTTAAAACAAACTTTTATAAATCCATCTGTGTGAACTTATAAAAAAAATTAAAATGTAAACTTATAATATTATAAAAATTAAAATGTAAATTTAAATTTTAAAATCAAGTCAAAATCCAAAGCAAAAGTTATTCTAAAATAATGCTAAATTTTATATATGTGCGTAAATAAATGTTTGTATGTTAATTACTGGCAGTGGCTTATTTTATTCTTTTTTATATATTCTTAGATAAGAATTTATTATAATTATTTAATCCCTGCTACTTCTTGAGCTAGTGACATGGGCTAATGACTGGAATCAAAATATAAAAAAAAAAAAAAATTTTTTTTTGACTTACGTATCTGCCTACTTTATAAATTTTTCTAGGTTCAAATGCCTAGATGGCGCCCTGTAGTGCAGATGATGTTAGTTTCCCTTTCTCCAGATCATTATAGTAAGTAATCCTGGACCTCTGGATTTTAAGTTTGACAAAGCAAGATGTAAGAAATTTTTGTAACATTATCTAGACCAAGCAATGCTAATAAAAATAAATAAATCTGGTTCTTAATGACACTAATATGTGAATTAAGGCCCTCATGATTTAATAGAATCTAGCATCATGGCATGACATAATTTGATCCCTCTCGAAATGTACGCATATAACCTTTAATATTAGTGAGGAGGTCAAACAATAAAAAGGGGGAATATTGTTCCTTTCATTAAACAAATATTAGTATGCTAACTAATAATTAATTAATTCCACAAGACAATTATCATGCTAGATGGCATGGTGGGCAAATGATTTATATAATAATAATAATAATAATAATAATAATAATAATAATAATAATAATAATAATAATAATAATAATAATAATAATAATAATAATAATAATAATAATAATAATAATTTTAATAGAGACCAAAAAAAATTTTTTTAGAGAAAGAAAAAAATTTTTTTTTTTTTTTTTTTTATTTTTTTTTTTTTTTTTTTTTTTCTTATTAATAAAAAAAAAAAAAAAAAAAAAAAAAAAAAAAAATAAATAAAAAAAATATTTTTTTTTTTTTTTAATTTTTTTTTTTTTAATATCTTTTTTTTAAAAATTAAAAAAAATACTGACTTGAGTCAGAATAAATCATGGCTACTGCCCAGTCAAGCGTGAGCGAATTAAGCACCAATACGAAATTAACAACATCGTTAGTTTCAACATCGCCTATTTCGTATGCAAAAGTACTTAAAAGTAATAGCAATACTACAGCACCAACTCAAATACCGCGCTTCCGTAGAACAAACACAAATGATATAAAAAATCTTGATCTAAACACTCGAGAGGAAAATCAACCCCCAGCCGCAATCTGGACAAAAGAAACGCTTGAAAATGTGACGGACCGTTTCAGTAATACGGTGCCTCGTACGTTATTTGAAACATTTCGCAGGTTTTTTTCACCAACTTCGTTAGTACTCGCAGTAACCGATAATCAATGCTCATTATATCGTTTCCCAAAAGCTTTATTATATGAAGCAATCACGCAAAATGCACTATGGGAAACAATCTCTTGTATCGCCGACCATCCAAATTCTCGATATATAACCATTGATTTTTATACTCAGCAGCAAAAAGAACGTTTTCAATCCACTATTTTAGCACTTGATAATTACGCACTCGTAATTATAGATGAAAACCGGAAAAATATAATTACTGGAGTGCTTAAAAATACTTATCTTAAATACAACGTACAAGATTTTCAAAAAATGATAAACCCGTTTGGAAAAGTAATTGCCCTACAGCCTATATATTTAAAAGACACACCTATACCGATATGTAGTAATCGTTTTGAATTTAAAATAAAACTACATAAAAACGTAGACGCCTCAACGATTCCAACACAGATTACAGATCAAGAAGCGACACTCTCTCTTCACATAAGAGGTCTAAAGCCACATTGTTTTGGCTGTGGACAGAGAGGACACCTAGCAACTCAGTGCGATAACACAAAAAGCAATCACTGTGAACAAACTAAAATCCTCTCCCCAGAACAACCCAGTGATGAAAATAAAATTTATAATAACACTACATCCATTGGCAACCCAATAATAGAAACCGGAAAAAAACAGGTTCAAACACCCACAAACAAAAATAATAATGGAGCAGAATTGCCTATCCCAAAGACCAACCAAAAAAATAATAACACAAAAACTAACACAGAAATCCAAGATTCAAACGAAAATAATTCTCAAGAAACCACAACACAAAATACAGCAATTACATCACAGGATCAGCATCTCAATAAAACAAAATGTGTACCAAGTAAAAATCAACAAACAGAAAGTAAACACACACAGTTATATAATGAAAATATAAATCCAGATAATATAAAGATACCAATAATAAAAAAAACTACAATTATAAACAAAACTGCATCAAACATAATGGATGCAATAGAAGCCCCTCTTCCACCTATTCAAGAGAATACACCAGAGGGAAAAAGAAAGCCAGGTCGACCACCAAAAAATCATGAATCCAAAAAGGCAAAAAAAACAGACCAAAAGCACAACTCATCAGACATATACAATTTAGAAAATGATGAAATAGAAATGGATGTAAGCCAACAACAAATGGACACCTGTTCGGTTTCATCACAAATTGCCTGTATAGAGTCTGAAGCAATATTAAATGAAAGAAAAACTGATAATAAACCCAACAATGTCTTAAATATGTATCAGCATCCATCTACTGCAATATAAACAAACATTTAGTATTAAAAATAAAATAAAAATCAATACCCTGTTAAAAAATTATTTAAAACATGAAGATAAAAATTGGATCTCTCAACATTAGAGGCTTAAATGCCACCAAAAAACTTTTTGATCTCAAAAAATGGTTACATACAACACAACCACACATACTGGGGCTTTTGGAAACAAAAATATACAGCAGCTCTCAAATTGATCCATCAAAATATTTAGTCAGCCAAGGTTTTTGTGCCTGCTCAAGGCAATCATCATCACCATCAGGTGGCACAGGCATAATTATTTCCCACAACTGCCCTTTTGATTCTTTTAAAATTATATATATTGACTCTAATCTTATCATATTAACACTCCATCATAAAAATATCACACTTAACCTAGTATTTGTATATATACCACCAGGCCCTGTCATCATCTCCAGAATAATAGCAACAATAAATTCAATGCTTACAGCAACACCAAATCCCATAATACTCCTGGGAGATTTCAACATGACCTACCAAACTTTTGTCACCAAATGGATCCATCAAATAACAATCCCACTTATGAGTGCTGAGGGTTTTCTCCCATCAAACTCAATATCTTTTAATAACAATAGATATAAGTCACTTATTGATTTGTGTTTCTACTCACCAATGTTACATCATTATTTTAATCTTGAACTCTGTCCATCTATAATCTCAGATCATGCTGCTCAGTTCATCACCCTCGACCTAACAAAAATACAAAATACAACAATAGCCCTCCAAAAGACTATGCGAATACTTCTTCCAGCACAAACAACTGAATTCTTATATTCAGAAACATATATAATGCTCCAAAAACTTCAAAACATGTCACTCGATCCAGTACAAAAGTATATAGCATTCACCAATATACTTTCTTTCAACATCAATCATATTACCTGCAACTCAACACCCCCCACCAGATTATTAGCATTGGCAGATGAACTACATAAAAGAATAACCATTTCCAGACCAACTACAGATAATCAAACACAAATTAAAAAACTTACAGAAATGTACAACAATACATGCAATACACTAAAGCAATATGTAGCAATAAAAAAGAAAAAAATATGCCTTACACAACAACATACTTGGACCAGAGCATACATACGGTGGGCATTGGGATACCCATCCACAGTCAGAGTGCCTATGGCACTTGAAATAGATGGCTCTATAACAGCTGGACATAACATGATAAACCCAATATATCAACACTTTAAAAAAAAACTGCAAAAACAGAGAGTGTACATACCAAATGAAGACATATTTGGAGACCCTGAAACAGACACACCAATAACAACAACTGACATTGTATTTCAACTTGCAACAATAACAAACACATGTCACCCAGGACCACAAGGAATTCCCAAATTTGTGTTCAAACATCTTAGTCACTTCACAGCAAAATACCTGTGCGATCTAGCCAATTACATATCCCAAAAAATTTACAACATACAAAGTCTATACCCAATTGCAATGGTTCCATTTAACAAAAAACCAACAGCAATATCATCTTTATCTAATCTACGACCAATTTCAATGGGACCTTTAGGAATAAAAATTCTTGAAAGAGTGATAAAGGAAAAAATAGAACAACACATACTCCCTGTGTTATCATCAGCACAATATGCCAAAAAAGGATCATCCATTGGCCAGGGTGCCTTAATGTACAAAACAATTATCGAAGTAGTAAAAAAAAGAAAGAAATATGCACCAATTATAGTTCAACTAGACATTGAGGCAGCTTTTGACTCAGTGCCTATAGCCAAATTATTAGACGTGCTGAAAAAAACAACAACACCTCCATCCCTACTATATATAATAGCCAATCTGCTACTCAGCCGTGAAATTCACATCACATTGAATGGAAAAAAATCACCAGCCTTCAGACCGAGTCAATCCATCCCACAAGGATCCCCCCTAAGTGCCTTGCTCTTTACAATATATATAAATCCTCTATTAATAGAGATACAGAAAAAAATAAAAGGCATTCAAATTCCAAACACTGCTTTAAATATATCATGCATAGCCTATATGGACGATGTAACCGTTTTCCTCCCCTCTAAAAAGAACCTCCCCATATTACAAGAGATAATCAAGAATTATACCTCAAATTTTAATTTAAAAATTAACACAAATAAAACTGCTGCATGGTCAATATACACAGGCAAGCACTGTACAGAGATGTTTAATGGTAAACCATCTGCTTTCCTTGGTTTCCCATTCTACCTTGGAACCAATGGAATGAGGCAAAAAATTCAAAATAAATTAAAAAAAGATGCTGAAAAAATCACAGCCTCACTTGAAAAGTCATACCTGTCAATATATGCAAAGGTAGCACTATTTAATCAACTTATAACTACAAAAATTACATACTATACACCTATAATCAAATTTGCAAAAACATTCATATCTAAAATCTCATCAATCTGTAACAAACTAATATGGAAGAGAAAGACAGTGGCAATCTCTTTAAAAAATCTGAGCAGACCACCACATAGCAATGGACTTGGACTCCATACAATCAATGTTTTTTACACACAGAAATCAGTAAATCTAATAACAGCAACCATAAAAAGATTTCCAGACCTGGAGTGTGTAATCAGTATAATACCCACAGACAGACCACCCCCTTCATATGGATATCTATCCACACTGATTGAAGAACTCAAGCCAATATACAACAAAATATCACTCAATAATGACAACAAGTATACATACTGGGACATTTACAATATACTACATCCAAACCAGACACCCAATCTACATCCATCAGTTCTTGGAATAGACAACAGGCAACTACTGCAACAATTCAGAAAATGGTCATTAGAACCAAAATTATTTGATTTTCTACTTAAGCTTAATCTCAATGCTCTACCCACAACCCATTTCCTTAGATTTCGTAGATTCTATACAAATATAGACCCCATGTGCGGGCTATGTCATAGAGAAGAAGAGACACAAGATCATTTTCTTCATTCCTGCAGTGCCCTAGAAACAATACGTCGCACAATGTTTACCACATACAGAAAGGCTATCATTTCAATTGATGAAATAATAAATACATTTAAAAAAGGCAACAACCCTGCTATTCGTGCAGCAACATACAGCCTTTATGCCTACTGGTGCACCAGATGCACTTTTGCACTTGCCAATAACCCTCGACGCCACCCAGCAACATATTCAATAAAACTAGAACTGTTAAGAAAAAGAGACAGCATCCTAGCTCAACCAGATATATTTGCAGCCACATGGTCACACTTGAAACAAAGATCCAGTCTATGAAATATAAAGACCAATAAGATAGATGATGACATTTTCAACATCAGCATTTTTTCCAACTTTAAAAAAAAAAATGCAAGCATAAACTGAACTAAATAGAAGACCAAATTTAAAAACAAGAAGAAAAAAAAAGTATGCAGAAAAGATAAAGACTTATATACTGAAAGTTGTAATTTGTTTTTCATTTGTAAAAAATCAATATATGACTATTGACTGTAACTTTTTAGACTCAATAAAGTTTTGCTTTGAAACTAATATAATAAATAATAAAATAATAATAATAATAAAATAATAATAATAATAATAATAATAATAATAATAATAATAATAATAATAATAATAATAATAATAATAATAATAATAATAATAATAATAATAATAATAATAATAATAATAATAATAATAATAATAATAATAATAATAATAATAATAATAATAATAATAATAATAATAATAATAATAATAATAATAATAATAATAATAATAATAATAATAATAATAATAATAATAATAATAATAATAATAATTCAATTCAATTCAATTCAATTCTTTATTTATTTAATGTACATATCAACAGCATTTAGCCAATTATAGATTGCACAATAATACAAATCTAAATAAGCATTAAAAAAAAATAATAATAATAATAAAATAAATAATACCAATAAAATAGAAAATCAATAAAATGCACAAATAAATAAAAAGGCAATATATCAAATGAAATTAAGGAAAATATTTTTTTATGAGGACTTTAGTGAATTGTTTAAAATCCAAATTAAAAACATCATCATTACCAAAATCTTTGTTATAAGTTCTAGGTAAACGAAATAAAGGGGAAAATCTTAATACATCAGATTTACAATTTTTCAGTTCAAAAACATTATGAGTACGAGTATTATAATTTTTTTTTTTAGTACCTAAGTTAGAAAGCAAATTAGATACAGAAATATTCTGGGAGATGAATTTATGAAGAAGTTTGAGATCTCTTGTTTTTCGTCTCAGTAGTAAATCAATATAGTGTTCATTACTTAAACTATTTAATTTTGCAAATTTGTCAAAAACAGACTGAATTCTTATGATATCTGTCCTGTTATGAGGATTCCATATAATTGAACCATACTCCAAGATGGGAAGAACTAAGGATATAAAAAGTTTAATCTTTGTAAATTTATTAAATGCTTTTCCATATCTGTAAATAGCTCCTACAATTTTAAGAGATTTATTCACCATAAAATTAATGTGATTACGAAAAGATCCATTATTGGAAAATATTATTCCGAGATCTCTTTGATGATCATTTGTTATAATTTTAGAGTCCCCAATATAATAGGAAAACCTTAAGACTTCAGATTTTCTAGAGTAAGAGACAATGGAGCACTTATCCATATTTATATCTATATAATTATATTCACACCAATTCAAGAAATTATCTACATCACTTTGAAGTAAAAAACAGTCATTAATAGAATAAATATGCCTAAAAATTTTGCAATCATCTGCATAACATAGAAGATGTGAAAATTTAATGCATGTTTTTAGGTCATCAATGTATACATTAAATAATAAAGGTGCAAGAACACTGCCTTGAGGCACCCCAGTGAAGCAATAATAAGGTAATGACAATTTACCATTAAACCTCACACAAGACATTCTATCCCTAAGAAAAGAGTCAAACCAATTAATTAATAATTTAGAAAAACCTAACCTACAAAGCTTCTGAAGAAGAATTTTATGATTAACTCTATCAAAAGCCTTGGACATATCAAAATAAACAACATCTAACCTAGATTGATTCTCAATTGAATTTGAAATGTGATCAAAAATAGTTAGCAAATTTGTTTCAATGGACCTATTAGGCAAAAATCCATGCTGCTCTGGTGCCAAAACCTTAGAGACATCCAAGATAATTTTATTATACAAACATCTTTCAAAAATTCGAGCAACAGTGTGTAGAATTGAAATAGGCCTATAGTCACTTACCAAATCTCTAGATCCTTTCTTAAAAATAGGAACAACTTTAGCAATTTTAAGGGATGTAGGAAAAGTACCATTTGCTAAAGAGCAATTAAAAATATGCAAAAGAGGAGAAGCAATGTATTCAGCACATCCTTTATAAATGAAAGCTGGAATATTGTCAAGGCCCACACTAGAATGTAATTTAAGCTGCCCAATAGCAAAAATAACATCAGATTCAATAAATGAATCCAATGTTATTCTTTCTTCAACTAGATCATTATTTTCAGTCAAATCAGTAAAAGAATTAGATTGTTTAAAAAGCTCTGAGAAATAATGAGAAAAATCATCAGCAACTAGATTAGAATTATTATTCTGTAATTTTTTTTTTGTAATACCTGAATCCTTAACTAGAGACCAAAATTGCAAGGGATTATCAGAAATATGACTTTCAGTATTTTGTATAAATTTTTGAAAATCTCTATGATATATAACCTTTGACAATCTTCTATAATTAATAAAATTGTTATAATAATTTAAGTTCTTAGTTTTCCAATATTTACGATGATGAAATGATTTCCTTTTAATAATTTCTTTAAGAGAAACTGAAAACCAGCGAGGAAAACGTTTAGTTAAAAAAATTTTCTTAGGAATGTATTTGTCAATTAGTTCACAAAATGATTGTTCAAAAAATCTCATACAAAAATCTACATCAGATGAAGAATACAAATTTTTCCAGTTAAAATTGGATAATTGTAAACAAAGACCCAAATAATTTCCTTTTCTGTAGTTTCTTTTCATAGTTTTAAAGGGACAGAGTCTATTAAATTTAATATTAATATAAAATTCTAAGGGAGGATGATGCAAGTCAATGGAAAAAGGAAGAGAAGAAGTAGTTAAACATTCAATTGTAGGAAAATTACTGAGAATATAATCCAATGTGTGATCATTAAAATTGGTGTATGGATTAAATTGTTTTAAATTCAACAAATTGCAAAACCGAATCATTCTCAATGCTTTAGGTGAAAAAGAGACAGAATCTATGATAGTAGTACCCGAATATAAATCCGGAATATTAAAATCTCCGGTAATAATAAAATTATCATAGCCAATCAGAAAATCTTCAAGTGATGTCAAAAAATAATCAAACTCCAACAACGACAAAGTGGGTTTGAGGTAAACATTACCCAAAATAAATTTAAAATTGTGATTTAAAGTAATTTCACACCATGTAGATTCACAAAAAGAAGAAGAAAAATAAAGTTCTTTATAAAAAACATCTTTATGAAGAGCAATCAGAGTACCACCACCTCGAGAAATATTATCCATAGATCTGTCAGTTCGCAAAATACTAAATCTATCATCAAGAAAAGAACAATCAGGAAATTGTTGATTTAACCAAGTTTCTGTAAGTAAAATAAGATCAAAATGTTCTGTTTCAAAAAATTGCTTTATTTGAACACATTTAGTTCTCATACCTCTGACATTCATATAAAAACAAGACAGCCCTACCATATTAAATTAAAAATAAATCCAAACAAATAAATAAATGATATCAAGTAAAGAAAAATGTAAGTAAGTATAGTGAATAAAGAAAATAAGAAATAAAAGAAAATAAAGAAAATAAGAAATCAAAGAAAACAGAAAATAACTAAATAAATACCACTAAAGTTTTAAAGAATTAGCCAAAGTTCCATAAAAAAAACAAATGGAAGCACCACGAGGCCATAAATTGGAAGAGATTAAATCATTATGTTTATGAGCAGGAGCAGATATATAAAAGCAAGAAGATTTCAAGTTATACATATTAATTTCATGACATATGATCCTAGTTCTTAAACGTTTTTCAAGAAAGACCTTAATATTATATGAATTAAGATTCACTGGCATATTAGAAACAAAATATTTATTATATTTTGTATTAATATTATTAATAATATTATTATGAATTTTAGAAATACCAAACCCCCTTTCCACAGGTAGTCTACCTTTTTTACCAGAAGTTGAAAAAGAGCATCCCAAACCATTTCCCACATTAACCTCATTATCAATATAATTGTTATATTTAGAGAAATGCGAATAATTTGCTCTATGAGTAAAAAAACCTCTATCAGCATTCGCTAGACAATTTTTTTTCCTGAAATTAGATTTAGAAAAGTCACCAGAAAAATTACTATTATACTTTTTTGGAACAGAATGTGAATATCCATCCTTCAATATATATTTTTTATCAGGAAAATTATCATAATATCCCAGCGATGAATTATTAACAGAAAAGCCAGAAAACTTGTTAAATTTTTCATCATCATTAAGTCTAGAAAATTGTTTTTGATATTTATCAGACTGCCTATAAATTTTAGTTTTATAAACTTTTCCTTTATTGTATCTTGTACGATTATCAATTCCACATCCAATATATTCATCACATGAATGAAAATCCTGATCTAATATCTTATTATTACCTTTATAATCAACATTATAAATGCTATTGTTTTTATTTTTATCTTTTTTCCCAACACTGTTTTTATCTTTATCTCTAATAAAGAATGAGGACTTGGGCAACTTTTCTAAGGTATTATTACCCTTAAAAGATGAATTAACATCACCACCACAATCAACCTCAGCAATATCCCCCAAAACTTGTGTTTCCAATAAATCACATTGTATACCTACATCACCAGAAATAACACCATCACCAATAGCTTTAGATTCCTTCACACCAAATTTTGCCATATTCATAATCATGCTATAAACTTCCTGAAGAGACATAGATTTTAATAATTCAAAAGTAAAACCAGCCAAGTCTACTTTTCTACTTTCCTTATCTTGAAGCAAATTAACTATATCCACATTAGAACTAGAATTTAAACTCCTATCAATACCTAAATTATTATCACTTTTATCTTTAACACTATCTCTATTATAATTATCCCTTTCAGAAATATTATCAATATGTATATCCGATTCCACATCTATAAGATCATTATTATTAACTATATCCACAGTAGAACTAGAATTTAAACTCCTATCAATAGCTAAATTATTATCACTATTACCTTCAACACTATCTCCATTATATCTATCTCTTTCAGAAATATTTTCAATATGTATATCAGATTCCACATCTATAAGATCATTATTATCTGTTGACCTAACATTCCCAATATTCCTCATTTTATCCACAGACAATTGATTACATTCTATACAATGGAAAAAACCCAAACCAACAGAATCAAAAATTTTTGCATCAGACCTGGACAAATTCAAACAAGATATATGAAAATACCCTTGACAAAAACCAGAGCACTTAATTCCATTATCCGCATCTGACAATTCTACATTACAATAAGTACATTTAACCCCAACTACATTTAAACCCAAACCATATGTAGAAGAATCCATTACTAAAACATCAGGATCATTACCAATATTAATATCAGCAAATGGTGTACTAAGATTATCTGAATTATCTATTTTGTGCTCAGTATTATAATAATGATTACAAAATTCACATATGAATTCCGGACCATTATCATTAAAGATTTTAAAATCACTTAATTTATAACAATCCAAATGATACTTTAGCCCACAAAAACCAGCGCACTTTAAATATTTTTGTCTGCCATAAATATTACATAAGCAGAGAGGACATCTGACAGCAAAAGGTGCCATTAATTATAATACAAAAATAAAAAAATATAACTATAAAATATACAAATTTTCCATTAACCTATACAAATCATATATATACACAAAACTTTAAAAAAAAAAAAAAATTCACATCCAACATGTAAAAATCTGTAATATATTAAAGAGAGTAACTTCTTCTTTTCTCTCCTTCACTATTCTCAGATTCTCCAATATATATTAACAATGTCCAAAATAAAAATTGTTGAAAATATCAAAGTCACTATGTACTAATTATTAATAAAATGAAATTTTATGTTTCTGTTATTTAAAAATAAAATAATAGACATTAGAAATCCCATTGATTATGTTTCAAATAAAAACACATACAAAAAACCATGTTAAAAAAAAAAAAAAACTTGAGTCATATAAATTAAACCATGATAATAGTTTCCAAAAATAAAAATAAGCTTCAGTAATAAAATTCTCCAGGTGTATTAGTTCTAAATGCAGATCACTTTAAAAAAAACACTAAAAAAAATCCATTTACTTCTAAAATTCCCAAGGCGTAATTAGAACCCAGTAAACAATCTATTAAAAAAAGCTATTAAAAGAAGCTATTCCATTAAATAATATAAAGGTCAAAGCAGTTTTCAATGATGAATTATATTAGAACAATAGAAATGCTATATAAAAAAAAACCATGATAATATTTCCAAAAATAAAATATAAGTTTCAGTAATAAAATTCTCCAGGCGTATTAGTTCTAAATGCAGATCACTTTAAAAAAATGACACTAAAAAATCCATTTACTTCTAAAATTCCAAAGGTATTCCTTTAAATAATTTTAAGGTATTTCATTAAATAATTTTAAGGTCAAAGCAGTTTTCAATGATGAATTATATTAAAACAATAGAAATGCTAAAACACATTTTGATCCAATTCAATGTTACAGAAAATATAAGTTTCAGTAATAAAATTCTCCAGGCGTTTTAGTTCCAAAAGCAGATCACTTTAAAAAAAAAAAAAAAACACTAAAAAATCCATTTACTTCTAAAATTCCAAAGGCGTAATTATATCTCAGTAAAACAATCTATTAAAAGAAGGTATTCCATTAAATAATTTTAAGGTCAAAGCAGTTTACAATGATGAATTATATTAGAACAATAGAAATGCTAAAAATCGTTAAAAAAAACACATTTTGATCCAATTCAATGTTACAGAAAATATGCTCATATTAATTCTTGATTAAAGGTTTATAAAATGTATAAGTCTGATCCAATTCAATGTTACAGAAAATATAAGTTTCAGTAATAAAATTCTCCAGGCGTTTTAGTTCCAAATGCAGATCACTTTAAAAAAAAAACACTAAAAAATCCATTTACTTCTAAAATTCCAAAGGCGTAATTATATCTCAGTAAACAATCTATTAAAAGAAGGTATTCCATTAAATAATTTTAAGGTCAAAGCAGTTTTCAATGATGAATTATATTAGAACAATAGAAATGCTAAAAATCGTTAAAAAAACACATTTTGATCCAATTCAATGTTACAGAAAATATGCTCATATTAATTCTTGATTAAAGGTTTATAAAATGTATAAGTCTTATAAACATAGTACCAAATTAAACTATGTCTAACATAAACATAATATTGAATTAAGTACAATAATAATAATAATAATAATAATAATAATAATAATAATAATAATAATAATAATAATAATAATAATAATAATAATAATAATAATAATAATAATAATAATAATAATAATAATAATAATAATAATAATAATAATAATAATAATAATAATAATAATAATAATAATAATAATAATAATAATAATAATAAAAAAACAGAAAAAGTAAGGTCATTAAGTTTACTTTAAAATGTAGTATAAAAATTAAATCAATAGCATGAATATGGCAATAAATTGATATCTTAAATGTAGCAGTGGATAATCTGCCACTAAGCAAAATAGAACAACTTAAAATCTCATTCAATCAAGGGAACTTTTAGTTAGGTAAGAAAGCTTACATTTAACTATTTAACATCCCATAATAGCAAGGATATCTAATAAGAAATTTTATAATCGGTTCACTAGATTGAACTATTAGCATATTAAATTAAATCATACAAAAATTTATAATATTTAAATTAAAAAGTTGCCACATTTAAAATAATTAATAGAAATTGTGAAACCCATTAAAGAAATGCATAAAAAAAGTTATAGATTCATGCATTAGATTTTACAAAAGAAAGGGAATGTCATTACTTTACAGAATTATTATAACTGGCGCTACAATGCCATGTCTAAATAAGGAGAAAATTACATTACAAATAATTTATATTTTAAAAATGAAAATTTTAAGAGTTCTTATTAGTGGCATGATTAGGATTTACCTTCCATTACTTGATTACTTGATGTCCATATGGATTGATACACATAAGACTGTAAAATGTGGAAAACACGGTTGGCAATGCAAAGTTTGGAAAAATAATGGCTGGCATCTTGATATAGTTAGCAGTCTATAAGTGGAGATGGCATATTAGCATAGCAGTATGGAAATGATTTTGAAGAAGAATGTGGAAGCAAATTTAGTCTCTCTACTCAGAATTCATATTTCAAGATTTTGACTGACATGGATTCATTCTGCAACATTGACTAAAATAGTACAAAAAGAGACCTCTAGCCTAAAATTTCGGCTCTATTTATATGCTAGCAAGACCTTCCTGAATATTCCCTTTCTGCTGATGAGGCCCAGATGTCCATTAAATGGCCTGAATGAACTTTTTCTTTATTCACAATGATAATGCAACAAGTTCTGGAGAGTATTGTTTTAACCTATTTTGAGAGTGGAAATAGATTCAAAAGATATAATTTCCATTAACATTATGCTTGCTAAGGGATTTTAATTTATGAATTACCCTTTTTAAATTAAATCAAGAACATTCTTTTATTCATAAGTTTTTGAGTTATTTTAATTACTCTCCAGAACCTTCTTTGGTATTGCATCATCTAAAATAAAATACATGAACTATGAAATATAAAATAAATATACAAAATATTTAATATTTAATTATGATCAATAATATTTTTAGCAATCTCAAACACACATACATGATTATTTAAGGGAGTGAAAATTTAAATATTTCTGAATTAAAATTAATAAATATTCTTAAAATAAAACGTTTAATTTACGAAAGTAAAAAAAAAAGGGGGTGGGGTTTCTGAATTAAAATTAATAAATATTCTTAAAATAAAACGTTTAATTTACGAAAGTAAAAAAAAAAGGGGGGTGGGGTTAAAACACTTGTATGTGTGTTCTTACACTCTAGTGATTTACAAATATATACCTGGGTTTAAACCTCTGTTTTAAGGTTTTGAATCACCAGACAGTGAAGCAAAAATATGTGTAACATATTTTCCGCTTCAGTATAGAGAGTTTTGCCTGTTTTAATCACATTCGTAGTACTTACACTCAGTGGCTGACACTATTATTGAGAGAAAGTAATAACTTAATAATAGTATCAGCTGCTGAATTTAAGTGTGTATGAATATGACTTTTTAAGATGAAAGCATTGCGCAGCTATTTATTGTCTAAAGTTTGCTTATCATAGAATTACAGAGTAAAAAGAAAAAGAAGTAAATTTTTTTATAGAATTACTTAAACTATTATTTAATATAATTTCCAAAGTCAGGCAGGTATTTGTTAATTCTTATTTAGTTTACAAAATAAGAATAAAAAGCCGAATGTGGCTTACAAATTGTTTTTTTTTGTTTTTTTAAAGATGTTTATGTGTTGAATTACAGAAACAGGAAAATTTGGGGGAACAGTAATTCTCCAATCCTTATTCAATAGAATTAGATAAGTTAAAGTTTTATATAAATTGCTAATCATCAACTGAGTGACTTCTTATATTTAGCCTTTGAATTATTATCACCGCTTTGTTATTATTATTTACTAATTTATAATATGTTTTATTGATAATTTTTGCCAGAATAAAACTTGGAAAGCAATTATTGTTTTTATTTAGTGATTGATTGCCATGTTTATGACTTCAAAATCAAATTTTAAAAAATGTGATTGATAATGTTTTATGTAAGTTATATGTGTACGTGTGCGTGCATGTTTTTTCATGTAACTAACCCATATCCAATCCAGATAATTATCTAATAGTTGATAAATGGATATCTAGCTATAGCTAAATTAATCTGTAAAACAAAGAAAGAAAGATATAAATTTAATGAATTTCTGCCTTTGTTTCTATTCTGCAAGTTTTCAGTTGTTCTTTTGTGATTCAGTTTTATTTTTTTTCTTATAATATATGGGTCTTGTGTGATTCATCCTTTCCTATTTTTTTTCCAGTTATTTAACTTTGATACCAGTTTCCTTCAAAAACAATATGGTTTTGAATTTAAGTATTTTGGATTTATATTTTTAGTTTGTCCAATTTATTATTATTTATTTATTTATAGATATGGAAGAACATTTAATAAATGTATGGAAAACAAGAAATCTTAAATTTGAACATAAAATCGCTTAAAATATTTCTGTATCTAACTTGCTCTCAAAGTTAAACATATTGTACTCACAATATTTTGAACTTAAAACTTCTAAGTTTAATATATTAAAATTTTTCTCTTTAGTTTACCCAAAACAAAGACTTTGCAGATAAAGACATTTTTTTATTTAGATGTTAAATGTTACCCTGGAGCCATCTTAATAATTTTTAATCCCATTTGTTGTTCATTTCATTCTTTGTCTGTTCTTATTATTATTTTTTTTTTTATGCTAGTCTATATTTGCATATATTAATCAATTCACTGTACAATCTATAATTGGTTTAATGCTCTGGATATGAACATTAAATACAGAATTGAATTATTATTATTAATATCATCATCATGTTTCTCATCATTGTTCTCCCTTCTCTCCCTCTTCCTCCTTTTCTTTTTCTATTTTAGTTAGGTCTCCTTGTTTTTAAAAAAGAAATATTTATTTGAAATTTCAATTTGATTTTTTTATGCTATGTTCCTAATATATATCATTCCCTGAAAAATTTTAAGTTGTTGTAGTCAAAGTTGATTATCATGTTCATTTTTTTAAATTCATTATACTTTTATTTTATTTACGATTTAAGACCAAATTGGACCACATTTTTATTTTCAGAATTAGAATAACACATTTTGTTTTTTTATCATTCTATTTTCTAAAATCATTCTATTGAAATCATTTTCTGAAAATGTTGAATTTTCATAGCAGCCATATTTACTATAAATGGTGCCTCATCACTAAACGAAAAAATAAAAATAAAACCTAACAAAATTATTATTTTAAAGAAACTTCATACAAACTTTATAAAATATATAAAAAAAATACTTCAATGAGAAGATTGGCATTGTTACCTAATGAAACAACATTTTATTAAAACATGATTTTATGCAGAAAGTCATAAAGGGTTGTTAGCAGCTCATGAGCTGCAGATTGCTTATGTCTGTTTTAAAAGAATCTCTTTAAAGGGTTTTTACTACATTCATTTCTTTTTTCAAACCAATATTTATTTGTTTACAATACATTATCATCCAATCTTCATCATATAAATCATCAATTGTTAATTTCAAATGCATATAGAATTGTTCTTTTTTTTTTTATCATCTGTGGTATCTAATGTAGAGCCATAAACATGGATTATTAATATTAAGAGAATTTATTTTGACTCTTGCTGCTTTTATTTTTGCATTGATAGTCTTATATATCTTAGATATTTTTATCTATTAGAAATCCTGAGCAGATTTATTTTTGGAATAAATAATTTTATAATTATTTAACTTTACAGATCTCATCATACCTTAGCTAATAATCTAAGAATGTCACATTCTTATCTTTCCATTTCTTTTTGAAGTAGATCAAGTTTCCTGCAGATTAAATATAATTTAAGAGCTAAAACTTGTTCATTTTATCAATAGCTAACTTATTAATCAATTTAGATTTTGAATTGGGATTGCAATTTTTAATAAATGAAGTCCAAATGAATATGGGATCCTTTGTGAGCTTAACATTAATACCCACATGACTAGCCAAAGTTTTTCTGAGTATATTTAAAATGGACTGCTCTTGATATGATAACAGGAAACTTTTACTTAGAAAAACAGAATCTGCAGAGACAATTAATTTCATTTAGAATTGGGATAATAAATTATACTGATAATTCTTTTTGGATTAGGACCATAATGCAAAGCTACTATCAGAATATAATTTATTTGAATAAGTACATGTTGGAAGGTCTTTTTTTTAAATTTGTAATCATTCCAGCTTCTGAGAAGCTCTTAAATAAGACATCTACTTAAACAGTTTCAAATTCTTGGGGGATTAATCTGATTTTTATTATAATTTTTAAAATGAATTTTTTTAAATACATGTTGTATATATTGTTAAGTGTATCACTTGATGATGGGATTGGGTGCAGGAAAATATATATTGCATTTTTTATGGTGTTTAAGGAATAATTGAAGCAAATGAGTAACAGAATTAACTCATGATTTATATTTTGTTTTGAAAAAAAAATCTCACTATTACTTGCTGAATTATTGATATTGGACCATTTCTGCCATATTAAACATAAACCAAGCTTCATTATTATTGAAATCTTCATTCCTACACTCAAAAATTATCCTATTCTGAAATGGAATTTAAGGGAAACTAACTGATGTTGATATAGGTTCAACAAACTCATAATAATAGCTGGCAGAGTCTAATTCTTATGCATATTGAATGCAATTCATTTCAGGTTGGAACAAAACCAATAATGCTTTTATAATTTTTGTCCACAAAAGTTCCAGAAATAACTGAGAAACTTATAAAATCATTGATTGATGCCAAGAAAAAAAAGAGAGAAATCATGGAGAAGCAAAACTTTACAAGTTCTAGTTGCAATGACTGGTCACTTTATTAAAGTTTGGTGGCAGTAAAAATATCTCTACAAAAACTACTATTTAGTGGCAATAAAAACACTTCTACAAGAACTGTTAGTGTTAGTGCTAATCAGGTTACCAATCTTATATATTGGCTTTCTAAACCCATGATTGAAAGAATGAGAACAGAATTAGAATACAATTGCAAAGCTTCTCTTTCACAGTAACCTCCTAATATCAATGCAACAAAACCCACAATTGCTGGTGAACTTGAAACTGCATTTGATTATTCAGAAGCAAAAAAGGTTCCAGGAGTAGATAACATGATTCCAAAATTTATAAAAAATTTAGAAACTAAAACCAAAGCATGTTTTACAAAAACTATTCAGTAACATTATTTTTACAGAAACTATTTCAAGAAATTGGCATAAAAGCAAAACTATAGCAGTTTTAAAACAAAATAAACCCATAAATAATCCTAAAAAAATTATCATTCAAAATCATTATGATGTTTTCTCTGCAAGCTTTTGAAGGAATCAAATTCATGACAATTTTTTAGAACCAATTATTTGTATAGAAGAGACTGAAAAAACTGACATTCTCTGAAAAGGGTTTTTTAAATGAATTAAAAATTGGTGTTACTTTTATTTTATCTAATTCCAGCTATTCAGTTGGAAAAATAGTATTTTTCTAAAATTTACAAATGCAGAAAAACTATTAATTAACTTGTCAAAATGTTCTTCAATAGATAAATGTAAATTAAACTAAATGATAATCATAGTAAGTACAAACTTTTATAGACTGGTCTATCACAGGGTTCAGTTTTTTCACCTACTTTATTTAATATATTCATAAGTGATCTTCCAGAAATAGAATGCAGGAAATTAATTTATGCCAATATATTGCTTTGATATTCAAAAGAGATTTTTTTTCTGAAATAGAAAAATTTCTTATTAAAAATAATGCAGGATTGAAAATCTGTTTTAAAGATTGAGGTCATATTCTTAATCCAAAAAGATACATCTAAAACACAAATAAACATCTTGTAATGTGAATATAACTTTTTATTATAATTGACTGAAACTGAAACAGACTGTCCCATACTATTTAAGAATAACTTTAGATGATAACCTAACTTATTCTCTTCATTTATTTAAGATTAGATCAGAATTAATATCTAGGAAAAACCTCCTAGGAAACTGGCTGCCATTATTTAAAATAATAATGTGAATATTTTATGGACAATTTTTTTGATACTAGACTATTCTACTAGTGAATACTGTGTCCTTGTTTGTGAGAAAGTTTCCAAATAAACTTCTGGATACTCCTATTATATATTTTCATGAGAAATATTACTGGTATTCTCAAATTTTTTGCAGTGTTTTCCTTTTATATGTTTCACCAACAGATATCAGAAGAAAAGTTTCCTCCCCAAAACAGTTGTTATGATCAGATTTGTAAATAACTCAATGTATAGTTTCACTATATAAAAGTTGATTCAAATTAATATTCTTTTTGGAGTGTTCGACAAAGAATCTGTGATTGAGGAATTATAATGTAAAAATTGGAATTCTTATGAGATTCTTAAACCAATTTTTTACCCCACCTCCCAGGTCTAACAATAAAGCCAGCCAGATTTTATCTTTCTAGATGTACATAGAATTACAACAATGGATTTAGAATAATCTAAGATAATTGCATTTATTTATTCTATTAATGGAATTTAACACACACTGATGTATGTAAATGTGGATAAACACTATGAAACACACAATTAATGATTGTCTAATTTATGGCCGCAGTGGCAGCAATGAAATGCTTAATAAAGCCACCAGGTCTATAAGTTCCTTTATGATATTTTGTTATTAAGCTGTTTTTTAAAAAAAATCTATACAATAAATAGTTAATTATAAAATTTTAATTACAATACATTTATGATTTCAAAGTTTTGTAATGTTTTCTATGATTTTTATAATGTAAGTAATTGACCATCACAAATCTGGATTAATTTTAAAGTAAAATAAAAATCTTTTGATACTTATTGATTAAAAGTATTTAATACATACATATCATTCAGAATAGTTTTTTATACAAATATATTTAAGTTTTCGTGTATGTTTATACATATTGATGTTATTAAAAAAATAATATTATAGATTTAACTTTTTCATTTTAGAACTGTGTTTATGTTTTCTTTTCCAGCTGGTGATTGGCTTCAAGCATCCCACATGTATGTATTATATGAGAGCTATGGAATGACCACTTATCAAATCCAGGTTCTGTTTGTAGCAGGATTTGGTTCAAGTATGATTCTTGGAACAGCAATTGGTTCTTTTGCAGATAAATAGTAAGAAAAAAATATTTCCTTATATGTAAATAATTCTTTTATCTATTGATCTATTCCTACTAATGCTTAAAATGGAGAAAAGGAAGAGAAAAATGGAGGAAAGAAAGATGTTCAAAAAATTATATAAATGAAAAAAAATTATCCATAATGATTAAAAAATGAATGAGTTTTTATATTTATTTTTAATATTTGTCACATTATATCTCTGTTAATAATAAAAAAGATAAAAATTATGGGCTTTATTCTGATAAAAGTGTGAAATCTCTGCTATAATGAATTTTTTTTATAAACCCATTGATTTTGTAAAAAATATTTATTATCACTCATTGTAGAAATTAAATAATATTTAAGTTACTAAATATAATTAAATCAGTAACAGTAAGAGTTTAAACTAAATTGAGGGATATAAAGCATCAGAATAAGACCCACTTGAAGAGAAAGAACCTCCGGTCTAAAGTGAAATGGTTTTGTAAATAATTAAAAAAACTTCATCATTCTCCTTTTTTCTTATTCACTACTGTTAACATTTTGTACTATCACATTTTTATATGCATTTCATTATGAATTCATTAAGGTATAATATATTTTTTTAAAATTATATTTGAGTCATCTTTACCAGATAATTAATTTTAATAGATAGAAAATTTAGGTCAATCTCAAGACATTTTAAAACTAATGTCCACTTTCAAACAATTTTTTTTATTAGAATTAAGATTTTGATCTTCCTCATCTTATAAAATATGTAGTCAGTGGGCAGCATATCTTATGGGATATTGCTTATCAAACACTAGGCTACAAAATCTTAAATTATATGAAATATTTTATTTTTTATGTTTTACTAACATCTTTCCTTTTATATATTATAATGTATATAACTGTAGTTTAGATTTCACATTAATAAAATATATTTTTAGTATTTATTCAAACATATACAGTTTAAAATTTAAAACAAAAATGAATATTTATACACAAATATCCAGATATGCAAACTTACAAATATTAATTATTATAAGTAATGCAATACAAATATGTTGGTTTTATTTTACAGAAAGCACTTTAAATTATTTTTAATATTAAATATGTATATGTTGTGATGCATTGCAACTTCTCTATATACGGAGTCAGGAATCTCTCAGCAACTATGCCCAGAAAAATATGTTAGCCACTTTAACTTTTCTTTCCATTTCCCACCTAAGTTTTTCCATATTCTTCTTTATTCTACTCCATCCCATTTCCACAACATAATCTATGTCAACTCCATGGCTTTTATATCTAAATTCCCCTTATTTTTTCCCAAATCCAGCATAAAAACCAATAACCCATTTTTTGTATAATCACTTTGTTTATTTTTATTCTCCACAACTTCATTATTTACTCCGTTTCTGCTTTCAGGCATTTACATTCATTTAACAGATGCCTAATATTTTCTATGCCTTCCTTACATAACTTGCAGACTAAATCATCCACATTTTTCCATTTATGTGTATATTCCTTTATTTCTAAAGATCTGTTCAAGCCTTAAACAGCAAATTACTTTCCTTGCTATTATCATAAATTAACACACATCCAATATTCTGTTTACTTCTCTCCATACTAGTTCTCTATCTCTCCAACTCTCTATTCTTTATTAATGCATTTATTCTTCTATCTCATTTCTTACCATTGAAACACTCAACAATTCTCCCCACCTTTTATATCAATATACTGAAGCAATGGATCTGTAGGCCAGATTCACGCTTCACATCTTTCTAGATTGCTAAACTAGGATCGAACCAGATCCACACATGTAACAATGTTTATAAAACTTTCCATCTGCCATCTTGTATGTGTTTAATTTTAGACCAACTAATAAGCGAATAAAATATCAAAATTTTCTATTTAAAATTGTTAATTATAAATATTGGAGGGGCCCAGATATTAATATATATATATATATATATATAATTACAGATGGAAACTTTTATAAAAATCAATAAATAAATTTTTAATATCCTATTTTTTTTTTAGAGTCAAAGTATTTTATTCTGGAGATTCATTTTCATGATAAACCCTGCTAACATTCTTAGCGTAAAACAAAAGAAAGTCCATTAACAAAATAGTAATGGAATTTCTAATTAAATTAAAAGTAAAACAGAAAATATATTTGAAACAAAAATTCTTCAAATCTACATTAAATTAAAAATAGATTTGAAACAATAAAATCATTGGATTTATCAGGAGAGTGAATTTAAAGAATACAATACAAACATATTTTAGATCAATGATTACGGTCACCAGAATTTTATGTATCCACTTGGCCTTGGGTGAATGAAAAGGGTAATTTCCAAAAAGTATTCTGAAAGGGTATAAATAACCCATGAGAACAATAGGAGTCAGCCAGTCATAGATTTGTTCAGTCAGTGTATGGCAAATCCATGCCGCTTTAATTTTTAAATAAATATAGATGATATGTGTAGAAGCATGGTAGTGGGGCAATGATCCTTAGTCTGCTCATTTTCCCATTGTCTCAAGTATGATCGCCAAAGTACCATAAGCCAGAGAAACTTTGTCAAATGTTTAAATGTTGGACTGCTGAATTGTTGAACTCTTAAATCAAACTCATAGCTAGCTAGGCCTGTGCAGAAATTATGAAAGACCACTCCAAATTCGTATATCACAATGGTACCTAAATTTCCAAAAGGGATTCAGAATAAATTGGGTAATATTTTTTCAATTGTTCATTTCTAACCACCTGATTTATTCTTCAAACTCCAGTTGACCTTAAAATTTAATTTTGCCACCACTAAATGTCTTTTTAAATGAAATTCCGCTTAATTAAATGTAACTTTTTTATTAACTAAACTCTGTAACAATGACTTGCTATAATTTAAATTTAATGTCTCTGCTCTCACTCTATCTATCCTTAAATTATGCTTCTATTAATGCAAAACTTTTCTCATAAAACAGTTTAGAAAGATATCTATTATTTACTTCTGAATGTATTTGTTTAAGTTTTTTAAATGTCTGATTTAAAATGAGATCTAAATGCCAATTCATCCCATCTCGATAAAAGTTTTATAATTAAATAATTTTGCTTCCTATTTCCCAACCAATGTCTGTCGGTAAATATATAACTCCTTTGCTCTAAATGATTATTACTTGGAGCATCCTGTTTGTCGAGATGAAATAATTTTATTTTGCTTTATATAATTTGAAAATATTTTATGCATATATGCTTTTGTTTTGGGGAAGATGCTGGGTCAAGTATGAGATTTTATTTAATTATATTTCATTTTAAATGAATGAAAGGGTTTTTTTTTTTTAGAAAGTTTCTTCTTGTAAACAGTAAGAGAGAGTATAAATGTTTAAATTTAAAATATTGATGGGATTTTGTTTTGAAGGGAGAGACGTGTCACCCAGAGAAATGATATTTGTAATAATATATTGTAGGTTTATATTGTGTTGATCCAATCTTTGGTCAATCTGTATAATATCTGTATAATCTTTCATGGCTCAGTACAAGTTTCATATTTAATTTTAAAAATCTAGTTTTCTAGTATTTGTATTTTGTCTTGCCAGCACTTTGCTTGATCACCTGTTTTTGTTCTTTGATTGCTAAGTCAGAATTATAACACATGATACATTCACGAGCTAAATTTTGGTCAGGATATGAAAGACAAAATTGGGAAGACCCAGGGCAAGTTGAGCTTAGCAAGCCTTGGTGATTCCTGTCCTTTCACCTGAAATATCTTGAGGTTTTCTAATTGTGCAGACCATTCCTCTTTATTTCTTGGCATCACTAGAATGAGGCAGGGGAATTGAGTCTGTGCTGGTGATGCAATGTCAAATGCTGGACCTGATTAGTTTCTTTTGTTTCTGAGCACATCATGGTGGGTTGATAATGGTCTGATCATATTTTTGTTTTACTAACAGTGAAGTATTTAGTTGCGAATATCATGATCCGTTTACATTTAAACGTGTCACTTTCTTCGGAGCCAATTCCTAAAAATATGATCAAATTATTTCTCTCTTAGAATCATTTTTACTTATATTAAAGTTACTAAAAATAGGGCTGTTTAAATATTTGTTTCTTATATCACATATTTGAGTCAGCCTCTACCATAGACCTCTAATCATTTTATCTGTTTAAATTGGCATATAAACTATACAGCTCCCTTACATGAGGCATAATGAATAACATGATCAAAATTGCTGTTAACAGATAATGAAATAAATCAGTGAGACATTAAAAAATTACAAAGATGTTTTTATTAAATATATATATGAAGTTAACCTACCTGTGGTTCGTTTCCATTAATATTATTCTAAAATTAGCATTTCTATTTAATTATTGTGCTGCTATTTGATGACTCAAGTTCACATACATACCATTTCTACTTTTAAGTTCATGAATAAGTGTAATTAAAATAAATGTTAGAGTTAAACGTTAGAATTAGTCGAGGCTCATGTTCCACCATTGATGCTGCCGCCCAGAATTTAGAGAAGATTAATTGCTTGTCTTGAAAATGTTGTCAATTACTTGGTCGATTTATAGAGTGAGTCAACAGGGTAGAATCCATAAATATTCTTGATCTTTGATCTCGCATATGGTTGGATTCGAAGTAATTTTACCCCGGCTGTGAATTATGTTGGGTTAACATACAATTTCGACCGGGACAGTAATTTTTTTTTCTTTCCCAGATTTTGGTGCTACAATGTGGTTCAAACCATAAATAAAATGGAAAACTGAGTAATATATTTTGTTTACATGTGGTAGAAAGAAAGGAAAGATATGTATAATTTTTTTTTTTCCCCTGGATTTTGCCTGTAGAGTATGAACATATATATATATGATATAATTTTTTTCTTTTCCCTGGAGATTGATTTTTCAAATATGGGATTTTAATTAATAAACCTACATACAAGTATATTTTCTCTGTTCTCCAGATTTTGGTTTAAAATAATTCCAAGATCTTATTCAGTTAAAAATGTATTTAAAAAAACCCAAATACATTCGCGATATACATATATATGTCAGTAACCTGATATGATAGGTGAAGACCCTTAATGAGTTAAAAAAATGTATTTTAAAACAAATACGCTCACCATAGATATTTGTATTTTTTAGTAATCTGATGCAATAGATGAAGACCCTTTTACCAAGTTAAAAATGTATTTTAAAACAAATACACTCACAATACATAGGTGAAGACCCTTAATGAGTTACAAATGTATTTTAAAACAAATACGCTTGCAAGACATATATGTTATTTTTTTTAGTAACCTGATACGATAGGTGGAGACTCATTTATTGAGTTAAAATGTATTTTAAAACAAATACCCTCACAATATATATACTTTATTTTTAGTGACCTGATACAATAGGTGAAAACCCATTTACTGAGTTAAAAATGTAATTTAAAACAAATACTTTCACAATATATTACTGAGTTAGCAAAATATATTTTTAAAACAAATACACTCATGATTAGTAACCTGATATGATAGGTGAAGACCCTCTTAGATACTTGCATTTTTCAAAATAAGTTAGTCACTTGAAAGAAAATAAGTGAAGAATTGATTTGTTATACCATTTATAAGTGAATCAAGAAATGGAAATTTTCAAAAGTAATAAATCAAAATATGACCAAATAGCATATTATTGTGTGTGTGTGGACTTGAGTGACTCTTTGTGATTTATGGGATCTCACCTTATTGTCTGGCACAAAATCCTGATCATCGATAGCTACTGCAATATCCTCAAACCCAGGTAGTCCATTATAGGAAGTCTTGAAATGATAAAAAAAAAGAAATAAATGAAAGTAAATTTGATGTTAAATAAATATGTATGTACATAACTAATCTAAAATGTCTTTAGTTTGTTTCAGGAACCAGAGGACAGCTAGGTGAAAATTTTTTTCTTTCTCAAGTAGACAGGGCAACTGGAAATTTAGGCACGGGAATAAAAGAGAAAGCAGAGCAAAACAGGGCAGATACAGTTTAGGTAGATTAGATGTGGGACTTTGGGGTTGGGAAAATTAGTATTTTATGTATTATATTTATTAAGCAAATAAAAGAGATTTCAAATAAAGCAAAATGGAAGAGGATATGCACAAGATATTAGTGGACTGGGAGGACGATGAGCCAGAAAAAGAATCAGAGGGATCAGAAAAGGGAGTGATGAGATAGTCTTCAAGAGATCCGGAGAAAGGGGTCAAGGATGGAGCCATGGTACAGTGAAGCCCAGATCATTGGGAGGAGAACAACATGATGAAGAACTTTATAAAGGAAATGAAGGAGGAGAGACAGATGATGAGAGAGATGCTGAAAAGTTTTATCACTGGAAAATGGTAAACGATTAGTGGAGATTGAAAGGAGATTGGATATCCAGGAACACCATGGTAGGAGAGAAGCAATGGATGTATGGCCAAAGGAAATAGCCTACACCCAACAGATGGTAGATCAAGATAAAGAAGAGGATGAAGAACCAAGACTGAAGATAGAATGTCAACATCCATTAATCGAAGAAAATGAATATCACAATGCTGTAACTATCAGTAAACTGGTAGGCAGTGACAAGCAGAACCATGAAGAGAAGCAACAACCCATCCCTGTGGTTGTCACTCAAGAAACATCACTGATGCTACAGTTCATTCATATATAAGATTTTAGAGGAGAACTGGAAAGTCCAATAGATCATTTAAAGAGTCTACAGGAAACTTTTTATTTCCACCAAGTGGGTGAAAAGGAAAAAGTGGCAATCACCAGTCATCACTTAAGGGCAGCTGCCAAAGATTGGTGGAAATCATTAAGTTGCCACCATCAATGATATTTGAAGGGTATAAGAAAGCATTGATGCAGACCTATTGGAACAAGGAGTGTGAGGAGAGCATACTGCACAAGGTCGCAAATGAAAGATGTCAACATGATCATATGGAAACCCATATGCAGTTTTTTTTGCATCAGGTGGCAATATTAAGGTCTCTATCGGCACTGATATATTTAGAAGCTCACATAATCAGAGTCATATGCTATAATATGTCACCCTGGATTCCGAAGATCATGCTAGGAAGTCTGATTGTGACAATTGAAGGGATGATCCTGCTTCTGACATTAATAGATTACGAGAATCTAGAACCATTAAAGGAAAATGAAAATAGCATGGACAGAGACCATAAGGACAAAACTAGAAGCTGAAAGATTGATGAAGTTATGTCAAAGCCGATCAGGACTGATATCAGCATAAATACTATGGCAATCGTCCATGAGAACGATAAGTGGAAAGGGGGGATTAATGTGGATCCTGTAATTAAAGTGACTATAATCGATCAGCAAATATTGACTTTTATTGACTCAGGCAGTCAAATGTCAATGGTATGGAGAAACTGAATCACTTCGCAAGAGGCTGATTTTAAGTGTATGTGGCTTTCCATGCACCCATTACAATTGACCCTAGAAAATGGTAGAAAGATGATTTTCAGTGAGAATTACCAAATCTGGCTTGAAGTCAGAATTAACCAGCAATGCTTTGGTCATGCATTTCAGGTGATGGCTGGATTGTTATATGACATGATGCTGGAGTCCGATTTTTTGATGAAGAACCATGGAGTCATAGACTACCCATTAAAATAGGGCATAATAAACAATGAACCGGTTGCATTTGACATGACCAACCATCCAGTCAAGACTGTTAGTATAGTACAACCAGTGTACGATGAGTTAATAACTATGAAAGTTGACCTACTAAAAAAACTACGTGCCTGTGTTTTCCAATGTGCCAGGAAAAATTAAGGGGTATATCCACAAAATAAGGGTAAAAGAGGAATTGTATGTTCAGACTAAAACTTACCTCATCCCTTTTCAATACAAAGAGGAGGTTGAGCAGCAAATAAAACATGCTAGAGTGAGATATAATCGAGTGGGCTCCATCGCCATATAATAATCTTCTATTTGTGGTCAAAAAAAGAATGGGAACCTATGGTTGTGTCTCAATACATGCAGATTAAATACTATTACGATTCCAGAATGAGATGTACCACCACCTATGTATGAAACTTTCGTTTGCCTTGCTGGGAAAACTGTCTTCTCTACTCTGAATATGACCACCAGCTACTGGCAAATGGCTTTGGATCTACGCAACTGGAAATATACTGCCTTTTGCTACAAGAGTCAGACTCATATATTTAAGAGAGTTCCGTTTGGGCTGATAAACAATGGAGCTGGTTGATGCATTGTTTGAAAAATGTATTGTCCACAGAAATCCAAGAATGGATGTTATGTAGATGATATTGTAATAGTATCTAGATACATTAATGAACATTTGAGAGACCCTGAACATTTTATTTTTAATGTGCCTGGGAAAATAACAATAAATATGGAGAAAAGCTGCTTTGCCATTAAGGAGATTAAATTATTGGGTCACCTGGTAAACTAGCATGGTGTCAAGGCTCATCTAGAAAAAATCGAGGCCATACGCCATTTCCCTAAACCCTCAAATCACAAGCAGGTCCATTTCTTTTTGGGGCTGTCCAACTTCTACCACCGCTTTTATATGGGTTTTGCTTGCGATACTACATATTTGATTGATTTAATAAAGAAAAACAAGAAATGGAAGTGGAATGCAAACCATGATCATGAGTTGTCCAAAATTAAAGAAGAACCAGCATGGAATGGAGTTATACAGTCTTGTCCTATTATCAGTATGAAGACCGGAGATATCATTGCATAAGCATTGATTGATTCAGGAAGTCAAATATTGTTTTTGTGAAAATAAAAGGAGAGCAGCCACATTTGTAAACACTGCCGCTATAGAGAATGCTGGTGATGCTGACCAAAGGCAAGAAGGCAAATATTGGAACCAAACAGTGAAAACAGTGGATTCAGCAACAGGACATTCAATATGTATTAACATCTATTTGTAAACTCCAATCTAATCCCTGTGAGAGAGAGTCATGGAAGAGTTAAATCATTTTCTTCGGCTTTATGTCAGCAAAAATCACCATGAATGGGTGAAACAGACAGAAAAACACTAATTACATTAATTGGATGCAGAATGAGTCTACGGGGTTTGCAACCATCAGATTACATTTTGGACAGAATTATCCAATGCTGATAAAAGCTCCCTTGCTTGTAGATCAGGAGAAAATTGACAAAGAAAAGGATAAAAGAAAGGCTCAAATAAAGTTGAAACATGTGGAAGAATTACTGGGTAAAAAGAGGAAATCGACGACTGTGTGGATTCGAGGTAGGAGACTTAGTTTTTTAAAGAAAAACTCACATCAGCAATCTGACCCAGCATCAATATTAAAATTTTTTCCAGTATACGATGGACCTTTCACTATACAAAGGAAAAGTGGTTCGAATGCCTTTGTATTAGAAGATGTGGATGGGATTTATGCATGAGCCTTAGACCTGCCATTTAAAAGATAGGAGATAGGAAGTAGATTTAAGGAATTGAACTCAGGGCAAATGTTCAACCAGGAGTTTTTAAAAGTTTTTAAGATTTGGAGTTTAAAGTTTAAAAAAAAAAACTGCAAAGAAATGCTTTTATTATTATTTTTTTCATGGCATGATGGAGCAGTTGAATTCAAAAGTTGTATCATGTAAATTAAAAGCAACTTCTATTTTTGTAGAATTTAAAAGAAAATAAATTAAAAAGTTTTATATGTGTAATAACGCACAGACTTATTTTATGTTAAAATCTTATATTTTAATCTTCAATTGATTTTAGTTTAAAATAGTAAATTTTTTAGATGCTTCTTTTCTTTTAAAGTAATTAAAAGCTAGCAGAGTTTAAAAAGTATTTTAATTAAAAAAGATTTATTTATTTTTAAAGCCGAGATTTAGTTTGGCATTTTTAAAAAAAAATTAATGTTGTTTTTTAATTAAGATTGAGCAGAAGCTAGAGATGTACCCTGGTTGAAACTTCTAATAAAAGATTGTCTGGGAGATAAGAGAGGACATACATAGCTCTGGGTTATTTCAGATTGAGGAGAGATTATTCATAGAGACTATTTTAGTCACTCAGCTTATTCATACAGACTTTTCTGTTATTGAACTGCCACATAGTTGAAGCAATTCTAATTATTGTATTTGATATTTGTTCAACCGGAATCACTAAGTTGGATTTCTGTTAACTGTCAGTAATTCTGCTATTTGCCATGATAGTACCAGCTGTCCAGACATCATGTCTATAATGTATGCTATGAAGAATCTCCATAATGAGATGTACTAAACCTTTCTAAGGATGAACCTCCGGAACTCCAAAATAGTGACTATAATCATGACCTAAGTACCTAGTCCAGAGCTGATCCCAATAATGCTTCCATTCTCCTGAACCTGTAGTAAATTAAAGCGTGACCAACAGAACTCAATATTACCTCGAGGTAACTCACATTCCCATATTAATCCAGGGCTACATCTCTAGTTACAGTTTTATCAAATCTCAGCTTAATCTTAAAAAAATTATTTTTATACTGTGTGACCTATTAATTTAAATATTAATTATTTATGTATTTTTTTTTATGTATTGAAGTCTTATTAGCAAGATTTCCATCTTAAAATATTATTTGTCTCAGAGTATATTGCAAGTTAGTTATATTTTTGTATATTTAATGTTTTATGTGTTATATTACAAACCCTTGATAAGCTGATATTAGTAACTTTCTTTTACTCATGTATCCTTTTTTTTATTTATCATTAAACTTAATGAAACTGGTTTTGTGTTTTCTGCAGAGTACAGATCTTTTGGCTGTCAGGCTATTGAGTTATGGTCCTCTTTTCTTAGTGAATATTTTATTTTCTATAATTCAGATTATGTAGTCTATAATCTTTTATTTTCTTGTGTGAGTTTGCTGGCCTAAACACACCTGACCATGGGTGTTTTGCAGTTATGGGACATTCTTAGTTCCGACATTTTGTTTCTGGGCTAAGAAAAGCTTGTCTGCAGTGTTTCGTTGGTTCTTTACAAGCATCCAATTTTCTAAATCTCTGTGGGAAAATTGAGATTGGTTTAGGTGAACCTCTAGCAAGAAGTCATAGGCCCCTTTTATGTCATAGGTTAGAAATAAATTTATCTGCCTGGGTTATTAATGTATTAATACTCTCATACACTCTTGAATAAAAATATACTAAGAAAATGTAGATTAGGTTTCCTTTCTTTATCCATTCTATGCTTAATAAAAGTTTTTTTTAAGTACTTTGGCTGACATTTGTCTCAGTGATTTCTTTTCTCAATTGTCTGAACAATATTCTCGAGCTCTTATTCTCCCTGGGTCTGGTCGATGCCAAATCATCATCACCATTAACTTTTGATCACTGTATATAAATTTTTCCAGTATGTAGCGACCTGGTGGTGCCCTCGGTTATCAAAAGGAGAAATAACCATCTGGTACAATATATATATAATATTTTCTTTTTTCTCTTAAAACCATATATATATTTCTAACTTTCTCCTTAAGCTGCATTTTTTGAGAAGAAATAAAATTTTCTTTTATAAATTAAAGTAATTTTTGAAGATCTCATTTTAAAAAATATAACTTGGAAAGAAGCATATGAAAATATAGATACAATTAAAAAAAAAAACGGAAAAGATTTTATTTATATTGTTTGCATATATTTTTTTTAGACATGTTGGTAATTTGTAGTGTTTAATTTTTTTCTTTTTATTTTACAGATATTTTATAATAAATTGTATTAATATCTTGTTTTGATTTTTGTGATTTAATTAATAAGAATTTTTAAAAAATGGATTTTTAAAAGAAAATGAATGCTTTATCTTTTAATATACTTAAAATATTATACCCCTATATGTTCTTTGTTTTATTACTATTGTTATGCCTAATTTTAATAATATGTTAATTATTTCAAATATCTAAAATGTTATTATAATCCTTATTGTATACATTTTATTAGGTAAAAGCCTGAAATCTGGGCAAAGCCACTTGGAGCATTGATGCTAGACAAAATCAATGAAATATAATGTTACCGGGCTGCTGCAACTTTTTGCTTTTTTTATACAACAAGGTTTTTTTTTCTAATATTGATTAAACGAATAATTTTTATTTCATTTAGAACGTGATTTCTTTATTATTAAACAAATTTTGATATTCATTTTCGTTACTTTTTGTGGGTTTTTGTTGGAACCTGATATTTTTTCAACAAATTTTGCTAATTGTATTTTTTACTTTTTATCATTTGAAAACTTGGGACCGTTTCATGACGTCAAAAAAATTTGTTTGAATCCCACCGCCGAAAAAATAGAATACAATTATTTGCGACTTGTTTAGAACTTAATTCTACCTTTCTTTTATTTTTTTGTCTTGACTAAATGGTTTTTCTTATTATTATTAATTTTACTTTTTTTTTTAAACACAACTTGTTATCACTTTGATTTAGATTATGTTTGAATTAGCCTTTTTTTTTTTTTTTTGGCTATTACAAGAAACAGCTTTTTGAGCAGGGGAGGGGAATTCATACTGTTTATTAGTAACAAAAAGGCAACAAAAATAGTCAATTATTTTAACAGCGCTGAAATAAGAGAAGAATCAACTTTGGGACTTGTTTCAAATTTTGATTTCTTTTTGGTTGACGTAATTGTTTTTCTTAATATTAAATCCAAATTTACTTTTGTGTTTTTGCCGATTCAAAAATTGTTTTCAAACACCCACCCCCACTCGGAAAAAGAATTGTAACCAAAAAGTCAAGAATTTAACCTTTTTTTTCTTTTTTTGAAACAACTTTTTCTCACTTTTTACTTTGATTTCTATTTCGTTCGAATTACCTTTTTTTTTTTAGCCTTCTACAATAAACTGCTTTTGGGGGTGGGGGTGATTTCATAATTTGTTATTCTTAACAAAAAGTCGTCATTTATTTTAACCCTGCTGCAAAAAATTGAATCCAAGTACTTGTCAATTTTGAATGAAATAAAAAAAAAAAAAAGGACACAAACTTTGGACTTTTTAAAATTATTTATTCGATTTTATTGCTATAATAAAAAGTGGACATTACGTGTGCCTGACAAAATAAAAAAAACCCCACAATCTCACACACTTTCTGTACTCGGCAATTTATCTGAAGAAAAGTTTCAAAATTGCACGTTCGTCTCAGATCTTTTAGTGGTCTCGAATATTTTCCCCACCACGCTGAAACGTGACTTAGCACGTGAGCTTTGTCGAAGCCTGTTCGAACATACACTTTGCCAATTTTTTTAATATTAACCTTTTTTTCGGGAAGGGTGGGGACCATATGACCATTCTTAATAATTAACAACATTTTTTAAATCGAAATGACATTACTCTATTACAGAGATTTGAAAAAGTCGTACCGCCTTGAAATTTAAACACCCTCAAGCGATACGGTAATCAGCTATGAAAAGAACGAATACGCGTAAATAGCTTCGAAGCACAAAACAGGCCGTAATATTTTTGTGCGATGTCATGTAAAGCGGCCTAGCTCAATGGGTTAATACAATATGTAAATGTTGTATTAGCCTGTAAGGCCGCGGCCACCGAAACGGCATTTTTATGTGTTTTGACATGTAAACAATGCCCCAAGTGGCCGTGCCTGGATTTCAGGCTTCTATCTTTTATTATTTTATAATTCTGTATTCTTATAAAAATAAAACATTTTTATATTTTATTTTTAATATCTATAATTATTTTTTATTATTGTTATAGCTAAAAAATGTATATATCAATTTTTGAATTTCATTTTTGTAAAAATCTATGCATTGTCTTGAGTGCTTATATGATTTAAATTTATATTATTGTAAAATTTTGATTTGAAATATAAATTTAATAACTCACTATTATCTTAACAAATCTTTATGTGCTGATATTAGATAATGACTTTTTATTTCCATACTTGCCTCTGCAGATCATGTTCAAGTAAGAAGATTGCATAAAAGATCTACTGTTAAATGGAGAATTTCAGGATTTTGTCAATTTAAAAAAAAAGGTAATGTGACAATTGATTTAAAAAACTGGACACATGCTATACTACAAAGGCACAGATATTGGGAGCACATGTGGAATAGGCATCATGACAAATAAAAAGTGGAAGAACATTGTGGAGATTTATACCGTATCTGGTAAAATAGCAAAATTAGCTATTCAAATTAATGGAAGATACCAAATGCAAATAATTCAGGTTTATATCTTAGCAAGTTCTCTTTATGAGGAAGAAATAGAGGATTTTCATATAGATATATAAAATGTTTTTGATCAGACCAAACAATAATTTAAAATTGTCATCACAGATTTTAATGTTGGAATTGGTAAATGATTTTAAGATAAAAATGCTGTGGATATATTTGGTTATAATGCTAGAAATGAGAAAGGATACAGACTTGATGGAAAAAAACAACTAGTATGAATTCTTTCTTTGAAGAAAATACTAAATATACAGCAGAATTGGATTATATTTTGAATAATAAAAAATATATCTTATAATATTCTTAATGGATGCAATACAAGGAGTGATTGTAAAATACATGTTAATGTAAAACTAAAGACACAAAAATTGTTAATAAGAACAATATTAATAATTGATATTCCTAATTTTCAGAAACACTCTATCGAATCTAAATTAGAAAATATTAGCAGGATTTGAAGATTATTTGAACTCGAATGAACCCAATAATAAGATAATCAAATATACTATTAAGAACTACAGAAGAGATAGCTGATACAAAAAAATAGTAATTTACCAGGAAATCTTCTAAAGACAATAGAATGCATGATGAAAAAAAGTAATATAAAAATATTTAAAAATGATCCAATGAGTAAAATGAATATATAGAGTTTTGTAAAATAGTATAAAAAATAGTTAATAATAATTTGTAAATTCAGAAGGAAAGCTACAGAAGAGAGTAAAAGATTCAAAGAAATAAAATCACATTGTGTTGTTGGAAGGAAAGTTATTTCCACAATAAGAAGAAAAGTGGAATCGATGACATCATAAAATGTGTGTGAAGTTGTTCTATAATAATAAAATAGTAAATACATTTAAATATGAATTAATTAGATCTTAAGAATGAAGTAGCAAGAGAAAAGTAGATGCACATTATAAATGAAGTTTAAATATCTTGTAAGCAATACACTTAGTTTATCATTTTGTTTTTATTATTTAGTAGTATTATGGTAAATTTCTATGGATACACATATTCGAAATTACAAGTCTATCAGTTTATTGAGAGAATGTATAGAAAGGATTAATGAATAAGAGTTATCATTATGCTTTGAATTTGTAGATTATAAAAAAAGTATTTGATTATACAAGCATTTCTATGGTGATTGAAGTTACAGATCCAGATTATTAAATTGCATATATTACTAACAAGATTAACATTCTGTATTTCAATCATCCACCTTATACAAATGATACACATGACCACATACATAAAAGAGATAAATAATCTTCAATATACATATTTCATACTGAACTAGCAGTCATCAGTTGGTCCAGATCATCATCTCCCACATACATAGTTGATTTATATTAAGATAGCAAATCTTCAAACTTTAATAGACAGGTTTCAATCTTCTTCACTCTTCAACTCTTCTGCCATCCATACATCTAGCTGAAGTATATATACTACACTTGTATTTAAATATTACAGATTCAGTCTGTATTTTTTCCATTCCTCATCTGTATATATAAATGATGTTAAGGTCCTACATATGAGAGGTCAGAATAACTTACGGTCAACATAGGTATGACAACAAAATTGGCACACTAGTGCTTTGAACATGCCATCATCAAATTTTTAATGATATAGATGGCTGAAGAGTTGGAGAGAGGACAAGATAGAAACCTATCTATTAGAGTTTGAATATTTGCCTTCTTAATATAAACTGAGCATTGATTATATGTATGTGTGGGAGATGGTGATCTTGACAACTGATGAATCCTGGTTCAGCATGAAAGGTGTATATTAGAGATCCTTTACCTTTTTCCATGTATGTGGTCATGTATATCGGTTGTATAAGATGGAGTGGATGACTGAAGGGGCTTGAAAGTCTGGGTTAAAATCCCCTCTAATTATTTAAAATATATAAACTATATAATCTGATTAGATTGTTTTCAATAACTTTTTGTACACAATTTATTTAATATAAAATTACTTTAATCCAGCGTACATATATGTAAACTTTGTTTCAAATAATTGTGCAGTATTTAATGAGAACTAACAAAACAAAACTGAACTTTTTTTTTCTATTACAAATTCATTTCTCTCTCTTTTTTTTTTTTTACTTAAAAAGTCATCTTAACTTGGAGAAAATATAAATAAACATTCCTTCACTTATGTCTTCCTGAAGGTTTGCGATGATGTTCTTTTAGATGTATTTATATGTTGGATTATTTCCATCATCTAAAATGATGAGTATTGAATGTCTTTTAAAAAAATTATCTTTATTTAAATTTACCAAATACATTCAACTGTTAGTAATAGCACACAGATTATTTTACTTTCTCATGTTCTTCTTTCTTTACTAAAGAAATTAAAAAGGTATATATCTTAATTGTTATAATATTTAAAAGTTGAAAAATAAAAGCAGTTCTTTCTCTTATTTAATTATATAATTCAAGAAGACAAATATCTAGAGAATACTATAGTAAATTACATAAGAAATAGTAGAATGTCCTATAAAAAGTGTATGCGCAGATCTGAATTCTTCATACCAGAGAAAGATATTTCCCAAGCATCACCATTGGCAGCCCTATTATTCGCAATTTATGTAGACCCCATGATTAAAGAAATAGAGACATTGGTTAATGGAATCTATATACTGCATTTGGGTGTCACAATAGGAGTCACTGCCTTTATTGATGACATTGTAATAATAATAGAAAATAGTTATAATATTAATGTAGTGATGAATGTACTAAAAAAGTTTCAAGAAATTACAGGTTCAGTAGTTCAATCTAACAAATCAGCAATATGGCACTTGGCATCGGGTAAAAGGATACCATCTGAATTTATAGCTTAGCCAAAGTCATTTCTTGGATTGCCGATATATATGTGAAAGACACATATGAATGGTCACTTAAATCAACTAATTACAAAAAAAAATCGAAGAGAGAATTAATAACTTCACATCGTTCAAGCTGTATGAAGTGATGAAAACCCAATTGTTTAATGCAATTGCAACAGGGGTCCTTAGTTATTGCAGTCCATGGGTCAAACTATATAACAAAACAATTAGAATAAACCAGATGGCCAAAAATTCATCTGGGGAAACAAATCTAGATTATTATCAACAGCAATATTACAGTTACCCATTAATGAGCGAGGGCTTAATCTAATTGATCCAAAGGTATTGTGACAGTCAGATGATCTATGTTGGTTTAACCCAGTTCAAATACTAGGCGAAAGTACCTCAAGGCCATCCATACGTGAGATATTAAATCAAGAATACTATGACCTCTGCCCTATTTGCCTATTCTTGAGGCTAATTATGAACAAACAACATTATCTGAGACACATAAATTACTTTCTCACTGGCCACAAAGCTTAGCAACAGAGGTAGAGATGTGGATGGGAACACCTACGGAGCTAAATAGTTAAATGTGCATAAAAGTGCTACGAAAAATGTGTTTTGCATGCCTGGATCATTGGAAAAGCAAACTAAAGCATTACAATAAAATTAGAAAACTCAAGCTATTTTAGTTAAATAATATGTTTAATTAACAGCTTTAAAATATGAATAATGATTTAATGGCCTCCGCTATTCCCCTAAATTAATGAAAACTAATTAGACAATAAAAACAGATTAATATGTTTGCGGTCTAAATCTTCTCAATTTTATTAAAATTGTCAACGCGAATCTCCTCGATAAAGTACAATAATAAAAATCTTTCACAAAGCATTTTTTAATTGCTTTGCACTAAAACAGAGTTTAAAAATTATTTAAAATGTATATAGCTAAATCTGATATATGTAATAAGCCAGTGGCGGACAAAAGAGGCATTATCGAGGAGATCAAGTTGGCAAACAAAGGACACTTACTGGTATGGAATTTAGAAACGTAAATAAAATTGGAAAGTGATTTTAAATGAAAAAATTAACTTTTAAGCTTAACTGCAATGGACTACAAAATATATATACATGTTAGTAATGAAGAATAGCGAAGGAAAAAAGGTTGAATATAGATAGATGATCACACATATATATTTAAGACTAGTCTAATAAAAAAATGGTTACATTACAAATATAATTAACTACAACATTTCAGAAATATAATTCAGTGAAGCACTTAAAAAAGGTATGAACAAAAAAGGGTAGAAAGTAAATAGTTCAATGGAGGAGAGATACTGTTACTGTCCTGGTTCCTTGGTCATGTTCCATCGACGAGCATAGCTTGATCTGTCCGTCAATAGGTATTTGTCCGGTCAATGAAAATGGAAATGTGTAGCATGGTTTCACAAAAAGGCCTACAGACGCAGCACAGAGTTCAGATCACTATTAGGTGGATACTATGGCATTTTGGATGGTATTTAGGACCCTCGGCAATAGGCAAAGCTATTTATTTGCCTAGCCAAGCATAGTAGAATCCATCAAATTCATATGACTTTTAGCTTGAGCATGTTCAAACTTCTCCATGATTTTGAAGGCGACAGTTGTCTAACTTTTTGGAATAAAATCTATAAGCAAAATCTGAAAGAGTTCTCCAAAGAGAAATCTGAATGCCAGCAAGAAAACTCTGAATAATCCAGTCTTTTGTTCTCACTTCTATTTATACCCTCTTTGTCAGCAACCTTCTATTGTTTTTATGATCTTAGATAAGCCCACCCCCACTCTTTGTTTCAAGGTAACATTTTCTAAAAATAACCTTTACTTTTTTCTTCTAAATTTCTTTCTTTAAAGTTTGAATTTTAGTAATTAAAAAAGAAAGAGAAAGCCATCTTTAATTTGCCTTGAATGGGCTAACTAATTACAAGCATACATTCTTTTCGAAAATGTTGGCGGGCTTATCTCAAAATCAAATCATACTAAATATTTTAACAAGATTTAAAAAGAAAAATATATTATTTCTTTTAATAATATCAGCATTTTATTTCAGCAGAATTTTGCATTAACTCATATATATACACTTGATGTATATATATGTTTGACTAATAGGTTTTACAAGCAATTTTTATTAACAGAAATCTAATCTTAGAATGGAATTTATTTAAAGCAAAATATTTAAGTGCAAAAACGAAATTAATTTTAGCTTTAATGCAAAACTCTGCTAATATTGGACTATAAACTTAATTCAGGTCTATAATACTAACCAATTTTATATAAGGCTGTGAAGCATGGATCGGACTTCAGATCCATTCCTTCATTTCCCAATAGTTAGTGAGCCAAAAAAATGTTAAAAAAAAATGCTGTTGCTTCAGGTCAGAGGTAAAAATTTTGTGCCAGGTGAGTTCAAGCCTACTCTTTATTTGCTGTAATATTTAATTTGTTACTGACTAACAGTCTTTCTTTCTTTTACTATACAACTAACGGTTTATCCATAATTCAATCTTCTGTATCTTAAATAGAGTCCACGTTGTTTTTAGTCTAACAAGTTATATTTATCTTTTTTAATGTCTAAATTTTCCAGAGTCCAGTGGTATGCAAGGTTTTATGTTTGGAGCATTATACCTTCTTTGTATGCTGTGACTATCTTTCAACCGAAAAGCATTTTCTCCACACTTCTTTTTTAACGCATGTGGACCTTTATATATTGGGAAGAACTTTTTAACTTTCCTCCATGCTTTACTACTTGGCTTAAGGTCTCTTAGCCATGCTTGGTTTCCTTTCCTGAATTTATATTGCCGATTTCGATTCTTGCGATGCCGAGCCGTACGTCTTAATTTATCCCTTGCCTTGTTTTCTTGCTCAGTCATGTTCTGGACTTGGAGACAGATTTTCAAGCTATCAAGGTGGTGTCTAGGGTTCCCACCCGGTTCTTCTCTAAAACATTTTATATTGCTAATCTTTGCCACAGGAGTTATAGTATTGATTACTGTCACAGTAAAGATTTCACTGCCTTGTTGCGCCTGGATTTGGTTCAACAGCTGTTGATCGTTTTTTTTTACTATCCTCATTCATTTGTTCAGAGAAGTCCAACTAGTGAATGGCTTCACCTGTTTCATAATCACTCAATGATTTCATATCAGTGTAGGATTTCATATCAGTGTCGTCTTGTTGTTGAGTATCATCTTCTGGTGATGCTTCTGTCACAATACTCTGTTCTTGATGGAGTCCCATATGTGCCTCCAAATAGTTCAATCTTTGCGATGTAATATTCATGAATTCTTGGAACATGTTCATCATCATTTCGTTTTCGTCTCTCATTTCTTTGATGAGATCTTCCAAATTGTATTTTTGGTCACTATGAGTACATATTGACCTATAAACTTCGCCTCTCTTCTGTTCCTCCATTTTTGCCTAATATTGGCTATTTTGGTTATATAACAATCCCACCTTATTTGTAAAACATATTTTAGTCTTTTTATAAACAATCTAGATATGTATATTTTATCACACGTATCTAGGAGCTATATCCTTCTGTATATAAAAAAATTTAGTTCTTTCTAAACTAAGTCAGTATTCTAAGTTCCAACTATCTGTTTTATTTATATGTTTTCAGAAATTAACTTTGCCTACCTCACGAGGTCCTATCTTAAACCTATGCCTATATGTATCTGTGTGTACATAAAAAAAAATATAAAATCCTGCCGTGTCTGTTTTTAATAACTATACTACATACTATTCTCCTCACTTTATTTATTTCTATATTTCATTTAAATGTCACTGCTATGTTAATATAATTAAAATAACCCACTTACAGCTTGACCTGGCTTTCTCTGACACCTGAAACAACTAAAAAATGCATTTACATTAATACAAGTATATATATAAAGGAATATGTGAGCAAAATATACATAAGTCATGTTTAAAAATTATTTTGGCTCACTACACATACAGTTTTATTTTGATCATCTACCTCCTATGGTTTGTTTATTTGTATTCCGATATGAGAGATTGCACTTGCCGACAAATTTATTTGATAAGGGCGCCAGTCAACAAGACAATGGCCATATCAAACATACATATTAATGGATAATGATCCAAGCACACATTGATAAGGTTTATAAAGTTTAAATGCGATTAAAATTTATTTTGAGTTTCACTTTTTAAAAAAAATCTCTGCATGAATAAGTAAATGGTATTTTAAATGACAATATTAATTAAGTCTAAGACGTATAACAACTAAGTAAGGTAACTTGTCTGACCTGGGTTCGAAACCAGTTACCATTTTGGTCATGACACAAAAAAAATCAATTTAACAGCCTAAAGTACGATTAACAAAACAAAATATACACCAAAAAAAAAATTAAAAATAAAAATAAAATCCCATGATAACCGCCACTCCGAATTATGAACCTGGGATCGAAACCAACTACCATTTTGGTCACAACCCGAAATAGATTAACAATTATCAAGCAATTTTACAGAATCACGCATTGAGATCAAAAATTGTTTAAAAAACATTTATATAAAAACGGGTTTTACCGAACTATAACGAAGTGTATACCATATACACCCATATATATGAATATGTACATCATTAAATAAGCATATATATGACTACATATAAATATACAAACAGATATATCTATACAAATATTTTTTTATTATCATGTACATGATTTTATTAGAAAGATTTGTCATATTGCAGACCGCATACTCCTATTATTTCAGGCTAGTAAACGCTGGTCGCAAATATAACACGGAAACAATGATTGCAGACATAGACCTATTATTTCAGGCTACTCAGCAATTCTAAACTCTAAAACTGTAAGGGGTCTTCACCTAAACGGTTACTAAAAGGGTCTTCACCAAAAACGATCACTAAAAAACAAGGGCTTCACCTAACGGTTACTCAAAGGGGTCTTCACCTAACGGTTACTCAATAAATGATTCAATAGCATAATCCGAATTGAGAAAAAAAATCTTAACTAAAGGTGGCTGACATATATGTTATACAAAAATATATCTTATATATATATCTTTATTAAAACGAACATACGCATTTACTTTTTATAAGGTTGAAAATTAAGTTTGCTATTATTGAAACAAAACTTATTTTATATATATTGTTTGCACGGAAATGTAATTTCAAAATATTTAAAAGTGAAAAAAAATTTTTGCATGATTAAAATTATTCATATAAAGAAACGAAACGCAGAGAAAGTGAAAAAAAATATTTGCTACACCGTACGTTGACACGTGTTAATTCGAACTTATCAAAACTTAGATCTCAGAAAAAATTTCTATTAACGGAAAAAATGTTATCTCTTAGATCTTTACAAAAATTTATACAAACGGAAAAAAAATTCTATTATCTAATTGTACTTTTTACCAAAATATTAATTAACACACCGAATATATATTTCGAAAAACATTATTACATCAAAACTTCTCATATTTAAGCACTACTAAAATAACAAAGTATGAAAGCTATTTTAAGGGAGGGCGGGTGGGTATATATTTGACACTTCTGCCTCATCGAAAGCTATATACTTTCTACGACAAAAACAATATGGCAAATCTACTCATTTGGAAAAAAAAATTGCTATAACTCTGATATTTTATTCTCATTATATATATAAAAAAACAACTAATGGAGTGTTAACTTTTCTAAATGTAAAACATTCATTTTAGCAATTTAAAACTCGGGGAAAAAATTTTTTTACCTTATAGACACATTTAACTTTTTTTTTAATTAATCAAAAATGACATTTGACTCACGTTAGGAGACAAACTCGGAAAAATTATACGTATATTTTTATATAACTATATTAGACTAAAACAAACTTCTCAGGGTACTAATATTTTTTTTAAAAAATGACATACGTCCCACTGTGACAACTCGGAGAAAACTTTTACATATATTTATTACTTCAAATCCCCTATTCCTATTCTTCCAATAAAAAAATGAAATTCGGCCCACGTTGTTGGCGTCAGAATGTGGGAAAAAAAAATTTAACTGTGACAATCAGATGATGTATTTTGGTTTAACCCAGTTCGAATACTAGGTGAAAGTACCTTGAGGCCATCCATACGCGAGATATTAAATCAAGAATACTATGACCTCTGCCCTATTTGCCTATTCTCGAGGCTAATTACGAACAAACAACATTATCTGAGACACATAAATTATTTTCTCACCGGCCACAAAGCTTAGCAACAGAGGTAGAGACATGGACAGGAACACCTATGGAGCTAAATAGTTAAATGTGCATAAAAGTGCTACGTAAAATGTGTTTTGCGTGCCTGGATCATTGGAAAAGCAAACTAAAGCATTACAATAAAATTAGAAAACTCAAGCTATTTTAGTTAAATAATATGTTTAATTAACAACTTTAAAATATGAATAATGATTTAATGGCCTCCGCTATTCCCCTAAATTAATGAAAACTAATTAGACAATAAAAACAGATTAATATGTTTGCGGTCTAAATCTTTTCTTCCCAATTTTATTAAAATTGTCAACGCGAATCTCCTCGATAAAGTACAATAATAAAAATCTTTCACAAAGCATTTTTTAATTGCTTTGCGCTAAAACAGAGTTTAAAAATTATTTAAAACGTATATAGCTAAATCTGATATACGTAATAAGCCAGTGGCAGACAAAAGAGGCGTTATCGAGGAGATCAAGTTGGCAAACAAAAGGACACTTACTGGTATGGAATTTAGAAATGTAAATAAAATTGGAAAGAGATTTTAAATGAAAAAATTAACTTTTAAGCTTAACCACAATGGACTACAAAATATATATACATGTTAGTAATGAAGAATAGCGAAGGAAAAAAGGTTAAATATAGATAGATGATCACATATATATATATATTTAAGACTAGTCTAATAAAAAAAATGGTTACATTACAAATATAATTAACTACAACATTTCAGAAATATAATTCAGTGAAGCACTTAAAAAAGGTATGAACAAAAAAGGGTAGAAAGTAAATAGTTCAATGGAGGAGAGATACTATTACCGTCCTGGTTCCTTGGTCATGTTCCATTGACGAGTGTAGCTTGATCCGTCCATCGATATGTATTTGTCCGGACAATGAAAATGGAAATGTGTAGCATGATTTCACGAAAAGTCCTACAGACACAGCACAGAGTTCAGATCACTATTAGGTGGATACTATGGCATTTTGGATGGTATTTAGGAACCTCGGCGATAGGCAAAGCTATTTATTTGCCTAGCCAAGCATAGTAGAATCCATCAAATTCATATGACTTTTAGCTTGAGCATGTTCAAACTTCTCCATGATTTTGAAGACGACAGTTGTCTAACTTTTTGGAATAAAATCTCCACAAGCAAAATCTGAAAGAGTTCTCCAAAGAGAAATCTGAATGCCAGCAAGAAAACTCTGAATAATCAAGTCTTTTGTTCTCACTTCTATTTATACCCTCTTTGTCAGCTACCTTCTATTGTTTGTATGATCTTAGATAAGCCCACCCCCACTCTTTGTTTCAAGGTAACATTTTCTAAAAATAACTTTTACTTTTTTCTTCTAAATTTCTTTCTTTAAAGTTTGAATTTTAGTAATTAAAAAAGAAAGAGAAAGCCATCTTTAATTTGCCTTGAATGGGCTAACTAATTACAAGCATACATTCTTTTCGAAAATGTTGGCGGGCTTATCTCAAAATCAAATCATACTAAATATTTTAACAAGATTTTAAAAGAAAAATATATTATTTCTTTTAATAATATCAGCATTTTATTTCAGCAGAATTTTGCATTAACTCATATATATACACTTGATGTATATATATGTTTGACTAATAGGTTTTACAAGCAATTTTTATTAACAGAAATCTAATCTTAGAATGGAATTTATTTAAAGCAAAATATTTAAGTGCAAATACAAATTATATAAACGTAATTAATTTTAGCTTTAATGCAAAACTCTGCTAATATTGGACTATAAACTTAATTCAGGTCTATAATACTAACCAATTTTATATAAGGCTGTGAAGCATGGATTGAACTTCAGATCCATTGCTTCAGTATATGTAGATTTTATTACTGCAAGAACATATTTAAATGTTATTAAGGATCAGTACTTCAGTTCACCAACAGGGGATATAAAAATATGTAGTGAAATAGGGCTGGAGAGATCTTTTTGGCAGATATGTTTATTGCATATAAGGACATACAAGATGACCTAAATGTGCAAAATTTTGAAGGCATTAGATATAAAGACATAAGAAGGGGAATAAAACCTCATGAAAATTCATGGATAAATTGTTCAATGAAAGGGGTTTACTTAAATTCCATTCAATTTATACACCACAGACATATATGAAATTCATATTCAAGTTGATCGATGGAATTTTACCAACCACAACATACATTAATAAAAGAATGGGAATGAGCTTAGAGGAAACTTGTTCATTTTGTAAAAATAAATGTGAAACATTTCAACACTTACTGGAAGAATGCAGTGCTTTTGGAAAGCTAAGATACAGAGTTTTCCACACCCCGATGATAAATCTTAAAATATTACTGAAGCAAAATGTAATAAAATTCAAATCTCATAATGCAATGGTGATAATACATGCATTGAAAACAACATGGACAATCCAGTGTTCTTTAATATTTGATAATAAAAAGTTTAATTGGTTAAAGAAATTTGACAATGATTGGGACAACTATTTTTCTAGATGTTTGAAACACTGGCCGAAGAAGGTTATGGAAATAGTATGGGGAGGGACTGTTATGACTGTTTGTGAAATGTGGGAGTAAAAGTACACACACACAAAGAGAAATAAGACAGTAAAAGTATGTAGAGTGGTAAAGTAAATGATCTTTCAAGAGAAAAGAAATGTTCCATATTTTAAACTAGGAATACGATTTGTAAGGCCTAACTCTAGGATTTAGCAAGAAAACGATATTAACATTTCAACAATGAGAGTCTTATAGATTTGCATTGTGGTGCTTTGGGGACAGGATTGGTAAATTTGATGTAAATGATAAAGTGAATCAAAACTAATTTGTAGATATTTCATGTACATATTTAAATGTTTGTTTAATAAAGTTTATTACTTAAAATAAAAAAATAAAAATTATATAATTTTCCCCTTTATGTAAAACTGTCTCTTTTTAACTTTTAAAAAAAATCTCCTTTAAAAAAAAAAAAATGCATCCTTCTAAAAACTAATTGTATTTAAACTACCCTCTTTTTTAATTTACATATCTCACACTTTATCAAAAGCTACAATGTATAATGTGCATATAATCAAATATAAATTATAGTATTTGGAATAATAATAATAATAATAATAGTGTACTCCAGAAGTAAAAATAAAAAGGCAGATTTTAAAAATAGAAGTAAAAAATGTTATGGGGGTTTTGATTAAAATACGGAAATAAGATAGATTGTTTTATATGATAACATTCATTAATTAAAATCTAAATCAAACATTCACTAATTAAAGTCTAAAATAAGGATTTACTAATTGAAGTAAAGTAACGATTTCTAATTAAAAACGAATGTACAATTAATTAATTAAAAGGACTGATAAGGATCAAGCGAAAGCAGAACAAAGGAAAAAAAGAAAGCGAAGCCGGGTAATTTTAAAACACAGAATATTTCCAGCTTGCTGTGTGACCAGAGTGGGAATCTATATATAGAGAAAGGGATATACGAACAATGGAGGTATAACCCAGAACTAGCGGAGTCTGAAGGTTCCAAGATCCGTATAGGTAATTACAGATCTTCTCGATCTTATTATTATTTTTGTACGCCTAAAATGGCTAATTTTAGAATACGGAATAATTAAAATATTAATAGACTTTAAGAAGAGGTTTTGGCAAACCGGCCATCTTAGAATAGAACTGTTAGTGGGGAAATCGGACACGCGATTATGTATATAATTTCTTATATGTGTTATGAACTCAAAATTGTTATAAACTAAAATATAAATAAATTGCTGTATTCTATTTGTAGTAAAATTCTCTTTATTTATTTAATTTGTTACATGTGAATATAAAGCAAATTGGCGCAGTCAGTTGAACGAACTTGTAGATAAGAAAATGTCGATTGGACAGGGGTCAATATCTGAATTTAATGTAGAAAATCCAGGGGAATGGCCATTATATAGAATTCAGTTGCAGAATTTTTTTAAGTTGAACGAAATTACGGACAATAGTAGAAAAGTGGCAGCTTTATTATGTTTGTCAGGGATGAGATTAATAGGAATAGTAAATAAGTTATTTGAGGGACCTATTTCAGACTCAGTCGAATATGAAGAAATAGTACAGAAAATAACAGATTATTTCAGCCTGCAACCGTCTAAATTCATAGCAAGATTGGCATTGCGTAACAGAAGGCAAGCAAACGGTGAAAAAATAAAAGAGTATGACATAGCATTAAGGCAGTTGATAAAAGACTGTCAATATGGAAATTATGGTGACCAAGCTTTATTAGATCAGTTGCTTTGGGGAATGGCAGATGAAAGGTTAAGACAAAACCTATTAACAGAATCAGATTTGACTTATGAATTGGCGATCAAAAAGGGTAACGCTTTTGAAGCAGTTTTAGAACAGGCTGCAGCATTTAGAAATAAGACCGAAGTAGAAAATAGAGTGACTATATATAAAACGGAAAATAGTTTTACACGTACAACACTGAAGGCAGACAGAGAAAAAAATGATGTATGGAAATGTTATTGTTGTGGAAAAACAGGGCATGTAGCCAAGTACTGTCGATGGCGGAAGGAAAATTGTTATAACTGTGGGAATAAAGGTCACTTAGCGAAGGTTTGTAAGAAACCAAAACAAAAAGAGAAACTAGATACAGAAAACCGAAGAGAAGTGAAGTACGAGCAAGTTAATAGCACATCGGACAATACATGGCAAGACAAAAGCCAGTATGTACTAACAGTTATAATAGGGAAGAAGGAAGTAGTAATGGAAGTCGACAGTGGATCTGGTATTTCTTTAATTTCAGAAAAAATTTGGAAAGAAATACATATAAAAGACCAGTCGCTAGAAATAAAAAAGTCAAACATAAAAATAAAAGGTATAACCGGGCAGTCAATAGAACTAGTGGGAGTGACTAGGGTCCCAGTTACGGAAAAAAAAAGTGTGAATTACCGTTATATATTGTAAAAAATGAACTAACCCCGATAATCGGGAGAGAATGGTTTCAAGAATTAGGAATCTCAATAAATATAATTAAAAAAGTTACGGTGGAAAAAGAAATAATGGAAAAATATCCAGACTTATTTTCGGAAGAGTTAGGCTTGATTAAAACTAATCCAGTAGATGTAGAACTATTGGACAACGCTCGTCCAATAGTATGTAAACCTAGAAAGATTCCTTTTGCCCAGAGAGATAAAGTTGAGGAGAAATTGAAAAAACTAGTAAATAAAGGCGTTCTAACAGCAGTAGAAGATGCAGAATGGGCTACGCCCATAGTTATAATAACGAAGCCTGATGGACAGATCAGAATGTGTGGGGATTATCGTTGCACAGTTAATAAATTTTTAAATAAAGGAGCATATCCAGTTCCTAACGTGAGAGAAGTTTTGGTGAATTTAGCTAATGCAAAATATTTCGCAAAGCTTGATCTTAATTCGGCATTTCACCAGTTGAAAGTTACCGAAAATACAGCACGTATGTTGACGTTAACCACGCCTTTTGGGCTGTACAAATGCAATAGGCTTCCTTTTGGGATAACAACAGCGCCGAACATTTTTCAGGCTAAATTAAACTTATTGTTGCAAGGGTTAAAAGGAGTAATCCCATACTACGACGATATCTTAATAACGGCAACGTCTAGTGAAACTTTAAGGGAAAAAATTGCCGACGTATGTTTTAAATTAAATCAAGCAGGAGTGAAGTTGAATAAAGAAAAATGTGTGTGGATAACTCAGGAATTAGAATTTTTAGGCCATACTATAAGTGATAAAGGAAAAAGACCGCTGGAAAATAAAATCAGAGCAGTCAGAAATGCGGAAAAACCTAGAAACGTAAAACAACTTCAGGCGTTTCTAGGACTCGTGAATTTTTTTGAACCATTCTTGAAAAATAAAGCAATGGTAGCGAAACCTATGTACGAGTTATTAAGAAAAAAAAATGGATCTGGACAGAAATCCAAGATAAAGCATTTCATGAAATAAAAGAATTATTAACATCAGATATTCTATTAATGCATTTTGATAGTAACCTGGAGGTAAGGATTACTATGGATGCATCAGACTGGGGAGTGGGAGCGGTATTAGCCCATCCCATAGGAGATAAAGAATGGCCAGTGGCATTTGCATCCAGAGTTATGTCGAAAGCAGAGGTCAACTATAGTCAAATAGATAAAGAGGCGCTTGCAATCATTTTTGCAATAAAAAAATATCATCAATATGTGTTTGGTCATAGTTTTGAAATTGTTACAGATCACAAACCATTATTGGGAATATTAAGTAATGATCGGGCCGCTCCAGAGCATTTAAGCCCGCGTATGCTGCGGTGGAGAAATATACTCGCCGCGTATGATTATAAACTAGTTTATAAAAAGGGGAAGGAAATACCACACGCTGATGCGTTATCACGTTTTCCAGATAGGAGGGAAAAAGCAAAATGGAAATAGAAATAAATTACATAGATTATATGAACTCAGGCGTATTAAATTCTAACACGGTCAGAAAATGGACAGAGAATGAAAAAAGATACGAATGCCTGATTCAGTGGATTAAGAATGGCTGGCCTAAATCCAAACCGAATTACTTAGCCATGGGGTTTTGGACAAACAGGTTTAATCTTTCAGTTAGTAATAAGTGTATTATTATGGGTGATAGAGTTGTGATACCTCTGGAAGGGAGAAAAAACACATTAAAACTTATACATGAAGGGCATCCGGGCATAGTGTGAGCAAAAGCTTTGGCACGTAGCTATGTCTGGTGGCCTAAAATAAATGAAGATATTGAAAATTACATAAAGCGCTGTGATGCATGTCAAACTGAAGTGCAGTTGCCAAGTAAAATATTGTCGCAATGGAAGGAAGCAACTAAGCCATGGGAAAGAGTGCATATGGATCATGCAGGGCCAGTGAACAACAAGATGCTACTGATATTAGCTGATGCATTCTCAAAATGGATTGAGTGCCATATAGTAAGGAATACCAGTGCGGCTGAGACGATTAAATGTCTTAAGTCAACATGTTCAATTCATGGCCTGCCAGAAGTTATCATAATGGACAATGGAGCTGGTTTTGCAAGCAATGAACTTAGACAGTTTTTTGATGCTGGGGGGATCCGTCACTTATACTCACCAGCATATCACCCGCAATCAAATGGATTGGCGGAGAATGCAGTTCGGCAAGTGAAGACGTTTCTGAAGAAAATGAACACTACTAATATTGATTTACAAGAAAAATTACAGGGATTTATGTTAACCCAGCATACTACTCCATCGATGATTACGGGAAAACGCCAGCAGAATTGATGTTTGGACGGAAATTACGAATACAATTAGCAGATCTGAAACCAACTGAAATGAAATATACACGAGATGTGCAATCGTATAAAAACTTTAAAATGGGAGAACCAGTCTGGGTTCGAGATGTCATACAGAAAACATGGATTAAAGGAACGATTGGACAAAATATATCGACACAAATATATGTAGTGGAAGGGGAAAATGGTAACAAATATAGAAGGCACATCAACCACTTAAGAAAACGAGAATTAGATCAAGTCCCACTGGAGTTTTGGCAGAATTTGAACAGCAACGAGACAGAGGAAAATGAAAGAAATATAGAAAAGAAATCAGAAAAACAATATGTAGGGGAGGAACACAAAGACGTTATAATGGAAGAACTTTGACCAGGAGCATGGAAGAGCAAATCACCCAGGCCGCTTACAATTAAAAGGAAACCGGAAAGGTTTAAAGATTATGTGTAAGTGACATTTATATTTCTGGAGTAAGGGGAGGAATTATAGTATTTGGAATAATAATAATAATAGTGTACTCCAGAAGTAAAAATAAAAAGGCAGATTTTAAAAATAGAAGTAAAAAATGTTATGGGGGTTTTGATTAAAATACGGAAATAAGATAGATTGTTTTATATGATAACATTCATTAATTAAAATCTAAATCAAACATTCACTAATTAAAGTCTAAAATTAGGATTTACTAATTGAAGTAAAGTAATGATTTCTAATTAAAAACGAATGTACAATTAATTAATTAAAAGGACTGATAAGGATCAAGCAAAAGCAGAACAAAGGAAAAAAAGAAAGCGAAGCCGGGTAATTTTAAAACACAGAATATTTCCAGCTTGCTGTGTGACCGGAGTGGGAATCTTTATATAGAGAAAGGGATATACGAACAACGGAGGTATAACCCAGAACTAGCGGAGTCTGAAGGTTCCAAGATCCGTATAGGTAATTACAGATCTTCTCGATCTTATTATTATTTTTGTACGCCTAAAATGGCTAATTTTAGAATACGGAATAATTAAAATATTAATAGACTTTAAGAAGAGGTTTTGGCAAACCGGCCATCTTAGAATAGAACTGTTAGTGGGGAAATCGGACACGTGATTATGTATATAATTTCTTATATGTGTTATGAACTCAAAATTGTTATAAACTAAAATATAAATAAATTGCTGTATTCTATTTGTAGTAAAATTCTCTTTATTTATTTAATTTGTTACATGTGAATATAAAGCATAAATAATTGAATTGTAGTTGGCCAAAATCTAATGCATACTGTAATTTTCAATTTCTTAAGTATAATTTGCTTCAATTTTAATTGATTATTTTCATTTATTTAGATATTTGTGTGTTTGTGTAAATTTGTATGTGCATTTAAAAATTGATGATTTATATCTTATTTTTAGTGGCCGTCGCAATATTTGCTTTCTCTATGGTGTGCTGTATGGATTATCTTGTGTAACAAAGGTAAAATTTTAATACATAATTATATATGTGCTAACCATTTATTTAGTGATGTAAGAATGTATCTCTTTTGTAACTCCAATCATTTACTAGTGTCGGTCCTCTCCCCAAACTCTTAGAAAGCATCTTATTACATATGCAAGATGTGAATTTGGATTTTTGAAAAACAGTTATAATTCTATTTTAAAAGTGTTCCTTCTTAAAATGTTCTTTTGAATGCACAAAAATATTACTCTTTACCAGCCTATAGGAGATAAAGTTTTCTCACTTTGCATTTTTTTTGGGGTAAACTTTGACAAAACAGTATATTAAAATATATTTAATAAAATATGAATAAACCTTGAATGGGAAAAAAGCCTAGATTCATCAAGATAAAAAGAAAAGCTGCTGTCTTAATTATGTATCTGTATTTCATTTTGAGAGATTTTATGGAAATCATTATTGTTGATTACAATGTTTATAAAGTTAGGAAATGGAAGCAAAAAATAAAGGTTAAAATAAAAACAAGAATTACAATAGAAAAATGGCTCTAAATAGAATATTACTTTTTACAGATTTAAGAAGAAGCTTCTTAACCTATAAATAAAAAAATTAAGCAAGTAAAAGAAGATTAGGAACTTTAAAATAAGGAAAATAGAATGATTTATTGATTATTTAACTATTCATCTAGGAATCTTTTTCAGAGTTATAAATGGAATACATGAATTTTTCTCTTATATAATTTTGTAATAATGTTTTTTATAAAACATGTTTATTCAGTTTAATTATTAATATATCAATAACCTTTGTAAAGAAATTCATACAAATACATACATACATATTGATTAGTGGACATATAATTTGTTAACCAGCACATTGTGTTCCTGGGTTTTCTTGAAAGGGAAAATTTGGCCAAAAAATGGTTAAATTTTCTTTCAAAAACCATTGTATTTCCAACCAATATTTTTTTTCACACACACACACATATAGATAATTAAGTGCGTAAAAAAAAAATTAAAAAAATAAATAAATAAAAAATAAAAAAGAATGGTCCTCTTATTTTTAAATAAAATAATAAATTAAAAAAAATAATTTTTCATTTATTATAAAAAAAATTATTTTTTTTTTTGATTTTTTTTATATTTTTATATATATATATTCCAGAGAAAAGAAAACAACTGTTACATTGAACCATATTAATTTATATAAATATAACTGTAACACAGCTTATTATATACCTGTGTCTATGAATGTAATATATAGGGTATATGATCACAGACTTTCACACAACCCACCACTCTCCATTCCATCTCATAACACTGATACACTTGAACACATATATGTCAAAAAGATAAATAATCACCAATATCCATATTTCATGCTAAACCAGCAATCATCAGTTGGTCCAGATTACCGTCCATTAAAGTATGAAGATTGACTATCTTAATATATATCTGAGCACTTATAGCATATATGTGTAGAGATGGTAATCTGGACCAACTGATGATTGCTGGTTTAGCATGAAATATGTATATTGGTGATTATTTATCTTTTTGACATATATGTGTTCAAGTGTATCAGTGTTATGAGATGGAGTGGAGAGTGGTGGGTTGTGTGAAAGTCGTCTGTGCTCATATACCCTGTATATTATAAATATAAATATGTAAATGAGTTATTTATTTTGTATAGTGCTAAGAATGACGTATTGTAAATTCTAGAAAATTTCGCAAGCGTCATTCATTCAGGCATAGTATATGTAATTTAAAGTGATCACTTAACATCTTTATGCTCTCATTCCCAAATGCTTAAGATTTGCCCATACATAAACGTTTGGGTTGAAAGGGTAGCTGGATTCATTCTATCTTTTCACAAAGACTTTATCTTGTGTTTGGAAGTGAGAGTATTCATTTATAGTTAAAAATCCACAAAGCTTATGTGCATTAGCTTAAAGGCTAATTATAAATATAAATATTAAATTACATAATTTTAAATATACATGTAATTTAAAGAGAAGAAAATTACCCTCCCAGTATGCATTATAAATAGACTGTACTTGATATCAGTAAGTGTTTTGAAAGACCAGATAGTTCATCTGCCTTTAACGTCAAATAAATTAAGATTATAAACAAAAATTTCGGTGCTTGTCTTATAGATAAAGATGCCGTTCGATGGCGCCATTTTCATGCTAAAACTATAAAATATGAACATTCCCGGGCCATTGATTTTAATCATTTTGATGTGTTTTTTTTGTAATGCGAAAATAAAAACAAAACAAAATCGTCTTTTTTAAATATTATTTTTTATTAACGTATACAAATTAAATGATAATAATAAATGTACAATAAAATAAACAAATTACAATTTGATTCGTGTTTTTTATTTTACTTTATTAGAAAAATCAATTTTCTATCGTATATTTTTTTACTGGGGTTACGGCTTTACCACTATTTTTACTTCATATAGAATGACAACAAAAAGTAAAAGTTGTTACAGTTAGGTTTAGGGTTAGTTTTAGGGTTAGGTTTAGGGTTAGTTTTAGAGTTAGTTTTAGGGTTAGTTTTAGGGTTAGGTTTAGTGTTCTGTTGTTTGTAATGCTAAAATAAAAAATATCAAAATCGTATTTTTGTAAATATTTTTTTTTAGTAACATCTATAAAATAAATGATAACAATAAACGTAAACTATATTCAACAAAGTATAACCGTAGTCGGAGAAAAGAAAGAAAGTAAAACTTTTTTAAACAACAACAAAAATGTCTTCTTTACTTATTAATCATGTTTATAATATATGCTTTTTATGAAATTTACAAAAAAAAACATGCAGAATTGTACTTTTCTTACTGGATATTTTTGTGTTACCGCTCTTTTTTACTTCAAAAATATACACACGGTAGAATCTTGTTTGTCTCGTGGAATGTTACGAACAGTACGTTACTTGACGCGTTACCTAATTCCAACTCACTTTACACATATATCTTGTCAACATTTTCCCAATTAAAACTTCAATACAGTATGGTGTAAAAAGTCTGATAATTATTACTTTACAAAATCTGAACATTTCAATACTTTAAAATAAAAAAAAATCCAATGAAAACAACATTTCCATCCAATTAAAAAAAACACACCCTCTCACCAAGCCGTAACCATTTTATAAACTGTGCGAATTCGGAAAATATATTTGCTGCGATGCGACATACATGCTGTACTGCAATGCGACATAGTGGCCTGCAATCTGTAGCACAACAAAAAAGTTGTATTATAGAAAACGCGGGTTCGAATGTGTCGGCCGCGGAAACGGCATTTTTATGTGTTTTAGCGTGAAAACGGTGCCATAGAGCGGCGTCTTTAGCTATAAGACTAGTACCAAAATAATTTTAAAAAATGGAATAATACAGAAAACTTACATATTTATATATGTATGTATTAGTGTATATATAAATATATCTAATCAATCACATTCTTTTAAAAAAAATACTATATTTTTCTTTATTGTTATAAAAATGTATTTTTCTTTTCATTACTTCATGAAAGGACAATTTTTTTTTTTAAACAAATGGCTGACTTCAGAATACATTTTTATAATTAAAAATTAAGAGTTAGCATTTTATATCTCATTCTTTTTTGGTTGATAAAATCTCTATGGTCACTATATTTATGATTTTAAGAAATTTTAGGTGAAATTTTTAATTTTTGGGGGGAAAAAATGAAGAAAATGTCTCACATGTATAATGCCTAAGACATAGAGAGAACATTGGAAGCAGCAGATGATAAGACAGATGTGACAACTCCACAGTATGTGTGTGTGTGTATTTAGTATTTACATAATCATATTTACATATGCATAAATAATTTTGACTTTTTCCTTTTGTTATTTTTCAGTTTTATATTTTAGAATTTTTATTTTCAATTTATTTCAAATAATTTTTATATAAGAATACTATATATGTGTTTAAATAAATACCCATCCTTGAATCAATATACTGTATACATATATAAATAATAGTCTTTGGAAAATTTAAGTTATCTAGTTATAATTGATTTTATTATTAGTTAATTTAATTTTTAGTTCATCTACACACACATAAAACTAAACAAGAGAATATAGATAAAAATATTCATTAATATTTATACAAATTTTAACATACATATTAATAATCAAAGTCCTTTAATATGTGCACAAATGATATTAGATACAATTTGGAACAATAATAAAAGACATTTGGAGATACGATGACCTATATTAATTGAAGAAACTAGTTCAATCACAATGCATCCTAGAAACTGTTTACATTCTTTCAAATATTTATAATCTTATATTTGACGTCTGAAAATAATAAATTGTGGTTTTAAATAAATAGAATCTGTATATATGTTAATAAGGTTTTATATATGTACACTTCTGCCTACTTATATGTACTGTATATATAATATAACAATTCAGATTCCATTAAATAGTGCAGTTAGAACATACAAGCTTCCTGGCAACTCTAGAATAATTAAATTAGTATATTAATGATTGTTCTCATACATTTAAAAGATTTTATTAAAACCTACGTAAGCGAAAGATATAAATCATATTACCTTAAAGAAAATTGGGTGGAGAATTCATATATTCCATCGAAAAGTATAATTTATTAAAGATATTAAAATTATAGACAAGTATATCAAAATCAGGGTATTTTTTTTTTTTTTTTGGTAACTTTATATTTCTTTTCTATCTTTCAGAATTATATATATTTGTTAAAAGAAAATTAATCTAATTCAAATACAGTACTTGCTATTTGAAAATAAATAATCTATTTAATTACGGTAATTAAAAAAGAATTTATCTTGTTTTTTTTTTTGTCAAGAAAAAAATATATAAATGAATGTAATTAGGTAAAAAAAAGTGAAAAGTATTTTTGTAATTTTTTAAAAAAAGAAATTTGATATAAAAAATAAATAAATGATTCGTTCAAACTAGTTAGGACTATAATAAAGGTGTCACAATTTTTCGATGCTATTTTGGATAGCGCAGACGTCAATCCAGCAGCTGCTAAATGATGAATTCTCATTCTATTAATATAGTAAATCATACTACGATTGAAAATCTTTCCACGAGAGGGAAAATCTTTTGGTAGTGCACTAGTTGAATCTGAAACAATGCAACTTTCTGTCAACCGTTTCTGCTCCTGTCAATAACTAATGCAGTAAAAATAGGCAGTTACCTGTCATTGAGCATGCAATCTATATACCATCATTATAGCTACTAGTAATAAAGACTAGCCAAAAATATAAACTGGATGGACCATTAAATTTTGCATGATTGGTGATTTTAGGTATATAAAATTATCCAAAAGTTTCAAACCTGTTCTAATCATCTAATAATTAAAATCAGAATTCTGAACAGATATGAGTAAGATTCATTTCTTTTACGACACAAAAAGGTCTTTAAAAGTTATTATAACACATATTTTAGTATTTTTTTATTTTTCTTTCTCAACTTACAATATTTCTGATTAGTATAACATTTATTTTAATGTTCATTTATTTTTTATTTTTAATGTTTTTTTATTATTATGCTTATGTATTTATTTGTTAATTATTAATAATAACTGTGTGGAGGTATCAGCTCATGGGGCCAAATTCAGTTAAATTAAATTGATCTTTCTTCGAACTGAATAGTTCCTGTCTTAATATTAACTTATATTTGTTTGATTTCTATAGTTGTATATTGTAATAATTGTAAATATTTTAGATATTGTAAGTATTTATTATTATTATTTTAAATCTAGTAGTTTGATTTCTCATTCCAAACCTAGTCATATATAGTTGGCCAACACCCTGTGAAATTCTCATGTTTTGCTGAGCAACTAAGGAAATGATGATGATATTGCCAGAGAGATTCCTAAAGGCATTTTTTCAGTAATGCAAGTGATGATTTAAAGATAAAATGCTTTTGGATATGAATGCTTTTAGCTTTACCCTTTGAGTATTGCTTTGATATAAAATGGTCAGGAAAGATGGTTTAATCATCATCTATTTCAATATAATACAATACAACCAAATTATGCTCTGTATATGTATGGGTTAATTTTTATGAATTGCTTTGAATGCATTATAGAGAGGATTAGTCTTATATAATCATCAGCAGTGAAAAAAGTTTAGTGCAGCCACGGCGCTGCATCGTGTGAATACAATATGTTTGTGATATGTATAAATAAAGTGGGGAAAAAAGAATTAATAATTATTGTTTTATTTATTGGAGTGAGAAATTGACAGGTTAATTAAATAAGATAATGGTAGGGCAGAATCATTAAAGTTATAGATGGGGAGAGCTTTATAATATAAGTATAGACTGGCTTATTTTCAGTTAGGATTAAATAAGATACAATTCTATATAACTAATGATAATGGGATCAAAATTGAAAAAAATGGAATAAGAATTAAATTTGGAAACAACTGGCAGTGTGGCATCTAAGAGCATATTAGACAAAGCTATAAAGCCATTCAGGTGATAGTAGTTATAGAATTGATGTATAATTTGATCTTGAAAGAGTGACAGAAATTGGATGCAGATAATGGTTTTGCAATTACATGAATGCAAACAGAAAATTAATATAAATTTTCAAAAGATGCATAAGATAATGAATGCAAAATTACATGAATGGCAATAGAAAATGGATGTAAAATTCCAAGTTATACATGAAATCCAAGAAAAATGTGTGGTAGGATTAAAAGAACTAATGAAGGCAATAAAAACCATCACATAACAATGAATGAAGATAGAGAAGAATTAAAAGCTGTAAACCAAGCTATGATAGAAAATATATGTAAAGAATGGAAAGATGATTTGAATGTGTTGAAATAAAAGCAAGACAACCAAGAAGAAAGAATGGAAAGTATAAAATTTCAGTTTTGGTAAAGTAAAAGGAAAATACCAAAAAAAGAGAGTAAAGGTTTAAAAAAATGTAAATGAATTATCAACAAAAATTAAAAATTTAAAAATAAATGTTAATGAGAAAGAAAGTATCAAAAACAAAGCAATGGAAGATTATTTCATAGAAGATAAAAGAGTTTAAGACAGCTACAATATACCAGTTAGAGACAATTGAATCTACACATCAACACTTGCTAGCAAATGCTAACAAGTACTGGTGTGCATAATGAGGTTTATAATAATGTGAATTAATTTTTTATGTAAGAATGTTTAAAGGCCTGGCTGGTGAACCACCTGTAGAGTACTTCAACAATTTAGAATACTTTAATCTTAACCTGATTGGAAAACAATAATTTGGCTATAACTGGCAGCCATTTACAAGGGGATGTCCAGGATTGGTAGATCCACTATTTAATACACCCAATACTTTTTGAAAAATATAAGTAGTCATTGATGAACTGAAAAATGTCAAGAAGCAATTTGTTATCAGGTGATACAAGAAAAGTTTAATGTAGGCAATCAAATTAAGGAAATGTATGGCTTGGCAAAAGGCCGGATTATCTGGATAATTTGGCATAATCTGCCTTTTAGAATAAAGCAAATGCTGCTACACATAGATAAAAAGTTGAAAAAATGTGGTCCACAGTTCCCCAATGCTCTAGGTATGAGCCAACAAAACCAACCAAATGCATTACACAATAGATTGAGAACCACCTTACATCATGCAATGCAAGTGGGGAAAAAATAAAACAATAATACTAAGTATTAAAGAGGACAAGTAAGGTGTATTGGTTTTCTGGACACTAGAGCCTTATTTGGTGGTGATCAGAATGGGAGTAGACCACAAATCAAAAGCAGCCCTGAAAGAAAAACTGTTTCTTCATCAATTATATTTAACAGAATTCAAACTTCTTCTAAAAGACTTGATGGTAAAATCCTTCCTTTATATATATTGTGAAGCAATATACGTGCACTTCATGCATATATTTTTAAAATAATTGTTAGGAATTTTTAAATTAAAGATTTTTCAACATTTTGCTAGACAGAAAATATATATAAGTATGAGCAGGGATAAGTATATGACTTATTAAATTTAAATCAATTTACGTAATTTAAGAAATATATTTTATTAATTAACAATTTCAAAAACTTCAATAGACTTTTTCTTGGTCAATGTAATTCAAAAAATGTAAGTATTTATAGGTAATTATATTTTGAATTAATTAACAATTGTAAAGTTATTTTATAATCAGGGCAGTGAAAATCACATTATTTTTTATACAAATAACTAATTTCTAAATAAACAGATCAGCTAATTAGGAGATAAATAGCATATGTTATTTAATCAAAACAATATCTTTTATTTTGTTATAATTCTTTTTCAAAGCTAATTTTTTTTTAAGTCTGTAATTGGTCAATAGGCTATGGGCTACAATGAAGTATAGGACTAACCTGTAACCAATGCATGTATTTATGAAATTGAACCATGATGAAAATTGATACAGCAGCTCAATGAATTATAAATAGGGATCTCTCAGAAGATTGTTTATTATGCTTATGCTCTGATTTGTTGCTCATTTTTCCTTCCTTGATAGTCAGAAGCAGTATTAAAATATGATGACAGAGTAGAGAAGCTCCTTATCATCCTCATTCTAGCAGAGTGTGAGTTTAGTTTCACCATAAAGTAGAGAAGTTGCCATAATGTCTTGAAACTACATTACATTGACCACTGTGTCCAGGTTATATGCAAACTGTATGCTGCCTACCTTCAAAAGTGTCTGTAGCTTTGGGGAAAAGAATGGCCATCATTCAGCAAGAGATTCACTGTCAGATGCTGCCCATTTAGTAAAATAGAAACATGTATTAATGAAGACCGTTTCAGTCAGCTAGAATGACCCCAGAAGCTTCATAAAATACCAAGAAACTTAACTATGTTATATCTTTTATGCTGCAAAAAGTCAACAGATACCTGAATTCAGAACATGAACTTTAATTATGTACTAGTATGACTTTATTTCACTAACATTGGATATTTAATCTTCCATATCTGTATATTTCATTTCCACTGAAATTTACGATATATTTTATGTGATAATATATATATGATTAAAAATCTGAATAGTGTTGGCTTTCTTAATTTATTAGACCTGCCACAGTTCAAACAGTATAACATAAAAAGAAAATATTTAAAACAAAACAACTACCAATCATTGCAAACCCTTGCGATTCACTAAAAAATTTCTTTAGTATTATTTTTTGTTAATGATTTTAAAACAAGAGTTGATAATGATAATTTCCACTAGCCTGTAATGAATTAAGAATTAGAATAACAAATTGACCATTAATGTAAATAATGCAGATTAATGGAATGTGGATAAAATAAAAGGCTGCACAGACAGAATAAATAAATTAAAAAAGATTGCTTTTCATAGTTATAAAAGTTTACCATTTTAAGCAAAATAGCTTCACAGGTCTGGGATAGGCAGGCATGGAAAAGATATTTGTGTGTATTAAATTTTCTTGAGTTTATGTACTATTATTTTAGGCTGTTATATGCATAATATTAATGTCCAAAAATGAGTGGGAAGTAGATGCGTTTTCCTGCCGTTCACATTCAGCAACTTAGTTTGAGTGGTATTTATGTAGACTCTCATCTCTACCTTATATATATATTGAAACAAGCATGCTTGTTTCACATTGTGCATGTATTTTAAAAAAGAAACTACTTTACCCTCCCACCTTAAAAAACAGGCGCACTGGTTTAAATGAAAGCTGCAACAAATAAAATATAGGGGCTGAGCTGTCTAATCAATCTGAAGATTAGTGCATAATAGTGAAGTGGAGGCTGAGAACGTTCATTCTTTCATTCATTCGTTTGTTGTAAGAAAAGTGAATAGTGAAAAATTCAGTTTTTATCGATTATTTCACTATTTAACTGGCGGCTGAGTGTCATAACCTTAGAAGATAATATTTACAGTCACCATTAATGCTGAAAAAGGAAAGAATTAGTATGAAAATCATAACCATGAAAAAATAATCCCTAGGCTTTCTCTCTTTCTCTGCACCATTGTAACAGTCAGAAAATGTGTGATTAGTTAACATAGTGCAGAATTCGACCACCACACAACAGCAGCACCATCGAGGTAGCGAAGCCACCCGTAGTACTGAGTTCGAACATAGTTTATCTGTTCCACAATACAATTTACGAAACAATGCATCTGATGCCACGTTAGTAAACATTTCTTTAGGCACGGTGGTCAGGGATGATGCAAGAGATTCATGATTTTCTTCCGAGTTAGCCAATAATAACACTAATATTAATTAAACACTTATATTTACAAATCGAGGAAACATATTGAATGGGTATCGAATAAATAAAACATAACTGCAGATGTATAGTTTGAAATTATTTATTGAAACATTTTAATAATAAAACTATTTACTAATAATATTTACGAAGATTTAATGTTTCAGTAGCGGGATTTTCCGATACTATTATATTAAAGAAATACATTTATTTATTTTGACATATTTTATATTTAAGACCTCAGTCGCGGTATTTCCGATACTGTTCATGTTTACAAAAAGAAATACATTTATTTGATGACGTAATCTAGCTACCTAAAATTCTTGAGCAAGTATTTCTAAGGCATGCCTTGAGGGATTTATACCTTTGCAATGCAAGAGTCTAAAGTAAAATTTATAAGAGTAGCGGTGGACATATATTTATTTAATTAAAATATTTACTAACAACTAGGGGCAAACATTTATTTGAGAGTGAGTTATGTCACTAATGCCGGGACGGAGTGATACATAGAATAATAAAGTTAGTTAAAGAAACACGTGGTACATTTTAGAAAGGTGATTGGAATGGCAGTATATTGAAACTGCAAAGCCGTGAATGAGTTTATAAGAATGACAGGCTGGCGTTTGCCATCAGCCCAAAGAAGTAAGGTGTCACGTAAGCATAACCAGGGACAAGCGGTTCATGCCGTGATTTGCCTGCTGGCTGCATGACGGTCGTCAAGTCCTACGGGACATTCATTTGTCAGCTTGTATAGGATGACTGGGGTTAATTTCAGCCCTATAGAATCCGGAATATTCATGGCTTGGAATGGGTCATCGCGTCTCTAAAATGTAACACATGTATAATGTATAGACGATTATGGTAAGATTTAAATATATTTCTAACTCGGCCCTACATTATCAACATTTAATAAAGAACGTTGGCGACTCTCAAAGAAATGTAATTTTATGGAATTATTAATTAAGATTTAATAAATATAAAACAGATATAAACTGGGTGATTATTACAACTAATATGCCAGCCATTTTCTAACTAGTAGACCCCTGCATTACAATAAATGAAGCATTGAATGCGTGTCGATTTATATGAAAATTAAGTTATTTATGAAAGTAAATATTAATGAAAATTTGACACGCATTCACTGTTTCAAGCGATCATAGATTTATACTTAGAAAATTATGAGCATGCGATAATTATATGATAAAATGTAGATTTTAGAAATACACACCCAAGAAAGATAGAGTGAGGTAAGCTAGATTATTAGAGAAATTTGCACAATAAATTAATTATTAAATTTTAGTTTTACAAATGATAATTTTACATTTTATAAGTTATATAAGTAGTATGAAGAATGAGCTATAGCATATTAGTAGAGTATTCTAGAGAATTTGGACACAGGTACTTGTTTTATGAGAAGATTTCTGATTCCATTGGTCTGTAGCAATTTGTTCATGATTAGCAGTTCTTTCCTGCATTGAGGTGGTTCATTTAATTTAACAGCAGCAGCAGCTTTCTCATTATTTTAGGCAGATCTTTGTGGTTGATTTCATGAAGGGCAATGGAAGGTTTGGCATCTGATAGGCCATCTCCTGGGCGGAGAATAGTCTGGGCGCTTTTACTCAGTCATACCGTGGCAGGAACAATTTATTTAATATTTTGGAGACTCTCAACTGATCGAGAGCAGAGCTAAAGTTAAAAGTGCAAGTTTTTAGCAAGTCTAAGATGGCCTCTTTTCTTAGATCTTAATCTTTCACATTTTTGTCATAGTTTATTTTTGGATTGCACTTAATCTGCCCTGAGGATAATCATGCATTTTTGTTAATTTTAATTTAGAGACAGCTGCCTTTCTGTTGTTTACATTTACATTTTACATTTAATTTTTATAATTACATTTTAGGGAATTTTTCTTTTTAATTAATCTATTATCTCTCACTGACCGATTCTTTTTAAAATTTCAAAGACAAAAAGGGAACATACGATTATTTTTACTTTTAATTAAATATTACATCAGATTTCTAAAATTATTATTAAATGAAATTTAAACAAAGCAATAAATAACGGATTTTACAATTCAAAATAAATAGTTAAAATTATATATTTTTATATAACTAAAAGAAATCTAAATTATATTATTTATCTTTATTTATTGCCTTAAATTTGAGATCGAAATGTGTGCGTGTTTATGGTGAATTCTACATATATCTATACATTTTTAATATTGCTACACACACAATTCGATACCAAAAAGTTTAAATTTGGGTAGGATAGAGCGGTGAGTGAGAGACGATAGAAAAAAAGGTGAAACTTAAGATTCGAATACGAATCTTACTGTTTCACCGTGAACCTCCATTCTTGCCTGTTTCAACATCATGAAAAATACCAACGCCGTTCAGCTTAAATACAACGCCCTTTTTTTTGTTTTGTGTAGGCTTTAGCATGCTACTTGAAGTAAAGGAAGAAATGGATAAGATAAGGTAACAATTTCATAAATATTCGATACGTATATGTATTTATAAGAAAACAAGAAAAATTTCTTTGCAAAAGATATTAACTTAGTCAAAAGTTGACGATGTTTTTTGTTTCTTTGCTTTCCCTTAATTGAAAACACACAAGAAACAAAAATTGTGTTATTTAATTAAAACACTCATGTATATTTCATTAGTTAAATGCTAATTATGTGCGTATAGATTATATATGCGTACTGCTTAAAAATACTTCTAAAAACCCCGGAATAAATGGTTAAAACATTTACTTAGTAATATCGTACGTATATCTATTTTAATGATTCTATGGACTTAAAATTACTAGTCAATAAGTATGTGCATATAGATTATATATGCGTACTGCTTAAAAATACTTCTAAAAACCCCGGAATAAATGGTTAAAACATTTACTTAGTAATATCGTACCTATATCTATTTTAATGATTCTATGGACTTAAAATTACTAGTCAATAAGTATGTGCGTATAGATTATATATGCGTACTGCTTAAAAATGCTTCTAAAAACCCCGAAATAAATGGTTAAAACATTTACTTAGTAATATCGTATGTATATCTATTTTAATGATTCTATGGACTTAAAATTACTAGTCAATAAGTACGTGCGTATAGATTATATATGCATACTGCTTAAAAATGCTTCTAAAACCCCCGGAATAAATGGTTAAAACATTTACTTAGTAATATCGTACGTATATCTATTTTAATGATTCTATGGACTTAAAATTACTAGTCAATGCGTACTGCTTAAAACACTTCTAAAAACCCCGGAATAAATGTTCAAGAAGTTTTGCTTGGACAATCTATTGGAAATGTATCTATAAACTTCTCATCACCTGAACTGAAAGATGAGTTTTGCTTGGACAATCTATTGGAAATGTATCTGTAATCTTCTCATCGCCTGAACTGAAAAATGAGTTCTGCTTGGACAATCTATTTGAAATATATTCTTTTACTCTTCTCCTCATCATAGGAAATATATTAGAGGGACTTACATATTAATTGTTATTAAATAAACTTGTTACTTAAAATTAATTTTGGTTCCAGTTGTTCAATTCTATTTTGTTTTTATTGCATCACTCGTTATTCATTGCACTGATTTACAAGAATCGCATGCCTCCTGAGCTACATCTGGCATAACTAGACCTAGGTAAGTAAGATTGTAGTGAGATGGAACTCTAGTGGCACCGTTTGGAAAAACAAACATAAATATCTAGATGCTTCCAGCCTCTATGGTGCTACATCCTCTAATGAGCAAGAAATATTGTTGTGGGGGGATGGGATTAACATCTGCATTGGGTAATGCCAATTGATTGTTCTTTCCTGCAACATGCTCATCAGGAAATAAATACAACTGAAGTAATAAAAGGGTTGTGTGTTGGTGGTCCGGTTACAATATATATATATATATTCTTTGATAGTTTATAAATAAGTGCAATGCAGATATTTTTTCTGCCAATTACCCTTTTTTATTATTATCATTATTTACCAGGTAGACACCCATTCCTACCAGTTAGTTCATAAGTTTCAGTCACTAATGACAGGTAGATGCATGATTTCTATCAAAGAATATGGTGATATTAATTTGATTAGGAATCTGGCTCATGATAATTTGTTTTTCTTATTTGAGTCACTTAGTATTAGTTTTCAAAGCTCTACAGCCTGAAAGGATTTATGTTAGTTTAGTTTTTGTAATAATATAGTTTATTAGATAATTTTAAGCATATTTTAAAGCTTGTAAGATGAGTAAGTCTTAGTTTGTGCAACAAGTCTGCATCTGTCTGTGCATAATAAAGCATATGAATTTTTCATAAAACGAGCTAGGGCAATTAAATAAAACAGTAGCTCTTTAAGTGTTGTTATTCTAAAATCAATCCCAGAGAAAAAACCAATAGTTTCCTAAGAATTTGTGTTATTACTTGTTTTGTCATTATATATATAAATAAATGATAATTTCTCATTATTTTTACTCTTGTCATTTATTGCAATCAATAATGGTAATTAAAATATGATAAGAGTCTCTTGCATCTAACTGAGTTTAGTGGAAAATAAAAAGAAAAAGTTTTTGATTATGTGATGTTGGAATGTGGAGCTGCATTTAAATTACCCTTGGTGATTTTTCATGTTAGCTGTGCAGTTTTGGCCATTACAATATATATTATTACCTTTAGCTTTGACAGAAACTAAATATTCAGTTAAATTTTTGTGCCAAGACATTTAAAAAAAAATTATCTAGTTTAATTTTGTTATAAATAAATTGTTGCTAATATTTTTATAATGCCATAATTTAAGAGTTGCGATATCAGTGTTTTATCTGTTATCCAGCTGTAAAATGTTTTTTACATAATGAATTTTAGTTAAGTAAATGTTTCAGATGTTAAACATCTTTAAATTTTAAAAGCTAGAAATGTCAATGATCAAAAAGTGTAATGTAGAGTTTAAAATGCTCATTTAGTTTTAGTTTAAATTGTAAAATGTTTTAAAAAGCTTATATTAATTTTTAAGATTGTCAAACCAAGTTCAAACCCTATATTTTGGTTTGTTGATATTAAAAACTAAAGCTATAATACTTAATTAACTTTGAATGTAAAACAGAATATTATAGTTAACTAATTTAATTATAAAAAGAGTTTAAAGTTAGTAATTAAAATAGGATTTTAATAGTTGAATAAATGGATAAATATTATAACAGGCAAAACTCTCCATACAGTTTTGCCACTCAGTGCAAGCCAGAGTAATGGTGATCATGTGATGTTTATTGAAATAAATATTATACTTATTTGATATTATTTAGTTTAAATATTCCTAAAAATTATTTTAAAATCTATTCTGAGATTTTTCTAGATTTAAAAGAGTAATAAATAAATGTATTAAATTGTATTAACATGTGATTTGTTAAAAATAATGCAAATTTTATATTATGTAATTCGTTATTTTTATTCTGGTTATCTGTAATTTTTAATTAATTATTTTTATTAAAGCAGAAAGTGTTTTTAATTAATTTCAAATGTCTAGACAAAAATTGATTCATTGTAAAATTAAAAATTAGTTAAATAATTTTAGATTAACAACTTTCCTTAGTGATAAATAGGTCAAAGATTCAAACTAATCAGAGGAGAGATTGTAAGTTCAAAGGTAAATAAGCAGTCTGATATAATGGTCATATGACTATGGGTATAAATAAGGTGAGACAGACACCTGACCCTAGTTTGGTTCGATACTCATTCTCTCTTCATTTTTTCAAGGTTCTCAGCCAATTTAATTTTATTTGTAGCCATTGAATTTTAAACTGTACTAAAATTTTAAAAAGTGTATAATTTTTATTTAACTTTTGTTTTTATTAGTTCAGTGTGTTAGGCTAAACTTATATCTTGATATAATTGTCTGAACAGAAATATCAAGGGAACTTAAGTCTCTGTAACTGCCAGTGGAGTGGTAATATAATTGGTTATTACAATATTTAGAATAGTATTTTAAAATTTTCTGTGATGGAAAACTTAAAAAATTATTGTTATTGCTATTGCTATGAATGGAAAACAATCACCAGTTTTAGAAATAAATTGAATTTCTGTGCTATAATCATAATTGCCAAGGAGTATCTAATTCTATTATTGGCAAGAACATTACCAGAAATGGTAATAATTTTTTAATTGCTTCTTCATAATATTTGTTTTAAGTCAATATATTATTTAGAATTAATTTACATGGAGTAAAGACTTTAATTCAAATAAGAACTATAAATTGACATTACAAATATCTTTAGATGTTCAATAGTAATTAATTCTACAAAGAAAAAATAATTGGCTAAAATAATTTATGTTTCAATAATAATAATTTACTTCAACTGAATCATTATTTTAAAAGAACTATTTACTATTATTTGAAAAATAGCATGATTTTTTTTTTATTATAATGATTTTCTTTTGCTTTTCCCCTAAAAGGGAAAAGAAATAATTTTTGTTCAGGTAGGATGATAAAATTTAACTTACTAAGAACTTTAATTGATAAAATATGTGAATTTTAAAATGTTTTGCTTAATAAAATGAAAATACCAACTTTGCTTGTGATAATGACGTTTCATTTAATAAATTAAATGAACTTTTTTATATTCTAATAATTTTATAAAACCTGCAAAAAGATTTAAAACTCATAAATGATTCCTTCCATCTGAGCATTGTTATGAAAACTGCTGGGGTTTTGAAGATGATAGTTTAATCAAACATTTCCTCCTGCAAATGTTCAACAATATTAATAAAGAATAGTAATTAAAATGCTTTATTGTCCTACATGATATTACTAATAATTATTTAGAATATTCTGTGTAGTGGATTAATTTAAATTTAATAAACCTAAATTTAAGGATTTGTGATATATTTACTACAATACTAAATTTATTAGTCTTTAATCTATGAATACATTGAAAAAATGGCCATTAGCCTATCATATACTTGATAATATGATTATTTAAATTTATTCAGTATATCTAAAGAAATACTTTATACATTTTCTAATTATATTATAAATTATAGTATTTTAATGATGTTATCTTGTATAATAGATTTTTTGCTGTCCACAAGATTCTACTGCCAACAGTCTTTTTCATACTCAAGTAGCAAAGACTTGATCAAAAATGAAGCAGAAGCACATTATTATTTAATATAATTTATTTATGTTAAAAAGATTAAATTTATTATCTTTTGATTTTATACTATGTTATGATGTGCATATATTATATTTCATATTATATGCTATATATTTTAAAATATTAAAGTTTAAATTTCTCAGAATAGTACTTTATCATATGAACATATTTTGAAGAAGCATGTGCCTCTTTTTAAAAAAAATATGAATAATTTATTTGTGAAGGTATATTACATTACCAAAAGCTGATATATATTTCTCTTATCTATTTATGATTTGTTGTCTAATGTTAATAGAACCATATTTGGTATTAAATAATTGTTGTGTTTATTATATTTCATATTCCATAGCTGTTAATAGTATTTTGTTAAAGATAGTAGAATTATTTTATTTATATTCTAGGGGTGCTTTTATATGCCTGTATATTTTATGGATGGTAGTTAGCCTCCATCATTAATTTTGCTAGCTTATTTTTTAGAAAGGATGGAAGCATTGAGCTCTCTTATTATTTGTTGTCCTGCTAGCATTTTGTATGCTCATAGCATATACTTTAGAGATTGAAGCTAAAGCTCTCTCTATTTTAAAGCAATTCCTATTTAGTATTTTGTCCCTGATGGGCATTCTCATTATTTTCCTGGACTAGTGACAAAGTCCTAGATCCTTTACTAGCCCTCAAAAGTAGGTATGTCCTATGAGCAATGCCATCATACTTTTACTTTGCCTTACTTTATGATTATTGAAGATTGATTTTGCTTGTAGAGTTAGTATGTTAATAAAACATATGTAAGATGTTACCATAAATTTATTTGAAATTTTTAATGGTGTTATTAACATATTGAGAAATTCCATCTTACCTCTAAGAGCATTCTTGGTCAGCTTAAGTGCAAAAAATACATTGTAAATGTGTTAGTTCTATGTTTGAGCTTTGCTAGTTGTCAGGATTAAATATAATAAATAATTGGTTTAAAAACTTTAAAGTTTATTTTGGGCATAAATAAATAATAAACATCTACCTTATAACTCCTTCACTGATGGAGTGGTAAGCTATTATTATTATTAATATTATTGAGTATGAAAAATATTCATATAAGAGACACTACTGTATGATGGCTATTATTGTGGTATGAATGTGATAATAAATGAGAACTTTTGATAATGGAATAATAATAAAAAAGTTTGTTTAATATAATAGATTATTTTGCTAACATGATGGATTTTTTTTTTAATATGGTGTATTAATTTTGCTAATCGACCAGAGTGTATTTAAATAAAGCTATATGTCAATTTTAATTTTTTATCATTCTGATAAATTTTGCATAAGCAACATTGTGAAATTTTTGATTTATGTAGACTTAAAGATGGACTAATTTTAAATTTTGTTGTTATTTTGCTGTAAATAAATCTTTGTTATGGTTATTTAAGTAATTTCTCATAGTCATTTATTCACATCATCCCACTTGTTAATCAGAAATCATCCCAATTATCAAATATAAATCATTTTAAACATTAATTAAAATTTTAAATATTTATAAAATATTATACAATTATTTTAGTCTATTTACTGTAAGAGTACATGACATTTAAATTTATAAAAGTCACTATTTATTAAATTATTTAAGCATTAATAGAACATCTAAGAAAGGTGTATTTGCTTAAGAAAGTATTGCAGTTTGTTTTGTCAATTTGGATCACTTTAACTAATTCCAATTGCATATTTTAAATTACTGTACATACTTATTTTAAATCATTTTCATGTTTGAAGATTATATTTCTTCTTTTATGATAAGATTTCATTTGTATAAGAACCTAATTCATATTTAGAAGGTGTTATGTAGATTTATTCTAAGATGTTTAGGATGGCTACAAAATCCCATACCCATTCTTAATATCTGAGTGTAATCCTAGCTTAATCTTTATTTTATTCTAAATTTAAGAGATCATGTTGTATTTTATTTAAGTTAGTAATAATTTTGTTATTGTTATAATTATGATAAGACATTAGCTTAGGGAAGTGTATGTCATTCATTTTGTTAACTAGGATTTTATTTGATAATGAATAAATCTAAAGAGTTAAAAGAATTTATGAGATCAAAATACTGAGATACCCTAAGTTATGAATCATATTATTAAATTTATTTTAATATCACAAATTGTATATTAAAAGATACATTTTAAGTGGCATAAATTTTAAAAGAACATTCCATATATTTTAAGAATTAAATATTATTTCATCTGATCAAAGCAATGAGATGTTTAAAAGATGCTTGTATGAGACATAGATCTTTACAAGGTGAATATACAAAAAAAGATAGTTGTGTTAGATCTTAAAGAAGGAAACTTTAAATGCAACCTTAATGGCATGTGTTTACAATACTAAGATTCTTTTATGTATGCTAGAGTTATTTGAGGTTTTTCCTTGTCTTAATAGTGTTACTTTGTATTTTTAATATGTTTTTATAATGCTTCCCCTATATATATATATATATATCTTGGTGTTGTGTCATATGTTATTGGAATTCACTGAGCATAGTGTGATAGCTTGTTGGATAGTTTTATAACATTACATTACAATTTTAGTTTGTACTTTATGCAGCAGTACTGTTATCACTTTTATAGGTTCCAAAACCTGCCAGCTGCACTATATATATATATATATATATATATTGTAATGTGCCTGAGTTTACTATATATATATATATATTGTGACCATATGTTTTGGCTCAATGATAGTAAGTTTTATCCAGTGGACCAGTGTGTAAAATTTTAAATTTTAATTAGTAATAATTTATTAATATAGTGAAAATCAGTGTGTAGAAATCAGTTATAGAGTGAAATGCTTGTGGAGTATAATTTTCCCACTAAGCAAAAGCTCACTAAAAATATCTTGAAAGTAATGATGATCTTGACTGTGAGACACTGGAAAGTCTGATAGAGTGGATATGAATCTCATAAACATTTTATCACAAGTTCCAGTGGCAGCTATCTCAAATAGTATTTTAATAGTTAAACTAATTTGGAAGCATGAAAATATGTAACACTTTATTAGTATTATTAAACAATAATTAAAAATAAACAACAAAATCAATTTATAAGTCTTCTAAATTTTCTTTATAAACAATCTTTAGATATATCATATTTTAATTTAAATTGAAATATAACAGTCTAGATTTCTTTCACTAGAGGGATACAAATATTGATTTATTCACATTTTACAGTGATTGGATCATTATAACACAAAGAATAAATACTATAACCAGTTTGTAGAGGGGGTCTACTAAGAGATATAAATCGGAACAAGATTTTAACTTTTCATTTATGAAGTAAAATATAAGGAATAAGCTGAAAATAATAACCTTGAAAATTAATTTGGATGAAATCTCATGATTATATGGATCTAAACAAAATGGAGTAGAAAATTAATAGCCCTGTAATATTTTGGCACTATTTTTCATCGACCGTATAATTCTTAATTGCCTATTGGAGAAGTTTGAATGACTGCTATTTGGATAAATACTTGCCTCAACATGGACCATTTGAAACGAAAAACAATACCAGAAAATGTAAGCAATTGTTTTTGTTTTCTTTATCTTAATCAATTATCAGAATTAATAATAGCACAAAAATTGTTTAGATTGAAAAAAATCATTTTTAAATCATATAAGTTCTAGTTGATTTAAAAAGAGAAATGCATAACTTATATCTTATTTTTGTTAAAGAAGAACTCATCTGCTATTAGTGTTTGGTGCTAATTTGCATAGCTGTGAAAATAGAAAATGACAGAATATTAATGCCAAGTATATTTTATTAATAATTGCTTACTATTGAATCAATTCTGCTTAAGATTCTTAAATACATATTAATTTGCTGGTAGAAGTGAATAAATAAGTGTTTATTTATTTTTTTATCTTGATTATACAACATATAAATTTGTAATATTTTGAATGTTTAAAATTACCTAGATTATTTAAAAATTGTGACAGGTATTACTGTGGACAGAAAAACAAAGTAAACAAAATCCATAAATGATTTTAAAAAGTTTGTTTTAAAGATGTAATAAACCTATTTTAATTGTGCTGCATTTGGAAAAGTGCAAGTTGCAGAGAAATTAAAACACCTAGAATGTTGCGTTTGTAATTGAGTAAATTCCTGGTATAACTAAAAACATCTTGATTGCTGATAGGAAGGAAGTGAATAAGTGTTTATTTATTTTTGTCTTTATTGAATAACTTGCAAAGTAACAAGATTTTAAACTGTTTTAAAATCACCCAGATCATTTAAAAGTATGATAGATCTTCCCACGGATGGAAAAACAAAATAAACAAATTAATAAATAATTTTAAATCTATTTTTATTGCCTTTGGAAAGTATTTAAATATCGTCTTGCTATTTGATATCAGTACATAAACCAACAATTAATTTTATTGCCCTTGGAAAGTATTTTAATTTTGTCTGAAGATTGTCTCACTATTGAACCGGATAATCAATGTATATATTTACTTAGGAATATTTACTTATAATATCCATTTTCTTGTCCTTTTTCTTATAAGAACAGATAAAACTTTGATAAAGTCCAATGGAAGCAAATGTAATGTTCGTTTATTTTTGTTATTGCATATATAATAGTGTAATAGGTTTTTTTCCTTTCATGTGTTATTCAGGCATTAGTTTTTTTTATATTTATATATTTTATGATGATATAAAATGTATTTAGTAAGGATATAGAGATGTATAAAGAAATATATACATCTAATACACACACATATATATATTATTTTTCCAATTAAGGGAAACATAATATTGAATAGCATTATCTGATAAGAAAGAGAAATATTTATCTCTTGCATTGCTAAAACAGATGTTAATATTATATTGAGGAGGGGGATAAACAGACCCAAACTTGTTAAAATCATACACATAATGACACAATTGTTTTATTGTATAAAATAATCCAATAAGCATTTCTTTATTGCTTAAGTTTGCCAATGAAGGAACATGTCCACTTTAAATACAAAATGTAGATTAATATTTCTTGTTTACATGTGCATGGCTTGCTATAACAAAGTATAATTGTTATTTTAAATTGAGTAATGATCATTAGACATATTTTGGTGGTTTGTTTATAAAACATTAATAGTTTCTGCATTGTGAAATGGAATATTTATATTTCCACTTTTATTATTAGTGTTATTTTACCTTGCTATTGAATTGATCGGTTTTGTGACAGCTTTTTAGCTGATAAGTATCTGCCACATATGGCATCAAATATAATATTAATATTGTGCATGGGTTGATGGAGAATTCCTCATTGCTGATTAAATGAGAGGATGATATTGTTGAAGCTGATTAATAGTTAGTGCTTAGAGCATAGTTAATCCCCAGAGAGGATGATCCCCATGGTCTGAATTCTATTTTCCGTGACATGGCACTGCCCACACTTTTATACCTATGAAGGTATTGGAATTGGCCATATTATTATACAACTATCATGTTGTTTTGTAGAGCCTCCCTTTATTGTTAGATCCCTCATGAAGTTATATAGTTAGTTTTCCACCGTGTGTGGCAAAGTTTAGAATTTCAAAATCAAATAGCAAGGATAAGATAAAGTCAGATTAAGGGACACTGATATATCTATAGCGTTTGTCTAATTGGAATAGTGTCTTTATGATATTGAGTAATCTTCATCAGTTTATAAATGGACCAACCAAAATTTACTAGTGTTTGTAAAACTTCTATATGAAAGAGCAAGGGATGTGCATGGACAATGTTGATTTATCTTCATCAAACAGTAATTTACTGATGGATCTGTAAGATCAGTTAACTTTTAAATGATTAGGTTGTGAACATAGGCAATGTTTTGGTGTCATATGTGCATTTAACTTATGATGACTGTCCCACATCAATATAATAAATCTTTTTATAGTAAATAATAATAATAAAAAAAATTAATTTTGCTGAATATGATAATTGCCCTTATCTTTTTCTAATAAATTAAACAGCTACAGTTTAATATGCTAAATTATAACAAAGTTTTTTTTACATTTAAAAAGTTGCGTATATCCAAAAGACATAAATAAGTTTTTTTTTACATTTAAAAAGTTGCGTATATCCAAAAGACATAACTACATTTTGTTTTGTAATGGAAATGCTAAGTTAGCTCAAATAAGTTTAACTATTTTATTCTAGAAGATAGAATAATAAAAAAACATATCCAAAATGTTTGTCATATTAGTTTGTCATTACTTACCATGTAATTAATTTCCATCCCTAATTTTGGTTAATGGATTTATCTTGTTTCATGTAATGTGTCTGAAATAATATAAATAATGTAAATAAATATTGTTGTGTTAAAAATTTATTTAGTTGTCAGTAGTCTTATTGCTAACCAACACACTCACACATTATTATTGTTATTGCTGTCGACATATCCTATGATTATATAGAAATTATCATCAATCAATATGGTATAAGTCACTACTTGTCGGTATATCAGAATAATTTTGTTAAGCCCTATAATTTATGAGTATATCTAGGGCATCATTACTTAATAATCAAAATACTAGTAACCTAGAGTGTATTATTTTAAGTGGTATACTAAGATTAAAAACCTAATATTGGTTTAATCAGTTTATCTTGATCACATTGTCAATATTTGTTTGAGAAAAGGAAGTTAGTAAGTTATTGTGGCTAGCTATTGAAAAGTTGTTTATATTTCTTGAAGCTCCAAATATATAATAGTTATGGAGTTTATAAATTTTTTTTGACATTAATAAATATCATATGTTAGTTTAATTTGGTATTAAGAACTGTTTTGTGCATTATATTTGGGTAGTGGCAAAATCCCTCTCACTGACCCAAGTATATTTTGTATAACAACCTTTAAGTTATGTGAACCCTGAGAAGAATAAGTTTTATTATTTTGTAATGTAGAATCTGAGTTTATGGTAAATTTTATGTTTAGTTATCTACTGTAATTGGATTGGAGTTATGTTACATTCACTATTTTATAATATCAATAAGCTAATTGATATTATAGATTATAAAAACATCGTGCTATATAAAAAATAAATGTCTTATTCACTATTTTATAAAGTCAACCCAACTTTAAAGTATCAATTGTTTCTTTTGTCTGAAATGTATAGCTTGTTTTGACTTTATGGTGAATATTCTGGTTTTGTTGAGCTTGGAATCTGTATTTTATTTAGTTGTCTTATTATCATTTAATTCAATATCATATTTAGAGTTCTGGACATCATCTTTCATCATCATCATTCTTCTCATCTGTCATTTCAATCTTTCTTTATTCTTCTTTCATCCTAATTCATTATCCTAATTAACTCATCATTCATTAGCTCTTATTCCATCATCATCTTAATCATCCATTAACTCTTATGCATCATCATCTTAATCATCCATTAACTCTTATGCATCTTCATTCTTTTCTCTTCATTCTCAGACTCCTTTCATTTTATTATTTAATTATTACTTATTTTCATCATCCATTTAGTCATTTACATCCTAATTTACTTATTGCCTAATTTATACTTTTAATTTCATATTCATTCCATCAATCTAATTATTAGTTATTTATTGGTTTGACAAATATTAAATTGATTTCATAACCTTTTATTTGTTTGTTTGTTCGTGGATTTTGAAGCTAGTTTGACCACAAATTATTAGTCACCTTGTGATCTTCTCTAAGTTTATAGTTTCATGCGAGCAATAAAGAAATCATCTCTTTAGTTTAACATTTATTTTTAGGTGTATATTATAGATTAGTTGTAGCTAGGAAGGTTACAGAGAAAGATATGGTTTCCAAACATGTAATTGGACTAGTTAGATTAGTGGGAAGGCTACAGGGGAGATTATAGCGCCTAAAATGTGCGGGATGATTCGTTTATGATTACAGCGATTTAGGAGAAGGCTACAATATATATATATATATATATTGTGCCAGTCAAAACATGCTTATCCATCTAACACGAGCTGGAACTCACAAAATGTACTTCAAACCCAGTCGAGCCCGAGATTTTGGTCAGGGACCAGCCTGGATTCGAACCCACTCTCCAAGCCCCAGATCTAACACCCAATGGATAACATAACAATGGTAGCACACGAGATTTAATTCTTCATCCGGCCCACTAGCAAATCGGAGAAAACAATAAGACTCATGGACTTAAACATATATATAAACAACTTAAATACTAGACATTCCACAGATAAAATCTAACATATTTAAATAATAGGGGCTTTACTAATGAATACTTATGGGCAATTAGTGAATTGGATTGATTTAATAATGAGACAGAAACTGATATATGATGAATTAAAATATATTTATTGACAATTGTTGTTGGCAAATGCACGCAGGCATTTTATTTATAAAGTAACATTACTCTAGGCCAATAATTGATACGTTGGCTATTATTTAATTGCTCCAATATTATTTAATGGAAACAAATACCCTACTATATAACTAATCACTACATTAACTTTTACCAGTTATGCCCTTTCATCATCAGTTCGTGTGGCTATTGTACGTGAAATCAAACCAAGTCTGGAGTGAAACTTAATACATCTTAATTATAATAAATTTATTTTAACTATGGGCTTTTAAAGCGTCCCAGATAGCTTTAGATCGAACGGGTTTTCAAGAATGCTTCGGATCAACGCCGAAGACTGCATATTAGGGAGGGAAGAGTTGGCTATAACGATTTTACTAATACGCTAGGCACAAGTAAAGTATAATAATAAAGTGGCTCTGCGGATGGAAGAATAGTTTTAGGGTTTTTGTGACAAACAACGGTTTACCCAAGAACCGGTCGTCATGCTGCAAAAGGGAACCTTTATTTGGTTCATAAGAAGCGGGGGACTTACGTGCTAATCTGGCCCGTAGCTCAGACTTCGCTACTGCACTACCCATAAGAGAAGATGTGCTGGCAACGCCGTGGCTCCATCTTATATATAAAACAGCACAACGAGAAAAATATTAATAAGTTTCACATCCGCCAAGCCGAAGGATATTATAAATTAAAGATCATATATTAAATGAACACTAGATCATCAGCTTGATCAAAAGAGCCAACTCTTCTGTAGCATGAGAAATATGTATATGCTACTGACGGGAATATATACAAACTTTACTTTATCCCGTTCAATCTCTTTAGTTATCTATAACTACTAAACTTTTAAAAAGGAGGAAAAGTATATTTAATAAGGGACTTACGAATACTTTACTAAAAAATATACTTATGATTGCACTCCAGGCTAGTTTAATCTTTAGTAATATAATAATTAAAGGTTGAAAAGCCACATTTTATATTTATATTAATTAATTTATTAAGTGAAAAAATATGAATTTGGGTTTCGAAACAGCGCACGAAATGACGCTATATAAATAATTTAAATTTATATGTTTAAAAACATATTCTATAATTAAATGCACGCCGTTTCGAAACATAGGCATAACTAACAATAATTAAAATAAGCAAAAGAAAAGCAAAATATAATTGCAGTGATTAAATTATATAGCAAAATATTAATTAATAAAGAAAAATTTGCAAAAGTATTACATTTTCTAGAATTAAAATATTATTTTAGGAAACAATTTAGACAGTTTACACTATTGAATTAAGGAAAAAATTAGCAAAAAGTATTTCATTTAAATATTATTTCAGAAACAATTTAGCGAGCAAGTTCAATAATATGGTTAGCTAACCTGTTTTGAAGAAACAATGACTGTTCTTGAAATTTACAGAGCTCTGCGATTTTAAATATTAAAACAGTTCTCCTGTAGATGGGCTGGAGATATTCGAAACTGGAATGAAGGTGAATTCTTGGGCGGCTTATGGCATCTTTAATTTAGTTGGGAGACGATTTTTAAAATATTGTTTGTTTAGCTGGACTGAAATCGGAACGAAGGCAAATAAATTATTTTTACGGCTTATGGCATCTTCAAATTTAGTTGGTGTAAGCTTGGTTGTTCCTTTGGCATTTGATGGATTGAACTAGGCATTCCATCACGGGAAAGCAGCAAAATTTTGCCTGACTTTAGCCAGACATGTTACGGTTGAACAATAATAAAACTTCTCCTGTTGACTCTCTTCAAAAGTAAGATGGATTCTCTTCTCCCGCTTAAAATAAGGCCTATTTATATCCTTCTACTAAACTTTAACACCTTTCTGGAATTTCGTAAACCTCGGGACCAATTGACTTTTAATTAAAGCAAAATAATATAATTCAATTTCTACAACAACTGATAAAATCTCCGAGGTGTTATATTTAATTTCCTAAAAAAAATGTATCAAAATATATAAACTATATAATTTGATTCATTTTCATTAATTAAATTCCTTTTCAGGTGTTATTACTTAGCAGAAGGAACGGTATTCTGATTTAATGAAAAAGTCTTTTGTTGCAAACAAAAATCAATCAGAAAACAGATTTTACTTTTTTACCCGGGTGTGTCACTAATTGATATCTTGTTTACAAAAATTCTCATTTTTTAATTGCGAACAGATAATTCTTATTTTATAAAACTAAATAACTTTTAACATATTTGTTTATTAAAAAAAAAAGCAAATTTAAAGAAAATACTTGTTTCAACTATATATGTAAAACATTAAATCAGAAAACCGTTAAATAAATTAAAGAAAACATTTACATTACTTTTATTTAAACTTAAATATATATGAATCATTTTGCCGTTATTCCAAGGTTTAAATTATCCATCCACATACGAATATTATAGCGAATATAATTAAGAATTGACTGAAAATTAATAAAACATTTTATAATAAATTATGAGCATTTCTCCGCTATAATTTTATCAAACCTGTCTAATTATAGCGTGTTTTCGTATGTAAATGGATGATGCCATTCAAGCGGCCATTGTAGCAAAGTTTTCCCGCTCGACTTATATATTACATTTTTACATTTAAAATAGGTTCGAAACTAGTTCAGACGAGTAGGTCATTAGGTTGATGGTGAAACGGAAAGGGATTGGAGGTTTCCGTTTCAATATGTAGTAACTCTCATGCCTGAGTTTACTGGCATGGCTTTTTTGTGAATATTTTTCTTTATTATTATTCTAGAATATTAAAGGTCATGTGTGTAAAATAAATTTTAAAGTGTTTTGAAAATAATAATTGCAGAAAATAAATGTATTATAATTTTTAAGTTAAAACAAAGAATTATTATTTTAAAAAACAACATTGCTATAAAAACCAATCACAGAAGCTCTCTTCAATCATTTGCTACTCACAAAAGGTGGGAATTATTGTTACTTTTTCATCATATCACAATATAGAAGTCAGTAAAATGATAATGATTATTTAAGTAAAAACTATGTAATCATTAGGGTAGAAAAACTGCAGAATGCTTTCCCTGGCCTTTTTTATGATGTTGCTGACTATGAAACTGTATACAAAGGAATGCCTTCAAATTAACTTTTATCTTGCTGATCTATTCATTACTATCTAATGCTGAAGCTAAAATATATAACACTTACCTGTTATAAGAAGAAAACTTGCCATAATAAACTGATTATTATATGGAAATATTCTTCTGTGAATTAGTTCGTAAACCTACTTACTCCGATGCTCTAAATAGCTGGAAAACCCTCATTAAAATGTTAATATTGCCAGCAGATGTTTAAAATTAATGATTTTTAATGGCCATATATCTACACTCATGGAGAGAGAGTTATATGTGAGATCATGAAGATACCAAGGTAAAAAAAGTGAACCTACTATTTTTCTCAATAAATTATTGTAAAGCTATAAAAATTTTTCTCTCATGCATGCTCTTCACATAATCTTAAATGTTTTCCTCTTTCTCCTTCTTCTCCTCCTTCTTCTCCTTCTCCTTTTCATTATTTTCCTCCTTCTCCTTCTTTTCATTATTCTCCTTCTCCTTCTTTTTCTCCTTCTTTTCCTTCTTCTCCTGCTACTACTACCACTACCACCATCACCACACACCACCACACATGACCCCCACCTCCCACCATCCCTACTACCATTACCACCACCACCATCACCACCACACTGCTGATTATTTATTTTGTCATTTAATAATAGGATTAATGTGGAGGGGAATAGTAATCACAAAAATATAATTGAAACTGAAAAAAACTTGTTTTTATGTGAATTCAATTTGATCACTATCGGTGGATATCTAAATTAGACAATTAAAATGTGTATAGTCATTCCACCATGTAAATTGTCACCCATTAGTCAGTTATCTTTAAATTTCTTCAGATTAAAAATTAATTTGCAAATATTGTGTTTTTCATTTTATTGTTATTTGAATTAATATCAATTGTTTAAAAAGGGTGGTTACTGTTACAATATATATATATATATATATATATATATTGTAACCACCCTATATATATATATATATATATATATATATATATATATTTAATTATAAGGAATTTGAACCCAGACTTTCAAGCTCCCTTCAGCTATCCAATCTATCTTATACAACTGATACTACACATGACCACGCACATGTGAAAAAGATAAATGATCTCCAATATAAGTATTTTATGCTCAATTAGTACTCATCAGTTGGTCCAGATCATCATCTGTTATTTATATAATCAGTGCTCAGTTTATATTAAGATAGCAAATTTTCAAACTTTAACAGACAGGCTTCAATATACTCCACCATCCAACTCTTCATCCTATCTAATGATGGAACACCCAAAACCTTTGATGATGCCAATATTATTATCATGCCCATGTTGACCTTAAGTCATTCTGACCCCTCATGTGAAAGGACTTTGTCTATTTAAATAGACAGAAGAGGGTTCAGCAGATTACAGGCTGAATTTGTAATATTTGATTAAATACAAGTAAAACTTAAATATCTGGAGTTTAGATGTAACCACAAGGGGCTTGAACGCAGACTTTCGAGCTCCCTTCAGCTATGCTCTACATCTCATACAACTGATACCTTTGATCACATACATGTGAAAAAGGTAAATGATCTCCAATATTTATATATTTCATACTGAGCTAAAACTCATCAGTCAGTCCTGATCAGCTTTCTCATATATATAATCAAGGTTCAGTATATATTAACATTGAAAGTCTTCAAACTTTAATGAACATGTTTTATTTTACTTCACCTGATGATGCCAATATTATTGTCTTGCTCATGTTGATCTTGGGTCATTCTTACCCCTCATGTATTTTAAGTTATTCTGACCTTTCATGTATAGGACCTTGTCCAGGTCCTATACATGAGGAGTCAGAATGTCTTAAGATCAATATGGGCATGACAATAATATTGGCATCATCAAGGGATTTGGGTGTTCCACCATTAGCTATGGGCAGCTGAAGAGTTGGATGGTGAATGAAGTAGATTGAAGCCTGTCCATTAATTTGAAGATTTGCTTTTTTAATATAAACTGAACACTGATTTGCATGAAATACATATATTCGACATCATTTATTTTTTTAACATTTGTATGGTCATGTGTATCGGTTATATGAGATAGATTGGATAGCTGAAGAGAGCTTGAAAGTCTGGGTTCAAATCCCCTATAATTACAGCTAAACTCCAGGGATATAAAGTACACCTGTACTTAAATATATATTTAGAAATAAATTATATGTATATAATATATAATAAAATAAATTCTACAAGAGTATGTTGATAATGATTAAATATTACAGTAATAAATTTTGGTGTAAAATAATATTTTTTTCGTAAGCCAGGCTTTTGATATAGTGTATCTTTGTTAAAGCATGACTAAAGTGAATATTAGCAAATACATAAGCATATCCATTTGCATATTACCATAATAATTGATAATTATTTACATACTCTTATAGAATTTATTTTATTATATATATTGTAAATATCAAAAATAATATATCTTGTGGAGGTTCCACAAATTGGGCCAGCTAAATTAAATTGTAAATATAACAAAAAAATGTGTTGTCAATATTCAGCTGTGAGTTTGCTACAAAGGAAAGAACAATGAGAATCTTTTAGAGAGAAATAGTATTCACATTCCATTTTTGTGAGAACTCAAACATCAATGCCATGTAGAGTAAAATGTATTTTATTAATAACATTTAATTGTACTAGGGATGTCTGAATTCAAATTTAGCCAAAAGATTATATGTTTCCTTCTAACCTTAGCATCAATGTATTACAAGTGCCTGCAATTTACAAGTTAATTTTCATCTTTATGTTAGCACTAATCTAGTGATTTTTTGGGTATGACCTTTGAACTATATGTGTGAATATTGAAATGTAATATACAAAATTTGTTTGAGTATCATGGCTAAATTTAATGCTTCTTACACATAATAATACATCTCTCTGCTAAATGTTTATAGTCTACATAATTTTTCAGGGTTCAAGTATACATGAGATAATTAATCTAATATGCATCAATGAATTATTAATGTTACAAATATATATATATATTGTAACGGGCACACATGCCGTTACATTATTTATTTTAAAAATTAGACATTGAAAAGTTCTCAAATAAAAACTTTTGTAAGAAATAAAAATTGAAAGTTAAAAGTCATCGTTATATATATAAAATCGCACAGATGAAAAATTACTAAAAGAAAACTTTATAAAAAAAAAAGAAAGTTTTAAGACTAAATTTTCAGCAAAAGCTTAAAAGATTTAAAGATAAAAATATATCTTTAAGAATATACAATAAATTAATTAATGCTATTGTAAAATGGAAATGATTATTTTAATTAGTCCAAGTGAACTAGCCTTTGGGCATTTCAAAATGTATAAGTAAAGATCAGATAGGAGAGAAAAAACAATAGAAACTAATAGCCAATAAAAGAAATCCCTCAGGAAACGGACCTCAATGAAAGGGTCATCATCATCATGACATAATGTTGAGTTAATCTGCAAAATTAATATAAAAAGAAAAAGTTTGGAAATAAATTTTAGTGAAGAAAGAGCTGGGAGAGAAGATAGAGATGTGACTATATGTGTTAGTGCAGAGAGAGTTGAAGGAGAAGGGATTGAAAAGACGCACTCTTCAATCCCTTCAGTTTTGCTAAAAGGAAAGAGAAATGACATTGTTTTTCCTATATTGAGGACCACAGGACATTGGGGGAATTAACGCTGGCTCCAAATGGCAAGCAACTGCTAAGCATGGATTTTTAAAACAGTAAGAACTCTAACTAATGAACTTTAATTCTAAAAAAGAAATTTTTCCAGGATGTTAAAACCTTAAGAACATTAGTTAATTAATGAACACTAAGTATAAACTTTCCCAGTATTTTAATTATTACAATAAAAATTCCTATCTGACCAACCTTAATCAGTTAGTAATAATTGTTTTATTGAATGTATTATTACTTTTTGTAAATCATTTCCATTAATTTATTTTTTCTGTGCTTTTAAGTTTTTATTATGATTTTTTTTTTGCTGTTAAACTAAACTTTTGATAAATGTGTAATTAGTTGGGCGTGTATGGCTGCATAGATTTATAAAGTTATATTAGTTTAATTAAGGGAGGGTTAATCTTAGGTTATTCATTTCATAGTTAAATTGGGTTAATCGATAGGATATATTGGTGTAATTAGTAAATGTAGTATGAGATCCGCTACGTGCAGGATCACATGATACGCCACACTTGGGAGAAATAAGCCTATTTCTTATTGACCATCGGAGACAGATGGTATTTCCTGTTCCGTGAATCACCCCATTTGCCTATGGAATGGGATCGTAAGTCGGCAAAAAGGACTGCAATCCCTTCCTATGGAGTTTTCTTTTTTTATTGGTCTTCTTTCCAGACAGCTGTAACATTCCTGTACTGGATGAGAAACAATTTCTTCTCTTAACCATGCTGTTCAGATGTGCATTCCTGACAGTATGGTATTGTGCTGTCGTATTCATGCTGCATTGAATACATCGATATATCAGATAGATTGATGTTGGTTTGACTGCAGACTTTTGGCCTAAGGTTAAATTAAGGGATGGCATATTTTCTTTTCAAATGCAATCTATGTAGTCTATTCATACTCAACACTTTAATAAAATATTAAATTCATCTGTGCAAACTTCAAAAATAAAAGGTTAAAAATGTAAATTAAATGCTAAAGTAAAGTAAATAATGTTTTATAAAAAAAAAATTTTATACTAAAATAATAATGCTAAATTTTATATATATGTTTAATAAATGTTTGTGTGTGTTATTACTGGCAGTGTCTTCTTTTATTTTGGTTAATATTGAAAAAAATATTTTAAGAATTATATTTTATAAATCTCTGTGTCTCTCTGAGCTAGTGGTATTGGGCTGATGGTCGAAAAAAATATATACGTAAAAATTGAATCTTAACTTACATATCTGCCTACTCTATAAATTTTCTAGGTTCAAATGGCCTAGTGGCAGCCTGTACGGCAGGTATGGTAAGACTCTTTTGATCACAAACCCCGATTGTTATAATTGACCACCCAACATGAGCCGATGTTTAATAAACCACAAGTACCCTGATTAAATTTCTTTTTTCAAAATGAAATATTTTTATCTATTTACATAAAACTGTATACTTTAAATCTTATAAAAGCACTGCCAGAAAGAAATAGCACATATATTAAAAACGAGAAAGAAAAGATATTAATTATTTTAAAAATAAAATGTCAAAAGGTTGCAATTAATGTTTTGATTTTTTTTTAAATGTGTATAGGCGCACACAGCCACGTAAGTTTATGATAGTAAATGTGGTACCTTACGATGAGTACTTTTCTGGAATTTACTTCAGTGTAACCCTATGTAAGCATTTCAATCAGTCATAAATAAGTTGGTAGTATTTATAATAGTGCTGCAAATATATACGTATAAACCCATTATTTCTTAAAACATATTTACCTCAATGCAACCTTCTTAAATAAATAATTTATATAATTTGCTTGTCGTGCCGTTTGTTAGAAATGAAATATAGAGAAAATAGAATTCTTGGGAGGAGGAGGCGTAAACGTAGATGGTTCATAGGAAAATGATAGTAAACATTTTTTTTGTATATAGTCTTTTTGTAAAAATTACTAACCGAATGTCTTTGTAAATGTCTTCGTTAATCGTGTTACCGTAATTACTAAAGCCTAAGTAAAATTTTTTTTTTAAGCAAGTTTACTGATATGTAACGGGCACACATGCCGTTACATTATTTATTTTAAAAATTAGACATTGAAAAGTTCGCAAATAAAAACTTTTGTAAGAAATAAAAATTGAAAGTTAAAAGTCATGTAAACGTTATATATATAAAATCGCACAGATGAAAAATTACTAAAAGAAAACTTTATAAAAAAAAAAAAAAGTTTTAAGACTAAATTTTCAGCAAAAACTTAAAAGATTTAAAGATAAAAATATATCTTTAAGAATATACAATAAATTAATTAATGCTATTGTAAAATGGAAATGATTATTTTAATTAGTCCAAGTGAACTAGCCTTTGGGCATTTCAAAATGTATAAGTAAAGGTCAGATAGGAGAGAAAAAACAATAGAAACTAATAGCCAATAAAAGAAATCCCTCAGGAAATGGACCTCAATGAAAGGGTCATCATCATCATGATGTAATGTTGAGTTAATCCGCAAAATTAATATAAAAAGAAAAAGTTTGGAAATAAATTTTAGTGAAGAAAGAGCTGGGAGAGAAGATAGAGATGTGACTATATGTGTTAGTGCGGAGAGAGTTGAAGGAGAAGGGATTGAAAAGACACACTCTTCAATCCCTTCAGTTTTGCTAAAAGGAAAGAGAAATGACATCGTTTTTCCTATATTGAGGACCACAGGACATCGGGGGAATTAACGCTGGCTCCAAATGGCAAGCAACTGCTAAGCATGGATTTTTAAAACAGTAAGAACTCTAACTAATGAACTTTAATTCTAAAAAAGAAACTTTTCCAGTATGTTAAAACCTTAAGAACATTAGTTAATTAATGAACACTAAGTATAAACTTTCCCAGTATTTAAATTATTGCAATAGAAATTCCTATCTGACCAAACTTAATCAGTTAGTAATAATTATTTTATTGAATGTATTATTATTTTTTGTAAATCATTTCCATTAATTTATTTTTTCTGTGCTTTCAAGTTTTTATTATGATTTTTTTTTTGCTGTTAAACTAAACTTTTGATAAATGTATAATTAGTTGGGTATGTAGGGCTGCATAGGTTTATAAAGTTATATTAGTTTAATTAAGGGAGGGTTAATCTTACGTTATTCGTTTCGTAGTTAAATTGGGTTAATCGATAGGATATATTGGTGTAATTAGTAAATGTAGTATGAGGTCCGCTATGTGCAGGATCACGTGATACGCTGCACTTGGGCGAAATAAGCCTATTTCTTATTGAGCATCTGAGACAGATGGTATTTCCTGCTCCGTGAATCACCCCTTTTGCCTATGGAGTGGGATCATAAGTCGGCAAAAAGGACCACAATCCCTTCCTATGGAGTTTTCTTCTTTTTATTGTTGTTCTTGCCAGACAGATGTAACATTCCTGTACTGGATGAGAAACAATTTCTTCTCTTAACCATGCTGTTCAGATGTGCATTCCTGACAGTATGGTATTGTGCTGTCGTATTCATGCTGCATTGAATACATCGATATATCAGATAGATTGACGTTGGTTTGACTGCAGACTTTTGGCCTAAGGTTAAATTAAGGGATAGAATATTTTCTTTTCAAATGCAATCTATGTAGTCTATTCATACTCGACGCTCTAATAAATATTAAACTCATCTGTGCGAACTTTTAAAATAAAATAAAAACAGTTAAATTGTAAATTAAAATCTAAAGTAAAATAAGTTATAATGTTTTGTAAAAAATAAAAGTTAGACTAAAATAATAATGCTAAATTTTATATATATTAAATAAATGTTTGTGTGTGTTATTACTGGCAGTGGCTTTTTTTATTTTTTTAATATTGAAAATATTTTTAGATAAGAATTCATATTTTATAAATCTCTGCGTCTCACTGAGCTAATGGCAATGGGCTAACTGTCGGAATAAAAATATATGTAAAATAAGATCTTAACAGTGTGTATCTGCCTACTTTATAAATTTTCTAGGTTTAAATGGCCTAGTGGCGCCCTGTACGTCAGATACGGTAAGACTCTTGAAACCCCAATCGTTATAATATATATATGACTTCAAGTTTAAAATCAAATAATAAAGTTTATTTACAAACAAGCCAAATAAATAAATAAATGACAAATGAATATACCAGATTGCCTTTGGAAATATATGTTTAAGCTAAGCACTGAATTATTGCCTTTATTACAATGACCTAAAAAATGTATGGGAGAACATGTGTGTGTGTGTATTTTCAAAGTATAATATGATAATCGTGTTTACTTCTTTTAAACTTGACATCTTGTATAAGTTATATTATTTTTATACAATTTTAAGATGATCAGATTTTTAAAAAAATGAATGTGCCTCCATCACACTTGAATAATATTAACCCATGAATATCATATATTCATTGTATAACACTATGAGATATATTTAAGATCATTATTACTTGTTAAGGAGTGATATTCTTTTTTTATCATAAGCAAGAAGAAAAAAAAAAAAATTTATGTTTTATTTATTTATGGTAAATAAATTATTTTATATTAGCCAATTTAGTTTGCTTTTGCTCTTCAAACTCTTTTCAAACATATAACATTCACTAACTCTGAGAAGCCATGATATGGGGAAGGGAGGTTAACAGATGTAACCAAAGTACAATTCAACAATGATGATCAGCAATATTAAGATATCCAGAAGCAAAATTTCTATTTAGAATATTTGGCATCAAATATTAATTTTACATTGAATCTAGAAAAAGAAATATTTTTGAAATTATTATACCCAATCCAATTTTCAATGCTAAATTTATTTTAACGATTGTCATCAAAGTAATAGTTATGTTATATTGAGGATATTTGATTTTGTTAACCATTTCTTCTTTAAATTTATATGCTAACCATTTTATTTACACATTTATTACCTTGTTGTTAGGTTAAATTATAGTAAGGAGAAACAGCAAATAAATTGACCCCATCACCAAAATTTCCCTTTTGTTTGAAAGAGTTTGGACTAAATTAAGCAAATAAATTGGCACAATTAAACAGTCTAAAAAGCATAGTGCACAATCCTGATTTATATTATGCATAGTATCAGGTGCACAAAAAAAAACCAGTAAGGATGATTTTAATGATTTGATAGTAATAGCACTTCTAATTGACCCATTTAAATAAAAAACTGGAGAAGCTTTTTTTGATGAATGGTACAACAGAACAACACAGCTAAAGTAGCCATTCTATTATGCTATGTGAGAAAGAAAGTGATTGAACTATTTTGATGACTTTGTGATTTGATAGATGCTCAAAAGTTCCCAGACACCATGATAACAGAAAGACGAAATTATTTCATCCCTCACTCAGTGAAGCATGATGCTCAACTGCACTTTCACACCAGACAACAAGTTTAAGAGGAGAAATTCAGGGAGTCTGATCAAATTCTAAGATAGCTAGTGAAAAGTTATCTCTATGGCAACACTGTAAAGGAATCTTTATTAGAATAGCTGATGATGAGCATTGTCTCAGTCAACTGCTACTGGCCTCAATTAGCCTAACCTATAAAGCAGCCATAATATAGGATTAGTTTGCAAGTTAGTGAGAGATCAAGCTTGTGAATTTCAAAGTGCAAACAGTTCAAAAATTAATAAAATAGTTAATAAAAAAATGTTAACAAAGTTATTCATTTTGTTGCAGTAAACCAAGCCATTTTGCCTAGGAGTGGAAGTGGAAAGGAAAGAGCTCCAGAAGTTGTGATATGAAAGACCACTTAGAGAAAATGTGTTGTCAAAGCTAAAAAGGGCAAAAAACAGGAAACAAACTACAGAACAAAATAGATCCATTTTAGTGGCTAAAACAGTAGAAATTGAAAGACTGGATCTAATAATATTACCTAATACTATTTGCATTAGATGGAAATTGATAGCAGAGCCACTGTATTGATTTTTAATCACCAGGATTGAAAAAACATAATTTCCAATTGTGATAAAGCCTCATCATTAACAAAAACGGTTCTAGTAAACTATTAACTGTGCAGCCTTTGGTGGCGCTGTTTCTAGTTAAAAACAGAGCGTTATAACATTACCGGGCCGCTAGATTTTTTTTATCTAATAGATCGTATTTTGACATACGGCTGTAATTTTTTTTTTTTAATATTTAATATATTGTTTGTTTTTGACATAATTATTATTTTTTTTTAATATATTGTTGTTGTTTGTTTTGGACATAATTATTTTTTTGTTTTTCATTTGATAAATTTCAAACTATAAAGGAGACTTTGACCTTTTTTTTGGATCTGAAAAGTACATAATTTTTGACATACGCCTTTATTGGGGGGGGGGGATTCCATTCTAAATCTACTGTTTCTTTTTTACAGACGTCTTTTATTTTTTTGTTTTGGATTCGATACATTTCAAAGTAATAAGGGACAGTTTTAACCTTTTTTTGGAATATCTCAAATATATACAATTTGCTTTACATACGACTTTCTTTTTTTGTTGTTGTTGTTATTTGAAATTAGAATCGACACTTTCTTTTTGAATTATGTTAAAAATGAGGGAGTTTGCTGTTGATTGATTTAGCAACAAAAAATTCAAACCTGTCCGACAAACTCTGCCTCAGATGTCCGTATTTGCTTATAAACGAAAAGAATTGTTTGGTATTTTATCTTACATTTATAAATACGGGGTTTTTTTTTTTTTGGTCGGCGTGTTTTGATGTTTTTGTTTTTTTTAATAATAACAAATAAAACGGGATTTTGATTTTTTTTTTTTTTTTAATAATAATAAATAAAACGGGACTTCTTTTTTTCTATAATATAAAAATGAGGGGTTTTTTTTTTGTGGGGGTGTGGGTTTTGTTTTTTTTTTTTTTTTTAAAAAAAAAAAAAAAAAAAAAAAAAAAAAAAAAAAAAAAATAAACTGTATTTTTTAATAATAAAAAAATAAATTTTTAATTTTTTTTATATTTTTTTTATTGTTTTTTTTTTTTTTTTTTTTTTTTTATTAAAATAGTTTATGTTAGTTTAATTTATTTTAAAAAAAAAATAATATTATATTTTTATAATTTTTAAACAAAAAAAAATTAAAAAGTAAAAAAAATTATGATTAAAAAAATTAAAAAAGTATAAAAAATAAAAAAAAAAAAATAAAAAAAATAATATTAACGGCAAACAACGTGAACAATAGCTCTCCTCAAAATTGAAATCAGCAGGAAAGGGGGTATCAAACCCCATTCCAAACCCCTAAATACAAGGTAAGAGAAGTTTTATATATTTAAAAATGGAATGTGATAATGATATAGATAATATACATAGCAATTCAAGCTTAAATTGTCACACTCAGTCGTTCAACAGAAACGATGGCTGAAATCTTCATAGCTATAATAACAAATCTCAGGCTCCATCTGAGATCAAAAACCTTCCCATTAGCAATGCTAAGCACCAAATAATTACTGACAACATTAAAATGCAAGAAATTATACAAACTTCGTCAGTTATATGCAATAGCGTTGGTTTCCCATCAAGCGAAATAACAGCCAATATTAATAATACATACGAAAACAGTAACAACACTCACCGTATTTCCCAAACTCCTTTAGGAGAAGTAAATAAACACAATTCATCCACAACCGCGAAACACTCTCAGAATAATTTGGAACAAAAAATAAAATATCAGCAAAATCTATCTGAAGAAAGGGAAAAATTTTTTTTAAATCACCAGAGGTCACCAAATTCGCTGCTGTAACACCAGAGACTGTCAACAGTATTTCGGGAGAAAAAAACGAAATAACAGATAAAAAAAAAATCAACAAAACCCATTCACAAACAAATGAAAATTTCAAACTAGATGAACCTTTAATATCTACATCGTTCGCACATTTCAAAACAGACTCACAAATACAAACCCTTCCAAAAAAATCTATATCCTACGCTAACGCTTTAAGTATCAACAAAGATGTTAAAACTGCGGAGACTAACTCGGTCAGCAATATTAATAAAATGCTTATAGGCATATCGGAATATGAAAGAGAAATCACAACAGAAGACAATCAACACCCCCAATCAATTAAGATATTAAATTATAATAATATTACTGACGAAATGCATCAAAACATAAACTATAATTTCAACAAAACTATTCCAAACATGCTCTATAAATCTTTCCAAAATTATTACAATGACAAAACTCTAATCCTAGCAGTAACGAATGAAAACTTATCATTATACAAATTCCCCATGGAGCATTTATATTCCGTAATTAAACAACATGATTCAGAGTTGGGGATTTATCAAATACTAACACATCCTAATGACAGATATGTGGCAATAGAATTTAAGACCTGGGCAGACAGGCTCCAATTTAAAAACAATATTAAAATACTGGGAAATAAAATACTTTGCACTGTAGAAATGAACAGACCTATGATACTACAAGGGAAAATCAAAAACTGCCTAACAAGATTCACTGAACAAGAGCTCCAAAATATCCTCAATCCCTATGGCACTGTATCAAAATTTAAATTCCTTCCAGACCCCATCTTGAACGGAAACATAATATCAAATGCAGCAATCTTCTCACTAGCCATGAAAAAAAATGTTTCTCCCACTGACATCCCTACTGTAGTTAATGCAAGAGGTTCACCAATGGTCTTAACCTTCAGGGGGGTGCGGCCTCAGTGCTTTCACTGTTTACAAAGGACACACTTTATAAAAGACTGTTTGGCACGTATCTGCACTACCTGCAATCAAAAGAAAGGCAAGTTCCACCACTGCAATGGAAAGAATATAGAAACAACAACCACTACAGACACCAAACAGTCACCTAAAGCAGACAATAATATTGAAAACCACACTGATAAACACAGGGCTTCAACATCAAACTATACCGAATCTATAGACATAACTCCCACAGATGTAACACCAGACCACATAATATCTAGAGATGAAGATCAAGATGAAAATCTTTCCCAACAAACTGAAATGGAATTCCACAACAATACAACCAAAAATAGAAATGATAAACAAACAACTACATCAAGTACACCTCATCTCATTTCAAACCAATACACAGATAATATTCAGTCAATAAACAGTACAACATTGGAAAAAAAGGGCTATGAATCAATGCTTGACAATCCTTCAGACTTGAAATCACTTCCAATAGAAGAAACAGACACCAGAATCAAAATAGACAAAAATAACACCCAATCACCTAGAAAGTCACAAAGTAAACAAAATACAATAACTCCACATCCTCAAAAAGAAAATAAATAGCAAAACCAATAAACCAAGGAAAAAATTCAATCCAGCACACACCAAAACTCCAAACCTGGGGGAAAAGGATGGTTTATCTGGACATTGGAATCAGGATCTTTCACAAGAAGTAGAGCTAACATGACAAGCTATACCAAATATTAATAAACGGAAATCAGATGTTCCGGATAAATCAAGCTCAGATGACGATATGAATTCTGGGTTTATAACACAACTACCTACATTAAAACCAGATTCACAAGAATCACAAAGTAAACACAAAGTGTCATGGGAAAAAAAAGAAAAGAAAAACCTCTGAGCACTCTGATACAGATTCAGCACCAATGGAAGATGATCCCTATTTGGAATTACCAGATTCTATGGAAAATGAGGACCTTCCAGTACTCATGGAATCAAATCTACATCAACTCTCATTGGAAGAAGCATCAGATCAAGAAACCAATTATAGTCATTTACTTCCAAATTCTCCCCGAGACCAGGGGCCGGCTGGAGGGGCAGGGACACTATATTATGAACTATAAAATTGCAGGGATTAATGTCCGTGGCCTCAACTCATTGGCCCGTGCTCACGCAATTAGAAATTGGATAAGCATTAACTCTCCCCACATCCTTCTAATGGGGGAAACCAAATTCCATAATAACACTGACACTAAAATAGAAACATTAATTGCCACTATGGGCTTCACTAAATTTTCAGTTGGACATTCAGCAGCTGGAGGGGTTGGAGTATTAATTAACAAAAAATTTCCTCCAAACAAATTCTGTATTCTCTATTTGGATAACAACTTAATCTTATTAGAAATAGACTATTGGGGCTACAGCATAAATCTAGCTTATATATACACTTCAAACAATCCTACTATCTATCACAAAATAATTCAGATTTTAAATGCTATCCTTAGCAACAAATCAGGCTCTTTACTTATATTGGGAGATTTTAACACCACATATGGTCGCTTTAACCTAAAATTTCTTCCACTGATAAATAGAAACTTGATGTGTGGGGAAGGATTCCTTCCTCCCGGATCCTACTCCTTTTACACCAAATCCCACCAAACCCTAATAGACCTATTATATTATTCACCAGATTTACATTTTCATCTAAATGCAAAACTTTTACCGGTGTCGTTTTTGGACCATATGGCCCTTGTAGTTACTCTTGAAACCATGGCTGGCCTCCCAACCCCAGAGGCTCTTCACAAAACCATGCGGATGGTAACAAAATCAAACATGACAGAGGCCATAGTGTCCGAATCTTATATATATTTTCACAAAATCAACATCCTTTCAAGACCAGCTGAAGAAGCCTGGTTTTCATTTATAGGCATCCTACAGACAATATTAAAACACCACACCATGAAAGTCAAAGGCCCTAATGGCCTCTTCAGAGATCTTCTACAAATAGAGAATCAGCTTCAGATGCTCCAAAGTCAACCTATCAAAACACAAGATATATATAGTCTTAAAAACCTATACCGATCAAGACAAAAATCCCTGGCGGAATACCTATCCATTAGGAGAGCCAAATGTTATTTATCACAACAACATCACTGGACAAAAGGCTACTTGAGATGGGCACTTGGAGGGAAAAATAACAAAACCACTCCCACCTCCATCATTGCAGATGGGAAAACCTTACTGGGAACACCTATGATGAACACAATAAAAGAACACTTCCGGAAAAGAATGCAAACCGCAATCTTCAATGGCACACAATCCTGGTCTGAAGTTGATCCACAGGCACCACATGGGATCACAGAAAACCTACTCCAACAGAAAATATCTTCCCTTCCAGATGGTGTACATCCTGGATTACATGGGATTCCCAGATTCCTAATCCTACACCTCAATCAATTTGCAATTCCCATAATGAAGAAGATGGTGGATTACCTAGCAACTGGTAATAGAGTGATACCTAACCTTTACCCAGTGGCGCTAGTTCCATTTATAAAAAAAAAATCAGGTTATGGATCTCTCAAACATCAGACCTATTTCCATGACACCCCTGCTAATTAAAATTGTAGAGTCTGTGATCAAAGACCTCATCCAACCAAATGTCTTAAAGCACATATCTAACAACCAATATGCCAAGAAGGGATCCTCTACTGCACATGCAATGGGCAACATAATCTCCATCATTGACTATGTCAGAATCCACCGGAAGTCAGGGCCGATAGCTATTCAACTGGACATTGCTACAGCCTTTGACTCGGTACATATAGACATACTCTTAAATATTTTGGCCGAGTATGATGTTCCTGCAGCTGCTGTCCAGATCATAAGCAATTTACTATACAACAGGGAAATTTTTATCACTATGGATGGTAATATCACCTCCGGATTTAAACCGACACAAGCTCTCCCTCAGGGTTCCCCCCTCAGTGCCCTATGCTTCATCGCATATATAAATCCTCTCCTGATGGATTTGGAAAAAAATCTACCAGGTCTTTTTATACCCAATTTAAGCAGAGAATTCAACACGTTTGCCTACATGGATGATGTAATGATCATCCTACCATCAAGAAAACATATTCCTTTGCTACAAACAATATTAAGCCGCTATACTGAGAAATACAGGCTGCAATTCAACCCCAGCAAGTCTGCCTCCTGGAAAATTGTTTCAGGAAGGAAAATTAACACCCTCTTCTCTGCCAAGCCACAGAGATATCTTGGGTTTTCCATATTCAAATCTACCACAGCAATGACCAAAGAGATTCAGGATAACATCCTAGAAACAACAAACAAATTCATCACTTCCTTGTCACAAGTCTACCTTTCCCTCCCTGGCAAGGTAGCACTAATTAACATGAATGTGATGCCAAAAATAGCATACTTTCTTCCATTTATCAAATGCAACAAAAGCTTCATAAATAAAATAAATGGCTTGTGCTCAAGGCTTTTCTGGAAAGGTAAAACGGTCGCGATCAGCCTCAAAGGCACTCAGCGACCAAGAAAGCTAAATGGTCTTGCTCTCCACTCCATTCAGGCATTGATTTACCAAAAAACCCACAATGTCATACACAACTTGGTAGCATCATATGGTTTTAACACAATTCTCCAAAAAACTTTCCTTCAAAAGGTAACACCCACTGACCGACCCCCACCAGACAGACAAACATGGATCACTAGAAACACAAGCTTTATCAAACAGCACTGCCCAATAAATGACTCCACATTCAATTCTAAAATATCATTATGGCAAGCATACACAATCCTCCATCCAATCTTACATCCTATAATCAACACATTTTATTACAATAATCAGAAACTGGTATCCAACTTTAAAAGATGGAGTCTAGAGGCCAAATACCTAGACTTCCTCATTAAATACAACATTAATGGACTACCTACTAATCACTTCCTCTTTTACAAATGTGGTCACAACATAGACCCTACTTGCAGCATTTGCATGAACGGCGATGAGACATTGGAACACCTTTTCTCACAATGTATGGGATTCAGAGTGATCCGAGAAATCATACTCTCCAACACCAAGATAGATTTCCAACTGATCTCATCTCTGAAAGATAGTATCAATACTAAAACCTATCCAATAATACGTCTCTCGGTGTTTTTGAACTATGCCATATGGGTTACACGTTGTAAACTAATCATGGAACACCCACAACCTAATATAAAACAGGTTTTTTCCAAAACAATGATTAAAATCCAGAAGAGAGACCAACTCCTGGCATCGTCGAAAACATTTGAAGACACTTGGACATTATACAATATGCCAAACTAACAACAAGGCAAAAGGGGGGGGGGCTAACAATCAGATAACAAATATGTGAAAGATCTAATGTTCACACCATATTGGACAACATAGACTCATCAGAACCCAAATGGAAATAACAAGATAGTTAGAACAACAATGTAAACCCCAATTGTATGATTACACATCACTGTATACATTAGAAATAATAAATTATTATTGAAACTAGATTTATAAATACGGGATTTTTTTTTGTGTCGGCGGGTTTTGATTTTTTTTTGCTTTTTTTAATAATAACAAATAAAATGTCCAAAACCAAAAAGTCAATCGTGGTATTGTTTTTTTAACACAAAAAATATGTATGTTAACCGGTTTTGTTACATTCTGTAGGATTTATTTATTTATCTTTTTTAAGAGTCGTACAAGTTTGTTAAAGATTTTTTGTTTTCATAACAAATAAAACGTCCGGTATTTTTATTCTTTTTTAACAACAAAAATTAAGCTCGGGTTCATTTTTAAAATCTACTTAACGTGCTGTTTATTGATTTAAAACAACAACAACAAAAAACCTCTTTTTGCTTCTAAACGGAACGAATAGGTATGTCAAAAGAAGAAGTATTTTTTTTTAAAAAAAAAAATCAATCAATCAAGAGATGTCCAACAAACTACGCCGCCCCTTTTTAACACTGTCATTCTGGGTGTTAATTACATGATTTACAGATAAAAATAATCGCAAACAAAACACAAATTCTTTCCAGAAAATAAATTTATTAACCACATATGACTGAACTAAATCAACTGTAATGAATGGCAGGATGTTTTGGGCTTGCAAAAATGCAACTGCCTCACTTTCTCTGTTTGGGACGTCCCACAAATATAATAACGTGGTAGACATTTTGTTCTTCTTTTTCAACTCTCGTCCGAGTCACGACAGAAACGGTATTTTTCCGCAAACAACTCCAATCGTCTGCCAGAGAGCTTGAGAAATTGTATTTTGTCTTTTTTGACCCCCAAAAAAAGCCAAAATTAGCCAAAAAAAAAAATTTTGACAAATATCAATAATACGCTGAAAATTACTAGTACGCAAAAATCTTTCAGTTGGGAAATACAGAAAATCATAAACATCAACAAATAAACACTTGAAAAAGATGACAATGCTCACACTCTCATCTTAAATTCTAGCGACAATACAAATTCTGTCAATATGCATAGGAATTCAACCCGCAATGAAATCAACGGCAAAGTATACGATCATAGTATTGTTAGTAGACGTAGTGTTATTGAACACGGAAGGAATTGGTCCACGTACTATAACCACTACATACGATCTACTCGTATATTAATGATCACTCGTATATTAGCCGTAGGTTCGGCCACGATAAGCGGTATAATTTTGTGTTTTTACACAGAAACAGCACCACCAAAGGCTGCACAGTTAATAGTTTACTAGAACCACAAAAACAATTTTAAAAGCTAAAGATGTTTGTGGGAATTTAATTAAAATTATAGGGAATCCAAGAATGCCATTATAAATTAAGAATAAAATAAACCTTTACATATATATGCATGAGTAATTTAAACATTGTAATAGGGAGTGGTTTAGTTTTTTAGGAATTGAAATCTGTGAGACACTTGAAAGGTTAGGACCAATAATAAATGCATATAATTATATTGGGATCATCAAAGAATTGGAATTTTTTTATAATTTCTTGGCACAGCAAAAAAAAAAAAAAATCCAGATAAAGTCTTAAAGCTATGAAGAATGTCCTGAAGAAACTGTAATGGGTTGTGTCTTGAAAATTATATTTAAAATGCAAATTTTGCCAAATAATGCTATCAGCTTTTACAAAGATGTTTATTGAGTGATCAAGTGTTATCATCTTCGGAGCAGGGTTTATGTGGCTCATGTAGAACCATATATGGACCAGATGCTTTTTTACAATTGTGGCTGCATACTGAAAGTGGACAGAATATAAAATATTCAAGGTTATTAATATAGAAAAAAAACTATCTCTAAGCAAATGGAAATTTTTGCATGTCAGAGATATTGATATAGGATTTGCTTCCTCAGACATGCAACATGTTTTGATGACGTCATATCATCCAGAATCAAACAAGTAGTAGAGAATGCACGACAACAATTAAAAATGGCACTATGCAAGACCAGTAGTTTAAAAGTGCATGAAAGTGTGTAAAAATTGAATTTCTTCATCACTGTATGCCATCAATCACATTCAACTAAATTGAAGTTTGGATGGAAGCTTAAGACCAAACTGTCTTTGGAATTTCTGGAAGCAAAAGACAAGACAGCAGAAGCTTCACTTTAAAATGAAGGAGACAAAATCTGAATTAGAGACCAATTAAACAGCATTGGGTTAAAGGCAAAGTTACTAAGCATTTGTCTAGTATATTAAGAAATTGGGGAGTATATTGTTGGGACATTTAAACCACATTCACCAAAAGAGATATCAGATCTGCAAGCAAATAAAAAACAGACATTAGAAGAAATGATCATCATCATCATCAACCATTATCAATCCACTGCAGGATGAAGGTCTCTCCAAGTTCAATCCATCTTTTCCTATCTTTAGCTTCTCTTTTCCACATCACCCCTGCACACTTTCTTATTTCATCCACCCATCTCACATGTGGTCTCTTTCTGGGTCTTTTACACTCTCTTGGAATCCAGTTTAAAATTTCAATTGTCCGTCTGTTATCATCTCTTCTAACAATATGTCCAGCCCAACTCCACTTCAGTCTTTTAATTTTTTCAAGGAGATCAGTAACACCTGTTTGTTCTCTGACCCATACATTGCGTTTTCGATAATTAACCAACCAAATTTTGTAAATAGTAAAAAGAACCCAAACAAATGACAGACTTACGGTGGAAAATAACAGAATAGAAGCTGAATATGTGTACATAAAATATATAATTCGTGACTTATATGATTTAGATTTTTCTAGATTTTTGTAAATTATAAAATAAATTATTCTTAAAAACTGTACATAATTAAGCTCCATAATAGAAAGAATTAAGAAATATTTCGAATTTAAAAATAGTTTAATTAAACAGTAAACTAATTAAAAATAGTTTCACATATAGATAAGAATTAATCAATGAATTAAATAATAAGACTATTTGGAGGAATCCAAGATAATTCTATCAATAAAGTTTTTAATATTATTGAAACTACTAAGAGAAAATCTTCCTTTTTTTTACATCTTCATGCAAAGAAAGTTAATGTTATCTATTCATAATAAATATTTTAATATGGATGATTTGGTAGTTTAACTTAATAAATATAAGCACATATTCTAAGAATTTGATGTGTTCTACGCAATATTCCTTAGGAGTTTGAAGCAAAGCTATTTTGTTTTTTATCCTAATGATATCAGTAAGAGAAAAACTTTCATTTTTTAAAAAATATATATCTTAATGCAATTTTTAATTGTAATATGTAATTTAAAGCAGTGATGTCGAGTCATAAATATTTAATTATTACTTTCTCTCACCAAGAGAGTTGACTAAATTTATGAAGAAGTATATAGGAAGCAAGTTTTTGACATCAAAACTTGTTGAATTTGATTTATTTTATGAAATAGTTAAAAGTTAGTATGTTTTTGGTAAAGAAGCCTTGTATTTTTCATAGTAGAATAGAAGTATTTGTTTTCCCCATTTAAGTGATGTTAAACAATGTAAAAATTAATTGTTCATTTTTTAACAAGATTATTTATTACTAAGAATCTCACATGACAGTCTACCTCAGTACTTTAAAATTGCAAATATAAGTTCTATTTTTTTATTAATATATATTTAGGACCACAATTACAAGGAAGTGTATTTGTTTTTTTTAGCATTTCAATAACTTCACAATTCTCATGCTCGGCCGGTTATTAGGAGGAATAGCCACTTCTATTTTGTTCAGTTCTTTTGAGGCATGGTTGGTTTGTGAACATAACAAGGTAAAGTATCAAAATAAATAATTTTTAATGAAATATAATATATATAAATAACTATTTTTTATGTTTTAATTTCAGAGAGGACTTGGTAATGATTTGTTGAGTTCAATATTTTCAAGTGCAACTTATGGCAACTCCTTAGTGGCAATTCTTGCAGGACTAATTTCTCAAACTGTCGTCAATATTTTTGGCTTTGTGTATGAAAACTTATTTATTTTAAATTTAAAAGTATTTTTATTTTTTTAGAATTGAAAATAATTTTCCATTTATATAATATGTATAAACCCTGCACACACACAAATAACTTTGTCAATTGGTTACTTAAAAAAAAATTAATATGTTTCTATGTTTGAAAAATTTCCAAGTTTAACAGGTTTGGTTTGAAAGATTGTATAGTCAATGAATGCATTAACCATAAAGTCTTAACATTTATTTAGTAAATACTGACATTAATAACACATTTTGATTATTGTTGTTGTTTTTCTAATTTAACTCTGTATTTTGGTAATAGAGTTAAAATGATGAAAATATTATTAGAAACAAGCTGACTAGAATTTAAGTAAAGAAAAAATTTTGCTTCTAAATTATTGTAATGAAAATGATTGCTTTATTATTATTTATTATAAAAATTAATAAAATTTGTTTGATATTTATCATTAATGTTTATTTCTACAATGTATACATATTACAGTATTTTATGGCTTAGTTGTTAGCATATCTACTTACCATATCCAAGATCTGGCATAACCTTAGAAATTCTCTCAGGTCATGAGCAGCTTTTAAGGATGTCGACACATCTCTAATATTGTTAGTCTTGTAGCTTTTATTTGGTAACTGGTTATGCAGTTATTAATTCACTGACTGTAAAAATGAACAATATTATTGTAATATGATATACCGTTCATCACTGATTAGAGATGTTATATTTCTATAGGAATTGAACCTATGGTTTATCTTTATCTTACAGAACCATTCTCAGTCATTCAGTGCATGGAGCTATATATCAAATCAAAGTTTTTGTTAAAGAATGATCTTCATGTAAATATAAAAAAACAAAATGCATATAAAAGAGAACATTCATTGGTTGTTTTATGCATAAGCATCAAGGCCTTTGATTGTGCTTTGTAGTTCACAAGTATTCAATAAATAGAACTCATTTTTTAGTATTATATTTTTATAATTTTTGGATCTGGAAAAATATTTTACCTAGAGCCTACAATTTTGAAGTAGGTCCTAACAAGTTGTTATTTACTGTATATATAATGTAAAATAATTAAAATTAGGAAGGCATGTTAAATTAGAAAAAGACATAAATAGTTAATATTTATATAAATAATCACGTAAAATAATAAAATAGTAAACCTGTCTTTTATTGATCTTATTTTAAAAGTTGGTGATTTTAATAATGAAGACAATTATCCATTTATCTTCAAAAAGGCAATTTTCAAAGAATATCAACTCCACAAAATTCAATAGGCATTTATTGCATAAGAATTCACATAAGAGATTGATAATTCTTTGTGAAACAATTTTTCCTTAACAGTGATTAAGCTTTTCCTTTTGAAATATTTTCACAGTTTTTGACACCTTTTTTAGATTGATCCTTTTTCATATCATTTTTCATGTCACTTATATGCTTTTACAAAGTTTTCCACTTCAAGTACAGATCATTTCATTTTGCAATAGAATGGCAGTTTGCTTCTTTTCAAGTGTTTTTAATTGATACCAAACATAATACTGCGACATTCAATGGTGAACATAATTCATTTATGGTATTACTATTCTCTACTGGGATTTAGAATTTTTTTTCTTCATGGCTGGATAATAGTAACTGACATCTTCCTGGATTAAATAAGATTATCATTGGCAAGATTCTTGTTGTCTTTATACCTATTTTTTCCATCCATTATTTCATTCTTATTTTCTTCATAAATGCAATGAATAAAAATATGCCACCATTTAGTTTAAAATTACTCTGGAGAAATAATGAATGACCACACAAAGTTACATTTGTACACTGTAATGTTTATCTAATATTATTTAGTAGAAAAAATTGGAATATTTTCTCCTTAGCAATTTCCTCTAACTTTTCATATGAAGTTTAATATGTGACTCATCATATTGATGATTAAAAAACCCTTACTATTTGCAATGTTTTTTTAAGTTTCTAAATAATATTCTGAATTAATTTGTGTTTGATATATAAAGATAATTATGGCCTCATTTGTGTTTGATATATAAAGATAATTATGGCCTCAATCATCCTAAAAGTAGAATTCTTCTCTCAGAAAAAATAAATAAATACCCTATTATATTTTTTTATTTATTGTAGTCAGTACATTGAGTTATATTTGACCAATTCAAATTAACATTTTTATTCTTTAAATGCCCATTTATCAACTATGATTGGAAAGGGCACCTACCCGAAAAATAATAAAACTAAATCTGTTTGAAATATGAAAAATCTTTCAAGATTTATGCAACCTGAACTTGTATCCCCACATCATGGACCTGATATGGTGAATGTGCTATCCAATACTTCATGATACTAAGCTGTTTATTATTTTCAACCAAAATTACCAGCATGAATTCATTCTTTTGTTTTTATAAATCATAATATGCAGATACTGATGGAACTGAAAATAATCGTAACTATGATTTTATTTACGATCTAAATCCTAATATTAAATCACCCCACATGACTATTTTGAACTGCAGACTCTAATGTATTTATTTCACAGAGAGCCTTGCTGAATTTTGTATCCATGTGGGGTGATTTAATATTTGAATATTTATTTCAGTTTAGCATTAAGCACTAGGATTATTATCTACATTTTGTATGAAGCTTATATCATTTGTCTCGTAATCAATTGATTACAAGATTGAATGATTTTGGATCATGAATGTTGCAGTAAGAAACCAAATTTCTCATTCATAAGAAATTATCATCATCGTAGACTGGAATCAGACTGTAATATATATGTGTATGATTCTTATATATTCCTATTAAGCAGACAGCTTTAGGTCATCATGTTTTCACAATTAAGGATGACATGTAATTCTAATTCAACAATAGGCATTTTATTCTCACTAAAGCATTATGTATTTCTGGAAGCTTAAACAAATATTGTTCTAACAGTTATCAATTTTAATATCTACTATATATATGTACATTATATTTACATACTATATCAAACATTTATTTTTTAGGTTTAAATTTAAAAAGCTCTTTAAAAAAAGATCAATGACAAGACATGAAGTTAATTTTTTTTTTTTTGGTCATCTGAATATCTTTTTTTTTTATTTTTTATTTTGGAGTTAATGATCAAAATACTTACTAACTTTAACACAGTTTGTGATAATTTGTATTATTATTATATTATACTTTTTATATTCTAGTACTTCATATGTTATTAGTAAAACATGGGAGAAAATATATGGGTTAATGTAATGAAAAGCTGCAGAAAAGAAGGCCTTAAAGGAACTGAGCAGGGCAAATTTCTAATGTTCATTCCATATATTCTTGTCAATGCAATTGTTATTACTTTGTAATTATTCATATATTATACAACATGAATAGGCTTCTCATCAAAACATGTTAGCCATCATGATGAGTTTCTTGGTTTTTACCTCAGAGTTTAAGATCAAGAAATACCATGGTCTTTCTTCTCAGTTGCATGATACCTCTTACCTGTAATCAGTTGAGTTTTCTTGAAGGCAGAATGAATGGGTGTGGGAATGAATTCAAGATGGTATCTCCAAATTTTATCTAAGGTGTCCATACATAGTTTTTTTTCACATCATTGCAGCAAACCTTTATATCTCACCATTAGGCTCTTTCTAAGTTTTTTTACAATCTCTTGGAATTTGACTTAATGTCATTTATCTATTCTCATCTTTTTTTGTCTATTTATAGCTGTACTTTTCTATATTATCATTAAATCTACCACATTCGATTCTACTAATATTTTCATATTTTTTATTTCTATCCTACATATCTTTATCTGGTTACTTGTATAGCTGATCTCTGTTATCTTTTTAAATTTGTTTGAATCTAAGCCATCACAAAGTATATTAATATTTTACAATAATTAGAAATTAAAAAAAAATTCATTGGAATATTTTTAAAGATCAGAAATATCAATTGTTAATATTGTTTTTCTTAATGGCCTTTGTCTCTCTATCTTTGCTTTAACTTACAATTTCTTAATTGATGATGCTTTTATCTTGAATGCTTGTTTTTTGTTGCTTTGTTTATACTTTCATTTGAAGGCTTATATGTCATTTCTGCTTTGGCTTTCTTTTCAGAAAAAAAATGTAATATATAAATTAACTTTTTCTGCAAATTGCCCAACCTTTTTTTTCATTCTATTTTCATATTCAAATTAACATTCTTTCATATTTTAATTATTTTTCAATTTCTAGTATTTAAATTATCAGTGAAAATTTTAAAATGTTATTTATTCTCATCAAATGCATACTATATTTTTTAATAAAAATTCTTCATTTTATTAGAAGGAGAACTTGTTGGAACATGAATCTGAATTAAAACATTTCATTTCCATCAAGTTGAACTTTACATTCTTATTTAATATACCATCCTTTTTACAATGCGGTTCTTTCATTTTTTTTTTATTTATAATGAATTCCATTTTATTTATGTTGTTATAGTATTGTATATATTCATTTTTAAATCACTTGTCTCTTCACCTTTTAACTTCTCAAAGTCTGATAATATTTAATATTAAACAATCTTTTAATTCATACAATCTTCATTTAGCTGAAAGTGATTTATGGTTGTGTATAGGCTTATGTATTGAGTTGTAAGTAATAAATAGTTGAGATATCCAATGAGTTGACAATATTGCACTCTGCTTTGACTAATATCTGAGAGCAGAAGCCATAATTTCATTTTTAAAAATGTCTACTTACTGCCCAACTGATCAGTTTAATAATTATCAGGCAAATGAAAAAAAAAGGCCATAGTATTTTTTCGGTGTTAAATTCAGAGATGAAAGCCAGTGAACTGACCATTCTGACTAATGGATGTTTGTTTATCATACAAATAATTATACAGTAATAAAAGTTACAATAACCAAAATGTATGGAGCAGACAGGAGTTTATTCTACCTGTTTTCTTTAAGTCTTTAAAAATAAAACAAAAAGTCACCTTTCAGTTTATAGTAAATTCTTTTGCAATCATTAGATTGGAACTATTCCTTAGGGATCAAAGTGTATTAAAATGATTTATTAGTAAAATTAAATATTACTTTCACATATAATATATAACTCTATACCTTGTTAAATGTTAGATGTTGTATGAAGTAGCCCTATAAAGGAAATAACTAATTTATATAACCATATCACTAATTTGGTAGAATTATAAGAATAACTTATTAAAAATTAAAAGTTGTTATATCAATTTCTAAGTGATAAAGCAAGATTCTACTCAGTTATTATTTTCCAATGTTGTTGTTCAAATATCGCCTAATCTCATGGGAATGTGACTCTATGTTGAATAAATAAAACTACTCAATACATATTAAAAACACATTAAATTATTAATTATTTGTATTTTTAATTATTCTTGGTAACTTCAGTTCTTCAGTTAAATAATGTACATTTTTTTTAGTAACTGAATTTTATACTTATATTGCAAATACTGCCCTTTTTGATTGCTATTCAAACTCTAATAGCATTTCCCCTTGTTATGTCTGATTTCACGATTCCAGATTAAGACAGTTAAATATTTTAGGAATCAGACTAATAATAAATATTTTCACTAATAAATAATTTAACACAGATGACAAATAAACTATATTATATAAATAGTAATTTAATACATTCAATGGTCACAACATGCAATAGTACCTAATCAGAGAGGATGATGAGAGGTTAAGAGTGATGCAAATGAATTATTAATTATCAACACATGAACAAAGAATCAGCATTAGAAGGAAATGCTAAGCAACATATAAATGATTAATAAGGTTTCACCAGAAATTATCATTAACGATCAATAATCAATCTTCATGATAATATTACAAAAGGAATCATCAACATTTCAGCTAAATTCATTTATAGAAATTTTGAAAATAACTATAAACTTGAAATTAGATAACAGAAAAATGCTAAAATCATTATATCAATACCAATCACCATCTGGTGCCATGAGGATACTGATCATTAATAAACCAGTTATAAAACATCTATTCCATCTGGTTCCATGAATGTACTAGCTATCAATAAAGTAGTCTTCAACATGAAGTTTGCAGAAAAAAATTTAAGTGGACTAAAGTTGATTTTCATTATGTTAGCACCATCTAAATAATTCTAAGAAAAATTACATAGGTATCCACGCTTCACATTTATATATGCATATACTGTTAGTTTTAAGCCAGCTTTGGGATTTCAAGGATCCTGATGGTTGTAAACAAGAGAAAATGTAACTAGCATTAAATATTACTAGAATAATGTAAAATAATGGTAAATAAATTTATTAATTAGAAGAAAATATAATACAAAAGATAAATTTATAAACAAATATTCTTCATTACAAAAAATCATTCTCATTTTGATTATTTACAAATGTTAGTATTTTCAGAGATTGAAAAATTAAACAATAAAAAATACAGAGGTATATAAATAAGTTGATTATATAATGCATGTATATAAGGATTCAGATGAGTGTGTATAGTAAGACAAAATATTCTAATCACAATAGGCTAATATTACTCCATTTTAACTATATAAATAATGAGTGGATTTAGATATTATTGAGTTCATGTATGGCTAAGCACCCATACAATTCATGTTTTAGTGTAAAAATATTTTAATATTCAATCATATAAAAATAGGAACTGATATAGGTAATTTGTATTCATATAAAAGTATATTATTTATTAATTCTCAATTTTTTAATCTTTAAGCCAAATTATTTTTGCAATCTAATTATACACCTAAAAATATATTGAATCAATCCAAAATCTGCATTTTCACCCATTAAAAAATCAAGACATTTGGCATTTTTCTAATTCTACAAATAGCGTAACAAAATTAAAAGAAAATATATGTAAGGTTTTTATTCATTGGAAACTTTAAACCTGTCTGACACTATGTTTTTTGTTAAACACTTCTCTTTAGCTGTTTAATTTATTAAATAGTTGTTTACCTCCAGTTGTTATAAAAAAGTTTTCTCTTTTAAAGAAATAACACATTGAGTAAAATGGTAATAATTCCAATGGAAATTTTTTTCTTTGATTCTTCAATGCTACATTTAACTATAATCACAGTATTTTCTAAATAGGTCCAAACATAGGTAATATATTGATAGATTTTCTTTATCTGTGTTTATATATATATATATAAAGCAGTGTATGTAAAGCATACTGATAGGAGTCTATCAAAATTAGGCTATATATCATATAAATTGCTGGTATGAAATATCTTATTACCAGGTAAACAAGATAAATGGTGGAGGTCTTCAACCCATTCAGTTACAAATTTCAGCTAAACAATCTACTTTGCATATTATTGGGCTGTGAAATGAAGAAGACATTCGACATCTCTGCGGATTGCTATTCAACCACATGAAGATTAGCAATTGGCTTTATTTTGGAAGCTGATTTTTGCAATGACTGTCAATTAATCTGAACTCACCATTTATATTATAATAGGTGTAATGGTATGTATAAATAGCAAGATTAACGGAAGTTCCCTTTTCAATTAATACAAATAAAATAATAAATTACCATTGTTTTGTTTGTAATTTACATTTATGAAAACTAAAAATATTTTAATTATTTATTTTTTTCTTAATCTTTTATGTAAAAACAAGTTATTGAATTAACTATAATTAATGTGTATTACAAAGTAAAATGTTATTGTTTTAAGCAGAAATATTTTATTTTTTTCATTACATTAAAAATTTCGATTTTTTTCAAAATCAGAAATAGAAACATTTTTTATATTTGATTTTAAATAATTTACAGTAGTTTAAAAATATCTTTTATTATGACTTAATCAATAAAATTATTCCAGATTTTATTTTAATTAGTTATATATTTGAAATACAAGCATTCTTCATATACCTGGAGCTTAATTGTAAATATAGAGGATTTGAACGCAGACTTTCAAGCACTCTTCAACTATCTACATATTTCATTCCACTGATACACATGACCACACACATATAGAAAAGAGAAATAATCACCAATATGCATATTTCATGCTGAACCAGCACTCGTCAGTTGTTCCAGATTATCTCCACACATATATAATCAGTACTCAGTTTATATTAAGATAGCAAGTCTTCAGAGTTTAATGGACAGGCTTCATTCTATTCCAACTCTTCAGCCATCCATACCATTGAAAATCTGATGATGGAAAGCCCAAATCCCATGCTGATGCAAGTATTATCACACCCATGTTGAACATAGACTTTCAAGCACCCTTCATCTATCTACACTATCTCATACCACTGATACCCATGATCACACACTTGAAGAAAGAAATAATTACCAAATTCCCTATATTTACAATTAAGCTCCAGGTATAAGAACAATGCCTGTATTTCAAATATTACACCTTAAGACTGCATCCTGCCCATCCCTCTTCAATGTATTTAAAGGCCTATAGTTTTATACATGAGGGATCAGAATGACTTGAGGTCAACATAGGTGTGGTAATAATATTGGCATCAGCATGGGTTTTTCATCATTAGATTTTCAATGGTTTGGATGGCTGAAGAGTTGGAGTAGAATGAAGCCTGCCCATTAAAGTATGAAGATTTGCTATCTTAATATAAACTGAGTACTAATTATATATATATATGTGTGGGAGATAATAATGTGGACCAACTGATGAGTGCTGGTTCAGCATGAAATACATATATTGGTGATTGTCTTTTCTATATGTGTTTGGTTATGTGTATCAGTGGTATGAGATAGGTGCTTCATATTCTGTGTTCAAATTCCCTATATTTACAATTAAGCTCCAGGTATATGAAGAATGCCTGTATTTCAAATATTGCACATTAAGACTGCATCCTCCCATCCTTCTTCTATGTATTTAAATGGATAAGGTCTTATACATGAGGGGTCAGAGTGTTTTGAGATCAACATGGATGTGGCAATAATATTGATATCAGCATGAGATTTGGGCTTTTCATCATCAGATTTTCAATGGTATGAATGGCTGAAGAGTTGGAGTAGATTGAAGCCTGTCCATTAAAGTATGAAAACTTGCTATCTTAATATAAACTGAGCACTGATTTTATATATATGTGTGGGAGATGATAATCTGGACCAACTGATGAGTTCTGGTTCAGCACGAAATACCTATATTGGTAATTATTTATCTTTTCTACATGTGTGTGGTCATGTGTGTCAGTTAGATAGCCACTAAACAACACATGATCACTATTTTTTATGCTTGCTCATAACTTATTAAACAGGCAAAACTCTCCATACAGTAGTGCCACTCAGTGCAAGCCAGAATAATCAATGGATGCAGTGCTCTCAAATCCAAGGCTCCTCACTGATGAAGGCCATAAGCCAGAAACTAGTCTGGGAATATTGGATGAGTAGGCACTAGATAGGGATTTTATGCACAAGCCTTCTGGAATCCATTGATTACTCTGGCTTGCACTGAGTGGCACTACTGTAAGGAGAGTTTTGCCTGTTTAGTATGAGATAGTGTAGATAGTTGAAGGGTGCTTGAAAGTCTGTGTTCAAATTCCCTATATTTAAATAGTTATGTAGTTATTAAAGATGAAATCAATTTCCGATAATGCACCATTTCTTGAATATCATAAATCTCTGCACATTCACCTGCCACTCAGCCCTGATATAAGCATCATCAGTAAGAGTTTGGGTATATAGAAATAGCTCTATACTTAAGTGATTCACTTAAGTTTTTAAAACTCTTTACTGGCAGGTGAGTGCACAGAGATTTATAATATTCAAGAAGTAGTCCATTGTCGGAAGCTGACTTCATCTTTAATAATTAAGAAATGTTCAGCACTTTATAATAATAGATTTACGTTTATAAGCTGCATAAATCTTATTACAGGTGATTAAAAATGAAACTCTATTTTTCTCCTGCGATAGGTTAACTAAATTTTTACAATTCAGTATTTGATTATAACATCAGGCATGAAATAGACTCAAGCTCTGATATAAGCATGGTCAGTAAGAGTTGGTGTATATACAAATAGGGTCGAAACTTGATATAAGCATGGTCAGTAAGAGTTGGTGTATATACAAATATGGTCAAAACTTAAGTGATTCACTGAAGTTTTTAAAACTCTTACTGGTGGGTGAGTGCACAGAGATTTATAATATTCAAGAAATAGCACATTATGAGAAGTTGACTTTGTCTTTAATAATTACAAAATTTTCAGTGCTTTATAATAATAGATTAATAATATATGTATACATAGTTTATGTTTATTTCTTTCCCTATTAAGCTTTAAATATATATGCACTAACATACTATATTGCATATCAAGAAACCAATCCTACTCAATATATATATATATATATAATCTTGTCATAGAAGTCATTAATTCTATTATCTATATCTACTATAGGCTAGTTTTCTAACTCTATTTAACCATTGCAGTCTGTTTACTTAGTTTACCACTTTATAAGTCTCAAACTATATAGTAAAGATTGAAATGACTTATTCAGTTTACTAGTCTGCTTTCTGGCATATAAGTCTCTGGAAAAGATGTATTTTACCAAATTTTTTATCTTCTTCAAACCACAATTCTCAGAAGTTCCCAGTGCAGAAGAAAAATAGAGTTCTTTCTCTATTCTTGTTTTTTGTGAAGTATTTTACTCTTCATTGTAATTGCAAATATCTTAAACTGATTAACTAGATTTTATCAGCTTAAATTAACTTCTATAAACATGAAATCTGCATGAATTAAATTTTTTTGTTATCTCAAATATTTCTTCTAGATAAAAATAGATTCTTATTTTTTAAATCTACTTCTCTACTCTCCTTATAAATAATTTCTCAATTGTACTTATTTTCACTTTTAATTAGCTTAATTAAGTTGTAGAGTATTTTTATCTTATTCCTTTCCTCACTCTAGAAAGTGAGTCAATAATTTTTGTATGTAATCTTGTAATTACTTTACTTTTGTCTTTGGTATCTTCTGATCAATGCCCTTTCTGACATTCTATTACTATCTGTTTTGTGAGATATTTCTCCAAGGGGTATTTTAATTTTTTTTTTCTGTCTCTATCCAATTTGTTTCAATCTGCTTTTTGTTTTTAGTGAAATTCTTTTCTCTGGTTCTAAATTCAATATTTATTTTAGTTTTTTAGTTTCATTTTCCAAGTCATTTCTGTTTTGGAATACACTGCTTCTTCTATCTGTCATCATCAAACATGAAGTACATATTTATGATATTCCCAATCATTATTTACATTGTGACTCCATGTTTGGATAATATTTTTGAGATCATTTTCTCTAGCTATTTTGTTTTTGTTTATGAAATTCTAAGCTCAAACTTTTCCTACTATTTACATACATGTCTTTATTATCCCCATATTTGTGTAGCCCAATCTCTCTTGGAATTAACATTGTTGATTTATTTCATAATTTTCTACTCATCAACAATTCTAGTGGAGATTTTCTTCTAACTATCAAAGGCATGAAATACTGTTGTTATATAGAAGCTATAGGGCTTCTGCATTTTTATGATATTAGTCTTCTTAAGTGCCTTTTTTATTTGTTGAATGGCATTTTCAACCAATCCATTCAACCCTGGATAGTACAGCAGTGTACAGATATATTTAATGACTCCACTCATAAACTGTTGTATTTCTTACAGAGAAATCCTATTAATTATTTGAAATAATTATTTCTAGAAAATTTCATGACAATAATTTTTTTTTCCAATTTTCTATCCATTTAGAATATGCACCTATGAGTATAAAAGGTAATTTTCCAATGATGGGGCCTATGTGACCAATGAAAAACTCTTTGCCATTCATTAGTTGGTCTTGGCCATATTATATATTTTTTAGTCTGCATATTCATTGTAGAATAACAAGCTGTACCTTTTTTATGTCTATTGATATATCTAACCATGAGAAATATCAATGCACAATACTTTAGTGCAAACAATATTTAGAATTTTTCATGCAGTAATTTCAAGTCTTTGTCTATCCTTAGATGGCATAACAACTCTATCCTCCATTAACTCACAATATTTGCAGATTGATAATTTCATAGTTTGTCCAAAAGCCAAACTCAAAGGATTCTGGTTTATTAGTTGGCCAGCATTTCCTAATACATTTTATATGCTAGTGGTTACTCCTGTCTTCTTTTGTTCTCTTTGCTACTGTGTTGCTATTAAATATCTATGAGTTTAATACATAAGATTTGAAATACAGGCATTTTTCATATACCTGTATATAATATTGGCATCAGCATGGGGTTTGGACTTTCCATTATCAGATTTTCAATGGTATGGATGGCTGAAGAGTTGGAGGTTGGAGTAGATTGAAGCTTGTTCAATAAAGTATGAAGATTTACTATCTTAATATAAACTGAGCATTGATTATATATGTGTATGGGAGATGATAATCTGGACCAACTGATGAATGCTGGTTCAGCACAAAATACGTAAATTGGTGATTATCTTTTCTACATGTGTGTGGTTAGGTGTATCAGTGGTATAAGATAATGTGGATAGTTGAATGGTGCTTGAAAGTCTGTGTTCAAATCCCCTATATATATGAGTCTAATACATCTAAATAGTATATTTCATTACTGTGAGCATTCATTTTTATTTGGCTCTCTAGTTAAAGTGTGTGCATGTAAATATTTTTTTTTTTTTTGTATTTCAATAGAAAATTTTATGGTAGTAGTACATTTCTCTATATCAACATACTTGGGCTCAAATGGTCTGCATCTAAATTATCACTGGTTAGTAATCACTTGGGATTATTTACTATTTAGAGTAGTTAATCAAAAAATTATTGGTTAAACTTTTCAAATTTAAGATTAATTGCTAATTCCTTTTTGTTGATATGGTTGTAATTTCTTTCAGCTTTTTGACAAGGCCCTCAACATGTAAAATAGATCATTTGCTAGTGTAACTTTGATTATAAATATTTTCTTTTCTAATTCTGAAGTGTTTGTCATTAATCTTACTTTTAAAGTAGTGCTAAAATGAATTACTAAATTTTCATTTAAGAGCAATGCTTTATAAATACCTTTTCATAGATTTGCAACCAATTCCAATTGATTTTTTATTGGTAGTTTATCAAGTGGTTTACTAACTTTTTATTTTAGACCAAGAAATTCCTGGAGCTATAGTATTTCTGGATTTAATTGCATGCTCACATATTCTCTAGAAATGATTTGTTAACTTTTGTCTGAAATTATATGTTTTAAAAGTGTCAATTCTTTTGTACGTTTAATTTCACTTCATATTTTATAGTTTACTGCACTTTAAACAGATTTTGATACAATGATGCTTCAGAACTAGCAGTAATAAATATGTCATCAAAATACAATATTACATAATAACTGAAATACCCAAGCTTATAATATACCTGTGTCTATATATGTAATATATAGGGTATATGAGCACAGACTTTCACACGACCCACCTCTCTCCACACCATCTCATATCACTGATACACTTGAACACACATATGTTGAAAAGATAAATAATCACCAATATATGTATTTCATGATAAACCAGCAATCATCAGTTGGTCCAGATTACCATCTTTAAACATATATGCTATAAGTGCTCAGATATATATTAAGACAGCCAATCCTCATACTTTAATGGACAGGTTTCAACCTACTCCACACTCCAACTCTTCAACTGTCCATCCTATTGAAAATCTGATGATGGAATGGATTATGTCCTTACATTAGGGGTCAGATTGATCTTAGGTTAACATGGGTGTGACAAGAATCTCAGCCTCAGGGTGGCCTTTGAGCATTCTATCATCAGATTTTTAATTGGATGGACAGTTGAAGAGTTGGAGTGTGGAGTAGGTTGAAGACTGTCCATTAAAGTATGAGGATTGGCTATCTTAATATATATCTGAGCACTTATAGCATATATGTGTAGAGATGGTAATCTGGACCAACTGATGATTGCTGTTTTAGCATGAGTAATCTGGACCAACTGATGATTGCTGTTTTAGCATGAAATACGAATATTGGTGATTATTTATCTTTTCAACATATGTGTGTTCAAGTGTATCAATGATATGAGATGGTGTGGATAGAGGTGAGTTGTGTGAAAGTCTGTGCTCATATACCCTAAATATTACATAATATAATTCTTGTAGTAAAGCATTAATCTTTCCCTGAAAAATATTTGGTACCATCTTAAACTGAACAGCAATTTATTATTTAAATAATCCAACCAGGATTACACCTGCTGTCATGGATATTTGATAAAAGGCAGAATTAAGGAAAGTGAGGTGCTTTTTGAAGACTTCTCATGTTTGCCACTGGAAATGCCCTCTTATTCAAACATTTATTGCTGTTACTTCAGATATAATAATTAGGCTTGATTTTTGCTACTGTTGGTATATCTCACTCTGATATTTTTTTAACCAGCATAAGTACACTCTTAGCAACTAATCCCTGCACTTTAAACTTTAATATTCCATGCAAATAGAACTTTGAGTGATTTACAACCACTGGATTTTTCATTAAATAAATATGGATATTTTTTCTGGAATTTCTGTTCCATTTTTCTTTTCATAGTACTAATGTGAATTTCTCACTTGAAACCATTCTTTATTAATTACAGGACTAATTTTTTTCTTTTATTATACTGTATATAATAGTAAGCAAATTATTTTTCATAATGTTTTACTTATGTTAACTTCAACATGTATGCACTCATATCATGAGCTTTGGCATTTGTTTTATCTAATGGGATATTAGAATATTCAGACTACTGTAGACTTTACTTTTTCTCAGCCATTATTATTATCTTGGAGACATGTCAACATTTTTTCATAGATTTGCAATTTCGAAATAAATTGCTTTACTCCAATAAAGTATTTTTTATTTTATAAATTGCTTATCAGATAACTTATCTAGTATATGTAATAATTGCTTATCAGATATTTTTCTTCCCCTACTTCTCTGTGATTGGTTAATACTTGCTTATCAGATATTTTTCTTCCCCTACTTCTCTGTGATTGGAATTTTTGTCTATCTCCATTATTAGTTTTTTTACATACAAAATGTTTTAAGTCCATTTTTGAAATATTTTTCTTGTGTTTATATACAGTTTTTTTATTTGTGTCTTGTTTTCTACAGCAGTAAACAAGTGATTTTTGTCATTGCTTATGAATATAAATTTTTTTGGATTAATTATTTGCCTATTTGTTTTATTAATTTTTGTATTCTAGTTCATTTTTTATTTTGAAATATGTGTGTTTCAGTATTATCTCATAAGCCGTTTCCTTCTTAATGACCATCTTATCAATTAAATCTGACTCAGTCAAGACTTATTATCTGAGTCAGTTATCAGACATACCTTATCATGGCTGATTAATAAGAATATCTTTTATAAAATTCTCATAGTCACAATCTGTAGTCTATTCTCTAAGTGTTATATTATATTCATTATTTTTTTTCCTCTTGCTTGCCTTTTATAGAGGCTATCTTGCACTTAAATGGGCAGTTATTTTGTTTTCAACATGGTTTGAATTTTGACTGCATCAGTTTTATGTCTAACCTTTATATTAAGAAAGTTTAATATTCTAGGAGTCAGGTTAACAATGAATACTTCACTAGTAAAAAACAAAAACTATATATAAGTACTAATTTAATATGTTCAATAGACACAACATATATATGGTAATGTTGTAGACATTGTCCAAGTCAAGCTATGCCCATATTACAAGCTGTCTTCATAAAATGAGCCCAAATGAGTTATTAAACATTTCAGATAAAATTGTGGAATAAAATAAAATAATATAATAAAGATTCTCTCAATTAATATCGTGCATCTATGTACAGTTTAGATTTATGTATAAGTTAAATTTGTAGTTGGTTTTTTTTTCAAATAATTTATTATAATTACGTTTTTACACTAGCAGTTATGATATTCTAACATATAGTTTTAAATTGAATGGTCCAGGCTGATTATGTTATCTTTTAATCATCAGTCTCTTTATCTCTTCGCCATTGGCGCAGTTGCTGTGTAGGTCTTTGGGATATTTTTTTTTTACTTTTGGAAAAAGTGGCAAAATTTGTATATTTTTGAATATTTCTATATTTTATAGCTTAATTATAATTTAATCAAGGCTAGAAAGTATTTAAAAAAATGAATTAAATTCTGTTGATAAGGTTTGATTACAAATAAATTTAATTAGAACTTTAATTAAATATAATTAAAAGGATTAAGAAAAAGAAAACTCAAACTAGGGTTTAAAGATAAAAATAAAGATGTGAAAGCTTTCTGGGAAGATTTGTTCTGACTTAAAAGGCTATAAAACAGAATATAACTTCTTTGGTAAGCACAGGGTATATACATTAGCAGCAATCTATAAATTTAAATAATTCAATTTTAACTGCAGAAATATTCTAGCTTGTTTTGTGCTGACATGTGACCAATCATCCAAAATATCTATTTAGTTGAATAGAACAAACATAAATTGCTTTTTACACCCGAATAATATCCAGTCAGAACTCACAATGTAGCCTTTCTAACTTCATAAAATTGCCAAGAAAAAGACCAGTTACAAATGACTTAGTAAAATGTAATCTTTGCCTACTGAACTATTTTCCAATTATCTATTCTTATCTTTCCTACATAATCAAGCAACAAGTGAAGTAAAAACTTGGCACTCTAAAATCATCATTAGAGACATAAGAATTAAAATCAGAACCAGTTCTCAAGTGGTAAGCTTATTAAATTCTTTTGAATCAATTTGCAGTAAGAATTTAATGATGTATACATACATATAGAAGATCTCATTAAAATAATATAATTTGTAAGTGTTAATCATTGACATTTAATTATTTTTAATTCGTTTAATTAACAAATATTTTAAAATGATGCAAGATATAGATGTCAATTATTTGGGTGTGTATATACTCCTAATTAATCTATAATTTTTCTATTTTTTTATATTTTTTATATGATGATCATTGATTATTTTATTTGTTTATTTTTTTTTATGAAATCAATTGAGAGTATCCAAATGAATTGTTAATATTTTCTTTAATCTATTTAGGAATTGTCCATCATTCTCAGTAATCTCATTTCCAATGCATATGCATTGATTCTCTATTAAGTTGTGCACTCATGTTCTGAGCAAAGAAAAACGGAATTGAAGTGAACTGCGATGTTGATGCCAGAGGGTAAAATATATTTATATAGGATCTTTCTTAAGAGAAAATGGCACTTGGAATGTAGATTTATGTTCAAAACCTGTACATTCTAATAAAACCCTTATGATCGAATGTTAATATAGTTCTCGGAGATAGGATTTGGATGATTGGTGATCAGGAAATATAACCAGAGTACCTCTTAATATTTATTTAGGGAGCAGAAGATTTGATCATCGTCATCAAATAGGATTTTAGTAATCTTTAGATGCACTGATAAAATACATATTATTGTAGATTAATGCATATGCACACCTGTTATTTGTGAGTATAGATAGGTATATAAATGATCAGTTCAGATAAATAATCAGTAGAGGGTTCCTGATACAATAAATACTCCTTTAAAATGTGGCTTGATAAAATATTGGGTAATAGTATGTATACTGAACCCAACCACTTGACGGTGTTTTTCACACAATGACATCAATATACCATCTTACGGCTAACACTACATTAGTATTGTTTGAGCCTATGCCCATTGACTTGCAACAATATTCCTCAAGTGAGCGCAATTCAACTCTCACTATGGTCAGATTTGATGATGGCCATATTTGAAAGATGTGAAACTTATCAAAAAAATTCATTGTGGAAAAATTTTGAGAAAGCGTAGTGGATTTAGTATTACATATTAAAATTGTCAGGCCATCATGCTACAATTTTGAACTGCACACAACCTGAAAAGGTTAGGGCTTTCAGCAGAGTTCTGCTGACTTCATGTGCAAATGCACGTTTATGCGTGAATGCATGTGAGAACAGTAAAATGTCAGTGGCAAATGTTCAAAATTGTTTGAAAGGGAGTGAATTGCCAGCCACAGAAGTTGATGCTGTTGTGTTTCTCTAGAAAGAGAACATCCTGCCAGATGCGAAGCTATGCATTTATGGGAAGAGCATGGTTTTAGTCAACTACAGGATCTGGGGAATTCCATTGCCACTCCTGAAAGCATACCTGGGGTCTACATAAGGGAAGCTGGTTGGATGGCTCCAAAATCTCATTATTTACAGCTTTGAGGCTCATCTCCTATTGGAGTCAAACAAACCTTAACTCCCCGGCCCCTAAAAAAAAATGTTTTTAAAAACGAAATGTTTGTTTTTTGAAAAAGGCAAAAAATAAAGGAAGAATTTTTCGCTATCATATAATGGTTTCGGTAGCGTAAATATTTAAAAAAAACAAAACACCTTATAATAAGAAAATAAAAGATGATAATTAAAAATCAGACCAACCTCTCTCCACCCTCTAAAAACCAACTTTTGGTTTATTAAAAATGAATTGATTAATAAAGCTTTCCAAAAAAAAAAAAAAGCTCAAAATCAATAAAAAGTTGATAATTTAAAAGCAAACCAACCCTCCTCCAATAATTTGTACATTTTGTTAATGTATCTCTTTATATATTTTCTATATTCGAACACATTTCAAATTAATATGTGACGTTTTCAGTACATCAGCAAAAGATACTAAAAGATGATAATTAAAATTCAAACCAACCCCCCTCCACCCTCTAAAAACCAACTATTGTTTTATTAAAACTGAATTGTTTAAGGCTTTAAAAAAGAAGCTCAAAATCCAAAAAAGGCGATAATTTAAAAGCAAACCAACCGCTTCTACCATCTAAAAACAAAGTGTTTGTTTATTTAAAAATAAAACGTACGAGTTTTATGTATAGAAAGGGGTAAAAAAAAATTTTTTTATCATAGTATTATGTAAAGAAACCGATAATTCAAAATAAAAAAACAACTCAAAATCCCAAAAAAAGTCGATAATTTTTAAATAAACAAACAAAGTGTTTGTTTATCTAAAAAAAGGAGTTTTATGTATAGAAAGTGAAAAAAAATTTTTTTTTACCATAGTATTGTGTAAAGAAACTGAGAGCCCATGAATCGTTATATTGATGTGCATTGGGTGAAAAGCAGTGCCATTAAACAGTAGGGTTCAGTATACATACTATTACCAAATATTGATAGAATGAGACATAATGAGAATCCCTGTGAAGTTTGGCACCATAGGTAGAGCATTTGACTTGGGATTGGTAGGTATCAGGAACATGTATGGTGCTTGAACTTTTTATGAACTCTTGAAAAGTAAATCCATGTGCTTTTTTTGGGGGGGTGAGAAAATTTATTTAGATATAGTTGAATCAGTGAATGGCCTCAGTTAATATGATAAAAACCAGTATGCTAATCAATTCAAAACAAATAGTATGGAGTGAGGCCTGAAATTGTACAAAATATATAAATAAAAATGTATTTAATAAATAGTAATAATAAAGAAAAAATATAGTGATTAATTAACAAGGCCAATAAGGCAGATTTAGTTAATGGGTATGTAGGATGGGCAGATTTGAAAACAGATCTTGTGTAAATGTTGCAATGGTCATAGGAATAGTTCTGATGTTGGTGAAGTGCATTGTGAAGTTGAAACCAATATACTATTTAATGAAACTAAAAATTGTAAAACAAAAATTATATAAATAATCATTCTAATAGTAGGATGATATAATCAATGGTAACAACATCTAGAATTAAGAAAATAATACCAGCAGAAAAAATGGAAAAAGAGATAGCAGAACACGAAGTAAAAGTACTAGGAAGACAGTACAAAAAATGAATAATCCAAATATTTTAATATGGAAATGTTAGTGAACAGGGCCAGCACTAGGCTGGAAGTCACCATCTTCAAAGTCTACACTTTCTGGTTTTGCCAAATTTGAAAAAGATCAATTATTTGACACTATAAATTTAAGTATATCTGAAGGGTTTTCAATTTTTGATATATGTGTTTGTATGTTAGTATCGTTAAAATGTTCTATGATGTTTATATATTTATTTTTACTATCTGTCAAAATAATTTGTAAATCATTACATTGTTTTTGCAAAATCTTCATTATTAATTTTAAATAACCTGTATAAAAAACTAAAATAATTATGTGTTTTGAGCTGTTCAAAATGTTTGTTTAAAGAACTTCATGCAGTATTCAAAAGAATATAAAATATATTTACTTTAAATTTATCTTCTGGAAGCCAAATTTATATATTGAAATTGATGTTTTAGCTTTCATTGTCAAATTTCTAATATAGTTATAAACTTATTTCTCCATCCATATTTTCATTTAATTCTTTTTGAAATTTCAATAACTTTTTTCTAATTTATATCTGATTGATATTCAGAAATATATGTCTTTAGATTTTCAATAGTTTCTACAACTAGTGATATATTTATGTTGTTATTCTGAAGTTTTATTAACTAGATTAATTCTATTATTAACTCATTAAGCAGATGTTGAATTTATTACTCATTTGAGATATAAAACTCTTACTTTATTTTAAATTTAATTGTAGAAGCTATCAATATTTAAAATTTCAAAAGGGGCATCATAAATGTCTCCTAATTGATAAAGTAAAGGGGAAATAGCTTTAATTTTGCTTTCCCACTGAGTTTCTGATGGATGTTGTAATGTTAAATTTGATATAAATTTTAAAAGAATTGGCTAGCAAGTTGGAGATGATAAAAAGTTGTTTATTTCTTGTATTGTTGCAAAAAAACTAATTGTATGTGGATTTACATTTGCTGTGCCATCGTGTGTGCAGCTCATGGAACATAAAAAACCCAACAGTTTAGTAAATTCGAATCTCATTTTTCTTTACCTTCATATTTACTCCATTATTATATACCTGATCTCACAGGTCTTCAAGGAAACCAATTTGGTCAATAGGTCAGTTATCGTCTCATTATCATATTGAATAATATTTGGATTTTCAAATCAATAATTTTATTTTTTATAGCCTTACTGAAAATTTCTAATGTTTCATTTTGAGTATACTATTGTTTTTTTTAAAGACTCTTTCAATATGATTTTTCATAACAGGATCAAATTTAGTAAACAATTCCATTAACTCTAAAAAGTTCCCATTATTTTTTTTATGTAAGTTATCTCATGATCCTTGAAATGCTAAATTTTGGGCATCTAGGATTTTTATTATTTCTATTAACGTTGTTAAAACATTTACTCCATTTTTTCTTTGCATATTGTACATAACTTGCTCCTGGCAGTCAATAATACTTTTGTTATTTAAATTTTTATTTAATTTTTTCCAATTTAAAAAGTTGTTCATATGATTTGCACCTGTTTCATGTCTATGTAAAGTTTTTGATAATTTCCCCCAATCTTTGTAATCTTCAACAAGACTGCTAGAATGTGAAAAATTTACAATAAAAGCAGAAAACAGAATTTAAAGATTCGGAATACAATAGCCATGTTTTTGAAATCATCTCTCCATTTTCTTGTTGTAATAAACATCACTAAATTTACATTCATTGATATCTCTAGGATCATGTTTATTTTTCTTTTGAAAAGGTTCCATTTCACTTAAAACTACTTGGAATTTTTTTATGTTTCTGCCATTTATCATCTAAATTTTCAAAAACTAAGGACTTATCTTTATTGTCAGTTACTTTTTCAAGTTCTTTCTGAAATAATTTAAGTATTTCATTATCTTTTTCTTTAATTACATCAATATAAGAGTTTGTGTATGATCAAGATTCATCACTTTGTTTAGCCGGTCTCTGTCACCAAAAGATTTTTTAAGTTTTTAAATAAAATTATTAAGAGTCTCAGATTGTTTTTGAGCTAGTGCTTTTTTTCTATAGCTTTTCTTTTTCGCTTTTGTGCACTGAATAACTTTTTCTTAATATCCGTTTGTTAATTTTTTTAATTAAACTGAAATTTAAAAAAAGAAATGAAATTTTTTATACTAAAACAATTTAAAAACCATAACGGAAAACATTTATATTTCAAGTTATTATTTAAAACAAATTTTTTAAAAACTGTAATATTATATCACACAATGCCAAGAGGCTCTGTCTTCAAGCATAAACATTTAATCAATAAAAGATTTAGTTTTTATTTCACCATTAACTTATGAATACTCTTCGATTATAAAAAAAAAACTTAACTGTAGGCAGTATACTGATAAACTAAATTTGATGTAACAAATGCAACATTCATAATAACCCGCCGACCTTATAATCTTCATGTGACTTCAATTAAATCATATGTAAACAGATTCTGAATTAAAGAAACATTTTATACGATCACACAATACATTTTTGCATGTAATAGTACAGTTTTAAAGTATAGTTAATAAATTCGTTTTTTACAACTGACATTCGCAAATATAAGCAATATTCACTATTAAAACAATCTCAAAACTCTAGCAAGAAAACTCAATTGGACACCTAGAAATGTACCGTCAAATGAAAAAAAATACAATAATTGTCCGTGTGGTAAAAATGTATTTTGAAAGAGGCCAATTTGGCATCCTTACAAAAAGGCATTTGCCAACAATGCAGGCTTTGAAGATATTCTGCTAGCCCTACTACTGAAACTCATCAAATTAAAAAACAAAATCAGAATGTTAGAAAGAAAAAAAGAAAAAAGCCAGCAAAAAATGAAAAGAAGGAATAATGAAAACAGAGAAGATTAAAAAATGAAAATTAGCAAGCAATGGAGAAAAGGATAAATAAAAACAGAGAAAATGTTAAAAGAAATTAAAGAAAGTCAGTAATCAATAGAGAAAAAGGTAAATGGCAAAAAATAATGAAAACAAAATAAAAAATAAAAAGTGAGGAAGTAATGGTGACAGTACTAAAAGAAATAAAAGAGAAAGTGCTATATTAGAAGGTTATGACCAAAAACTGGGAAGATGAATTTAATCAAATAGCAGAAAATATGCAAAAAGAACAAATAGAGCAGAAAGAAGCTGGGCAAGTTGGAGATTCAAATGCTTGAAATAACAGCAGAAAATGAACAAATTAAAAAAAAAACAGAAAAATCTATATTAACTATCCAGCAAAAAGAAGAAGCTATGTTAAATATTCAGGAAAATATAAAGCTATAAAGGAAATTGTAAAAATAAATACTGTACAGTAAGATAGGAAATAAAATAAAATGGAGATGTTTAGCAAGAAACTAACACAAAAATTTAAGAGATTTCAGTCAGAAGATGCAAAGGAATTTATTTGTCATCTGAAAGGAATAGATGTTGAATATGAAGAATTAAAAAAAAAAAAACAAGTTTAAAAAAATTGGAATTGGTAAAAAGGGTTCAAATAATCATGAATTCCATTGACAGAGCTAAAACAACTCAAAACAATCATTAAAGAAGAGGCAAGGTTGCTAGTCCATATAATGGAGTGCATAGATCAGTGAACTCACTTATTGAGCTCTTAAGCAGCCTGGTAAAATATTGCAATTTAGATGTTGATAGCTTGCAGCCACTTACAGGGAGTATCACAAACATGGTGGGATTCTCTGCTAGCAAGTATCTTCAAAATTATAAAATAGTATTGGGTATTTATTGAAATGAAGAGTATCAAATTGGTATATTCTACCAAATCTTGGAAAAGTATAAACCTGGGAGACAAATACCACTTCTTTCAGAAGGCAAGTGGCTAGATGAGTTCTCATTCCCCATCCTCTAACTGAAGATTGAATCATCAAACAGATTCTCATTGGCACTGATCACTGGGCCATTGAACAAATAGATGAACTCAAAAGATCCAATGTAAGTAATCAACCAGCAGGCTGGTTCTACCATAACATAAAGAAATACTTTATTAATCAACAGAGAAAATCAATAAATAAGTGTGAAAGTAGAAAAAAGGATGTATGGATATGAATGACACATTTAGAGAGAAGAAAAGATATGGGTAACATGATAGAAAACATATAGTGAGGCTATTCACAAAGTTATCCAAGCTCAAGAAAGCAAGACACTGCTGACTGATTACCTACCAGTTAAAGAATAAAATGAAAGGAAGAAAATACAACTCCAGAAGAAGTAATAAACAATGATTCTGAAGATGGTAGAAAATATTCTAAATAACAGAGAACACCTGAAGACTTTCCTGCACAAATGTAAAAAGTAATATTTAGATTCACAATAAGGATGACCAATATGCTTTAAGATAAATGATTTTAGAAAATGCTGAATTACCTAAATGAATACATCAGTTCAGTTTGTTATAAAAAATATAAGAGCACTAGAATGTGAATATCAAATTATAATAAAATGATCCAAAGATCACAATTCCTTCCAAGAACTGATTTAGAATAAAAAGAAAATGTCTTTTATCTGAGAAAGTGTCAAGTGAAAAATGCTATTTAGAATGTAAATGTAGCATTTTGAGAAAAGAAAACATGGATTGAGGGGTAATGTGCTAAATTGCTCTCATTTTATTCCTATGGATAATAAAGAAATTGTCTAGAAATAAAGTTGAAATATTCAAGCTTTCAGTGAGTTATAAAGTAATGAAATAAAGTTGGTTGAATTGTTATTCATTGTGATAAACTGGAACACGAGTGTAAATGGTATCAGATGCATTTTTTAAGTATGTGTCTGTATGGGATATATTATATTATTTATACTCATGTATTATAGCTAAGTATGAAGGGATGGCTACTTCTCTTGGATAGGACCTGTTGAGATTTCGTAGAAGTTTATGTATACCAGTTGAGTATTACTGGGATTATTTGTTAATTAGAGCTGCACCTGTGGCAGAAGACCCAGTGTATAGCAATAATCCAATGGTTTTTTAATGATAGAATTGAATGTACATGTAAGTATTGTACCACAGATTCTCAATTCTGATATATGGCAGATTGCTTGAGAATGAATGATAGCGTAGTTGTGCTGCAGTTGACCACTGGTCTGGGGATGAAACAGCAACAATGTGACTATCAATAATACCAATTTCTTCTAAATTAGGTCTAAATAGTTTATAACAACAAATAATTATCACACAACCATTGTTAGCCAAAGATATACAGAAGATAAAATAACATGTGGAATCTGATTTGGACTTACAGATGCAATAGAGAGAATCTGGTAAAGATTCAAATAATGAAAAATGAAATATTTGTCTCAATTTTATTTCATCATTTTAACTGTTGGGTACTGTAATGTGGACATTGGCGAACTCCAGCCACATCTATATTACAAACTGCCTTCATAAAATGAGGTACTAAATGTTTCCAGATAAAATTGAAAATTATGAAATAAAGTAAATGTATAGCTTAGAGTTATGTATGAGTTAAATTTAGAGTAATTTTTATTTTTGGAGAAATTGGTAAAATTTCAAAATTTGCATATTTTTAATACACTATGATATAAATTAAAATTATATATTTTATGTCTGGATTAATAATCAAAGTTGCAAATTATTTAAAAAACTAATTAAGTTGTATTGATGAGATTTAATTATGAAGAAATGTAAATAAAAAGATTAAGAAAGAAAAAACTTAAACGATGGTTTAAAGAGAGGGATAAACATGTGTAGGCTCTCTAGTAAGGTTTATCCTTGCTTAATAAAAAGCTATAAAAATGAAGAAAGTCAGAATACAATATCTGTGTTTTAAGCACAAAGTACACTAACAGCAGTGTATAAATTTAAAGAAATCAATTTTTATTGCAGAATTATTTTAGTTTGTTTCAATTTGCTGTTATAGTACTTCTCAGTAGTGACATGCTCCCAGTTAGATAAAATGTCCAACTTAGTTAAAGAGAATAGAACAAACAGGAATTACTAAGTGCATGCAAATTATACCAGTCAGAATGTAACCTCTCCAACTTAAGATCACCCAAAAAACCCAGAGACCTAGTGAAATGTAACCTTTTGTCTTCTGAACAGAAGGCCATATTAAAATAATATAATTTATAAATGTTAATAATTGGCATTTTAATTGTTTTTAACTTTTTTTATTACTACTCTATAAATGAGTTGAGGTAAAAGACAAATGATGGCTGCTCTTTTCTCTTAAATAGTTTTATCTTATGTTTTGAATTGATACTATTTCATTTACTTATTAAACCAGTGCTGGAGTATTAATCTTGATGTATTACATAATATTAACTGCTGTGAAGTTTATATTTACATATTTCATGATTTGATTTGGTATTGGCAATTAACAAATATTAATTAAAACAATATAAAACAATTTGAAATATAGCTGTAAAAAGTAATATGATTTGTTTAAGATTTCCAAAGAGTTGTGGTAAAAGGGAGAAAACACTGATTTTTACTCTTAAACCAATGTTGGAATATTAATCTCAATTCATTATGTATGATGTAGATGTAAATTGTTTAGTTGACTGTATACTTATAATTAATTTATAATTCTTTATTTATTTTTTCATATGATGCTCAGTAAATTGATTATTATTATTATTATTATTATTTTTTTATGAAATGAATTGGATGTCCAAAGAAATTGTTAATGATTTATTTAATTTATTTGGTAGTTGTGCATCATTCTCCTAGTAATCTCATCTCCTGTACATATACATTGATTTCTGTTAAGTTAAGCACTTATGTTCTGAGCTTAGAAAAGTGAGATTGTTGCATAGTGTACTGTGATGATGATCTCAAAGAGTAAAATATTGATATAGGATATTTATTAAGAGAAAGTGACACGTTTTGAGTGTAGATAATTAAGTTTAAAACCTGTACAATCTAATGAGATGAACAAATATTAAATGTAGCTCCCTGAGATAGTATTTGAGTAATGGTGATAAGGAAATATCAAATATGATTATAATAATCTTCAGACTCATTGACAAAATACATATTATTCTAAACTAATTCATATGCAATTCAGAAGCATTACCTGTGTGTATAGGTATATGAATGATCAGTCTAGATAAATCATTAGTAGCAATGGAGATCCTCTGTGCCATATGTATATATATCATTGCAAGGAAATCAAATCATACATCATGTGACTTAATTTAATAAGCTTGTACTACAAATGTTATAATAATGAACATGAATAGCTGCTAACAAACTTTACTCACTGATGAAAGCCAACAGCTAGAATGAAGTCTGGGGATAAGGATATTCGGAAACGCTTATTAAGAGCTATTATGCTCATTATATAACATACATCATTCTATGATCCAATTCAATAATTCTATTCTCCATATCTATTATAAAGTAGTATTATTTCCATACTAATTTTGCAATATAGTCTCTAAACTGCATGTAGTCTAGTAGTAGAATTCCATATTACCTTTACAGTCTGTTTACTTTCTGTCTGAGGCTTAAAAAATCTTAAAGGTCAACCGTTATCTATTTAGTTCCCTGGTTGATTTTTTTTTCAACAGAGGTTGCATCCCCAGGAAAAGATATCCCTCACTGAATTTTCTGTTTAAACCATTGTTCTCAGATGACTTGACACCATAAAAGTAAAAGAAAGATCTTTTTTCTGTGGTGATTTATATATTCATTCTTATCCTTTCTGGAGTATTCTAACTTTTAGGGTAAATCAAATATCTTAAGCTTATTAACTGGATTTAATTAGCTAAATCTGCATCAATGAAGTTTTTTTGTTATCTAATTTTTTTCCCTGGATAACCGTGGCTTTATTTTTGGTATTTATTTTTAATTCGTTTATTTATAGATAATTTGCAAAGTGACTTAACTTTGATTTTAATTATACCTTATTAATTTTAAATTGCTTTTTCTTTTACTTTGCATTTAATTATGTTTAATTAATTCTAGACTATTTTTATTTTAATTCTCTACCGGATTTAATTTTTCTTTACTAATACGAATATTACAGTTCTCTGCTTTGATTTTTTAAATAAATATGATGTTATTATTTTTATAGTAATTTAATTTGGTTAATATTTTATGCATAATTATTAAAAATCATGAATATTTGATATCATAAACATAATGAAAAAAAAATTGGATTTTTGTAATATATTTTTGAACATTTAGTCCCCATTGCTAGATTTTGTAACAGAATAAAATAAATATTAATTCATGTTTTTTATCACTCAACAGTTGACATTAATTTGCATTATCTCAAATAAATGCATTTATACTTTTTAACACTGATACATTTTCTAAAGCTGTGATTAAAAAGAGTGAAAATATGAATATGGATCTTTCATGAAGTGAAGATTCATTGAAGTTTACTAAGACATATATTAACTTTGATCAGAGTGCATTATTGCTACATTTAGTAATTGAAATATAAAATCTCATGGGATCTCTACTCATGGGTATGTGACAGTTCCCTCTCCTATGATAGAGAATGCATCTTTTGATAGTCATATAACTTTTTTTATTATTATTCTACATAATTACACTATTGAAATAATCATTTTCTTTTTTGCATAAAAACTAGACTTATGTTTTTGTAGTTACGCTAGAAAATATTTTCTTTAAAAATTTAAATGTTTCATGTTACTGTGGTGGCAGATTTGCATTTCATGTTACCTAGATAGTCATTTGAATTGATTAAATTTTTCATATTTTAATCAATCTTAGGATTTTTTTTAGGTAGCTGTCTCATAATCAGTCCAAATAATTGCTTAGTATTGATTGATGATGGTATTTAATTAGAGAATAAAACAAGGAAGGAAAAACAATTTGAACACTCATCTGATACTTAGAAATTTATGCCTTTTTCTTTACTGCTCTGCGATTGTTAAAGAGGTGTTTGCGTTTCAATGAACCAATTAAACGCTGTTTAATCTTTCACCTATTTAAGTTTTCTTCTTTTAAAATAATTAATGTTGGATCATTCGTTGAAAATAATTTTGTTAGAACAATGTTATCTTTCATTATTGTTTTTAAACATGGTTCATTAAGAAATAGATCAAGACTAGATTTAAGGCTATAGCAGGTCAAAAAGAGCATGCGCAATACGTGTATATAAAACTTTTATTTAGATAATGTAAAAATTTCTCAGTTATTGTTAATTTTTTAACTTGTTTTTTTGGAATCTGTACTTTTCAGATATTAATTATATTGTTCAAAATTTTATTAGACAATGGACTGTACAGCTTTTAAAAATTTATTTATATATAAATAAATATTTGAAAGCCAGGCACTCTTCACAAATCTGGGGGCTTAATTGTAAGTATAGAGGATTATATATATATATGTGGGAGATGATAATCTGGACCAACTGATGAGTGCTAGTTTAGCATGAAATAGGTATATTGGTGATTATTAATCTTTTCTACATGTGTGTGGTCATGTGTATCAGTTGTATGAGATAGTGTGGATAGTTGAAGGTTGCTTGAAAATCTGAGTTCAAATCCTCTATACTTATATATAAATAAGTAAATACATTACATATTACTACCTTTTTTTTATCTTAATATTTTAATATTTGTTTCTACGTTTTATACTCCAATATGTGTTTTATTTCTTTCAAAAGTCAATCTGAGTAATTTTTGATTATGTATACGTTCTTTTAGAGCTCCATTTGATGTTTCATTATTATTCTTGATTTCTATGTGTGTTGTTATTATGATTGTCTGGCCTGAAAACTACGGGGATTCATCAGTCCAATTTTTCAAGTCTTTTGAAGATGGCTGGTTACTTGTCAAAAAAGGTTAGCCATATTTAAGAATAATAAAATTAATTCTAGAACAAAACATGATATATTTGCTAATTTTTTCTTTAATGTAGTAAAATTTATTTTCACATTTGTAATTAAAATGTGTTACAAAAAAAGTAAATTTTAATGTATTTATTTTAAGGTTTTTTTAATTAATATTATTTATATATAGACACTTATTTTTTTATTGCATCTATTTTTTAAATAATGCTTTTTGTTATTTTTAATTCTTAACAAATTTAAGTATTTTTTTTTTTTTACCATAAATGTACAGAATATAAAAGTCTTTTTCCTAGGTGATTTCAAAATTAATTAAAGAAAAAAGTTAAGTTTTAATATTAAAAAATAAACTATTTAAACAAAATGTTTACTTATAGAAATTAATATAAAACAATTACATCGTAAGTACATTCACAGATATAAATCTTTCCAGGAAATAATTCTAAAACTAATAATGTTTTTCATAATTGATTTAAAGATATATAACAACTAAACATCACATGATCACCGTTTTTTATGCTTGCTGATAATTATTATTAAAATAGGCAAAACTCTCCATACAGTAGTGCCACTCAGTGCAAGCAAGAGTAATCAATGGATGCCAGAAGGCTTGTGCATAAAATCCCTATCTAATGCCTACTCATCCAATATGGCTTGTGGCCTTATAGGATAGTGGTGGCTATGGTTATTAAAGAACCAAAGACACCAAAATGTATGGGTAGTGAACTGAGTTCAGACCTATATGACTATATAAGCTAATGAGCTTAGATTGAAAATATTATTGTTTTCAATTTTATTATCATAGTTGTGTAGTTAAGTAGAGATAAAAGGTGGCTGCTGGAGAGTTGCATTAGATCCTAAGATCTAGGTGCAGTGCGCTCAGATCCAAGGCTCCTCACTAACAAAGGCCATAATCCAGAAACTAGTCTGGGGATGTTGGCTGAGTAGGCACTAGACAAGAATTTTATGCACAAGCCTTCTGGCATCCATTGATTACTCTTGCTTGCACTCAGTGGCACTACTGTATGGAGAGTTTTGCCTGTTTTAAAAATATATATGAAGAGAGAGTTTTATGATATTTTTAGAGAGTTTTTATACTTCCAAATATATATAAGTACTTTTACATCATCAGATATACACATATATTTAACCATGTAGTTGATTTGCAAAAAAATTTTCATATATTTTTTAAAATTTTAATTATTGATGAAGCTTCAGGTTACCTAAGATTAAATCAGGTTCATTTCTATGTTTATTGTGGTCATCATGCTATATCCAAGAGTGATCTCTACACTTTCAAAATAACATATGCTGCTTATATAAATTTTTACCTGGTAAAATTAATAAGGCTATGGCAACTTGGGATTATGATTTTATATATAAATAATGCAAACATAAGAATATTATTATTATAAATTCATATTATCAAATTATTCACAGCTTAACTATTTAATATATCTGTTCAAGTTCCTAGATTTGCTTTAGCATATCGAGAGGTAAGTATTTTCATAGTGGAAGCTATCTAAGACAACATACAATGGCATCCAGAACTATGGTTTTGCAAGTCTATGTGCATGCTCTTAAATTTCTTGAGCAAGTGTGTGTCCCTTGGTTTCTTCTCTAGACCATACGCTCACTTTTTAGATGACCTGGTTCAACTGATGAGTGCTGGTTCAGCATGAAATGCATCTTGGGGGTTATTTGTCTTTTATTGTATCTTTATTTATATGAAATTATTTATGAAATAAAAAAGAATGAAGAAATATGGGTTCTCATCTGATCCTTCGTGTCAGCCACGGGTGGCAAGATTTCTAATCAAAAACACATTAATATAACATTTCCGGGCCAGCGATTCTCTATTAATATTGACTTTTTTTGTTTGTTTGTTTGTTTACAAAGTTTACTTTCTTTCGTTTCTGAATTATTTTTCCCAAATAATATTTTTGACGATGGTATAATAATAGTTGTTTTTTTTTTTTTTAATTTTTATTGACAAGAGGGTCTTTTTTGGTGTGTGTTCAAATAGTAATTTGTGTTTTTTTTTAAAAAATAGTATTACTGTTTTTGTAAAATTGGATTGCCGAAATTTAAGAGAGAATGGGTTTTTTTTGGATGGATCTTTAAATAATAATTGACGTTACTTTGATAGGTTTCCATTTGATTGCCGACAACAATTAGTGGGAGGGGTGTTTTTGTGTACGATTAAATAATAATTTACGTTACTTTTATAGGTTTACATTTGATTGCCGACAACAATTATTGGGAGAAGTTTTTTTTTTTTTCGTGTGTGTGTGTATGTTTAAATAAAAATTAAAACCGTTACTTTTATCGGTTTACATTTGATTGACAATCGATTTGACTTCCTTTCATTTATAAATTATGGTTTTGGTTCTACAAATAAATATTTTTTGACAATGGGACAATAATAGTTGTTTGTTTAATTTTTATTGACAAGAGGGTGTAGGTTCAAATAGTAATTTGGATTACGTTTAAATAATAAGTTATGGTCTTTGATTGGTTTACATTTGATTACTGACACTAATTATTGGGAGAAGGGGTGTTTTTTTGTGTGTACGATTGTAGACAACCAATTATTGGGAGAAGGGGTGGGTTAACCGTTTAAAGAATAGTAGTTTACATTACTTTTAGTGGTGGTGTACATTTGATTGCTGACAATAATTAGTGAGAGGGGTATGTGTTTTGGGGTGATGATTAAATACTAATTTACCTTCCTTTTATTTTACATTTGATTGCCGACAACAATTATTGGGAGAAAGGGGTTGTTTTTTTGTGTATGTTTAAATCAAAATTGAAGTTACTTTTATCGGTTACATTTGATTGACAACCGATTTTACTTTCTTTTTTTTTTTTTTCGTTTATAAATTATGGTTTTGGTTTCCACAAAACCTAATATTTTTTGACAATGGGACAATAATAGTTGTTGTTTCTTTCATTTTTATTGACAAGAGCGGGTCTTTTTCGGTGTATGTTCAAATAGTAATTTGGGTTACGTTTAAAAAATAATTGGTTTACCTTACTTTTACTACTTTACATTTGATTGCCGACAACAATTAGTGGGAGGGGTGTTTTTGTGTACGATTAAAGAATAATTGTACGTTATTTTTATCTTTGACATTTGACTGCCGACAACAATTATTGGGAGAAAGGGTTTCGCATTTTATTTTTTGTTTGTGTGTATGTTTAAATCAAAAATTGAAGTGCCTTTTATCGGTTACCATTTCATTGACGATCGATTTGTCTTTCTTTTTTTTTTCGTTTATAAATTATTTGGGTTTTCCCAAATAATATTCGCTTTGACAATGGGACAATAATAGTTGTTGTTTCTTTAATTTTGATTGACAAGAGTGGGTCTTTTTTGGTGTATGTTCAAATAGTAATTTGGGTTGTGTTTAACTAATAATTTACGGTCTTACTTTGATTGGTTTACATTTGATTGCCGACAACAATTAGTGGGAGGGGTTTTTCCCCACCCTGTACGATTAAAGAATAATTAATGACGTTCCTTTGATTTGACCGTCTGATTACCGACGACAACAATTATTGGGAGAAGTGTTTTTTGGGCTATGTTTAAATAAAAATTTTAGTTACTTCTTTTATTTGACATTTGATTGCCGACGACAACAATTATTGGGAGAAGAAGGGATGTACGTTTAAAATAAAAATTGAAGTTACTTCTTTTATTTTTGACATTTGACGAAGGCCATTTGGAATCCCTCAAACAAGCTTGCCTTTACGAAGTGAACATTTCCGTCGTCGGCCACAACAAGACTTACAAATGAAAGTTGAAAGATGTTTTTGGACCTCAAATCTGCATATATTTGCCGCACAATCCAATCTTTTCTTTCAGCAGCAGGATGTTTTTTTTTTTTTGCTGTAGAAATATTCCAGCACCGGCTTCCATCTCTGGCAATTCCCATCTCTTTTCAAGTTTTTCTGTTGTTTGAATTAGCCATCTTCTTGGTCTCGGAAAATTTCTTGTTAAAACGTGACTCAAAGCGTGATCGTTTAAAAATTTTGCTACACTAACCCACCCTAATTGAGAATTTAGGAGGCTTATAGCTTTATGAGGAACAATCACGACACTGTTTAAATTGTTAAAAGGTAACAGTACATCAGTTTGTCTTAAAAAAAAAGGCCCCAATGAAAATTTAAATACTTTTGACACGATCAAATTAACACACCCTCGTACGATATTGTTACATCAAATACATAACACAGCATTACGATATAGTGCGTGACACAAACAACTATGGTATTTTCCTCTGCTTTTAGCATCGGAAAAAGCCACACCGTTTGCCGCTAAGCCGAGTTAACACTCTTTCTAGATTTTATCGTAGAAAGAAAGACTTAACTCCGAGTTAACATTCTACCTTTTAGGTAGAAACAAGACTTAACTCCAAGTTAACAATCTTTCTAGGATTTATTTTAGAAAGAATGCTTAAAGGCTTGGGCGCGGCTGTGGAAATGGCATATTTCTAGAAATTTAGCTAGAAATCGCACCACCCGTGGCTGACACGAAGGATCAGATGAGAACCGAAATATGGAAGTATCTATAAAAAAAATTGAATTCCCTTTCTAGTTGATTAGTCAAGCAGATCCTGTTGACATTGTTTAATATATTTTTTATCCATAGATGCATCTAACATAAATAAAATCTATTTTTAATTGTCATTAATTAATTGGGTTTAGTAAGATTTTGACGAATTCCATTAATTTATCTCTCTTGAGGTTTTAAAAAATTTAATTAAAGTTGTTTCCTTGGATTAGAATTAATCTTTTTGTAAAACTGAATTCTTTTATATACTGATTTGATAAGTTTTAATTTAACTTATTTTATACTAAATTTCATACACTTAGTTTTCTAACTTTATATATGTATGTATTTCAACATATGTAACACTCAATTGCTTATAATTATTTTTCTAGCTTTATTTATGTATGCATTTTAACAAACACATCTAAACACAACACACTTCCCCCAAATTCAGATATTTAGATTTTCTCTGAAGTCACACATTCATGCTTTTCCTCATTAGGTTGGGTCAGCTGAAGTTCTTATTTAGGTTTCTCAGTTTGATCTTTTGGGTCAGAGTCAGTTTCTTTAAACATTATCAGTATTAAATGAAAAACTCATTATTTTCAAAATTGCTTTATGTAATAGTTTGCTTTCTTAGTACGAACAATCATAACTTGTTTTGATAGAAGTTATTTTACTACTAGTTTTTTCCAAAATTTATTTAGCCTGTTTTTGACCCATACTCATTCACTTAGTGCGAATTTAGTCAAAGTAGTCTTGTTTACTGTAATTCTCACTAGGGTATTACACTTGATAATTTGGCTGCAGCTTACAATCTAAATATAATTCTGTGATTTTCCTGAATTAACAGCTGGGACCAAGTGCTGATACAGGGGTGCAGTTTAATAGCTTTGTGTATTGTCATTTTTCCCAATTGTTTATTGATAATTTAAAATTGTAAACAGCTTTTTTAGCCAATCCATTCTATTAATCGTGGTTTTATCCTCCATTCTTTCATATACTCTTTGAACTTGTCTGATGTGAATCTGGTTCCACTGATGGGAAAGTAAAGTTTCACAAATGTGATGATATGAAAAAATTTCACATAATTTTTTGATTGTCTCATTGGAACTAGCATTCGTAATTAATCTATATTCAGCCCATCCTGAATATGAATTGATAACCACAAAAAATAAAGTCCATTAAAAGGTTATTGCCACATCCTTAATGTGATTGGCCATGCCTCTAAATTTTTAGATGGCAGTTTTACGCATGAGTGACAATTACAATAATTTTTAATGAAATTTTTGATATCACAATTAATGTTTGGTCAACATATACAGCTACAGGCTAAAGCTTTTGCTCTGATTACATCTGAGTGACCCTCATGCAGTAATTGTAAAATTAAATCTCTACCCCTAGCTGGGATTAGTATACAATTGGCCATCAGATACAGCCTTTGCAAACTGATAATTTATCATGGACATTCCATAATTCTTCATGAAGAATTTTTGGACACTTATTAGACCAAGAAGCTCAAATTTAGCTTATAATACACTGGCAATCATCATCTTTTTCTGTTCAGCCAACTACTGTTTAGAACTTGTGACTTAAGCACATTTATATAATTAATTTCCAATTTCTTATTCATTCATTTTATCTGTATCAATATATCCAATTTTCTTTCCCTTCTACATTGTAATGTATAGTCTCAATCTGATAATATTGTTTGTTTTCAAAAATCCCTAGTAAAGGTTTATGATCAATTACAATCATAAATCTGCTTCCATATATTGATGAAATTTACAAACTCCAAACAATATAATAGGACCTTCCTTGTCCAGTTGACCAGCTTAGGACAAAATGCATGAAGCATAGACAATACATTGTTGGCTTTTAAGTGCTGGATGACATATTACTGCACCAACTTCAAATTCAGATGCATCCATTGTAAGTGTATTTTCCAAATCACTGTTATAGTGAACAAATAATTTATTTGGAATAGTGATTTGGCATACAAAGTGCTTGCTGTTGCATTAATTGCCAGTTTGATTTTTAGTAAATCATAAAAGAGTTTGGATATTTGAGCTTCACCCTTCACAAAATTCTCAAAATAATTTTACAAGATGGAGAAAATAATGTATGTGGTTTATGTTATTTGGTCTCAGGGCTTCAGTTACAGCTTTGATCTTTTCAAAAGATGGAGACATTTTCTCCATGTGCCCTAAAAATTTAATTTCACTCACCTTCTAGATACTATACCTAAGCCTCTTTTTCGTCGTCTTGTAATTTTTTATAAACATCACTTATATAAAATCAATAAAATATTTAATGTGTATAATAACGACTCGATCAGAACTTTGTACCTCCCTCTTACACAAAATCCTATCACGGGGCTGTCGGTACCTCGGGTAGAGTGGTCAATATCATTTGCAAACATTTGCCAATAACATTAATACTCGTTTACTAGATTACACATTAGCCAATCAAACTTTTTATTTATTTAAAGGAAAAAATCCAATGGGCGCCAGCCGACCTTTGTCGACAAGTCTGCTTGACCAATACGATCTAGTACCCGCTCCCGCTAGCTCAGCTACAATAATCAATAAAATATATACTCCGCCTACCTAAAAAATCAATTTACGAATCTTTCTCTGCGCTAATTTTCTCGCTTTCCTTTTTTTTTTTAAATTTAATTTAAGTAATCACTAACCCATTAAGTCTCCATTTACGCTATTTCACTTCGTTTGGTCTTATAATATAATTAATTACACTTTTGTTCAAGTTTAGATAATATTTAATACAACCAAAATATCATATTATACATACATTTAAAAAGTAATTATACGCACACAAATATATTTGAAATCATAATAAAATCCCTGGGTAATGGAGCTAAAGACAATTAGTAATTATTGTTCGTAACATAAAGTTCAGAGTTTATTATTCCATATATTATTACGGCTTTTAATTAGTGAATTAAAAATGAAATAAATATTACCTAGCTTTCTCCTTTATGCATAGTTCCGAGCGTAGCTTCTGATAGTATTTCCTTCGGTCAGTTAGCGCTAACTCTTTGCGATCCTTTTCCCGATGTCGTTGGGATCCTGTGGGCTTCACCGTGGACACTCCGTTTCCTTCTTGTTTTACGCGACCATGATCGACATTCGAACTGTCTGCTGTTGGTATTGCAGGGAAGGATTCGGCCGGCTGTTCACACGATGGGTTTAACAATGCAGCATTATGTTTTATTTAACTTTAGACGTATATTAATAATATGACTATGAAATTAAGAATAAATCACCGAACCGAATCAGAATCAAATTTTAATCACAATATCAAATTCAATCTAATAATTCAATAATCTAATAATACAATAGAAAATTCGCCCCTTTTATATTTTACGGTCCTTATCTTGCGGATTCAATCTACATTCTGAATTTCTGCTATTGGACAATTATTTCTTTTCTTTCGACTCTCTACACAGTTTCATTGGTCATTCTTTAGATGATTGCAAATTTCAATTTCTTTGTTAGAGTTATTTCACTAACTAGCCGTTTAATGGAAATTTCTCATGTTTGTCATTAGCTCCCATTGTTCACTACATTCCTTTGGTTATATATATATTTTTTTTATTATAAGACAAAACGAACTCCACCTTGCCTTTTTTTTTCTTTTTAAAAGCAATCTTAAATCAAATTTCAATTAAATCAAATTTTTAGTTAAATCAAGTTTTAATTCTTTAGGTTTTATTTAAATGTGATTCAAAAATTATATCTTATAAAACTGTCTAATTTATGCTTTTAACGATAAACCCTTCTATGAGAAAAAAAAATTTTTTTTTATTCTTATTTTACCCTACAAGACCTTTTATTTTTATTAAATATTTAAACAAATCTTTTATCAATTTATATTTCTCCCAAAATTATGTGTAACTCCGAAGAAAGCACACTCCTTCCTGATGTATCTCGGTACATTTCTCCGTCCCCCCTTTTGAAACTAAAATATCACTCTGAATGTTTTAGTTTCAACGTTTAACTTTATTCTTACTATACATTCCCCTCGATTTATTTTGATGGAAGTTCGTCCTTTCTTATTCTCGTGTGTCCGTGTTACTTGTTAAGTTTTCGGTCCCGTTATACCCATTTATTCATTTTTTTTTTTTATATTTACGCTCGATCAGGTGGTTCTCCCTTTCTGCCATGTGGGTCGTTGTACCCATCCCATCTCCTATATCGATCTGGAGGTTCCCTAGCTAGATTGCCATAATCAATCTGTGTTAGAAATTCCGCCATTTCCTCCACTGACCGTCCGTCTTTACTTAACATTAGCTGTTGTATGTTTGGCGGCATATTATTGCGTAGTGTTCTGATTATCTGACCATCTGACATAGGGAATGCCGTCAATGCCTTAAGTTTTGACACTTGTCGGTAAAAGAATTTCGCATACGTCTCTCCCCGCGCACTTGAATATCTCTCGTGGGATATTTTATACAGGATTCCGTCTTGCCTAGCTTCATTCCAAAATGCCCTTAACATAGCCCGTCTGTATTCTCCGAATGTCTGCGGTTTCTCGTCCAAGGTGTGCCACCAATCACATGCCGTCTCTTGGAGGTAACTACTGGCCACCGCAACCTTGTCCTCTTCCGGTAAACTTTTACTATGGAACATATTACTCAGGCTTTCTAAATGTTTCAGCGGGTTTTCTCCTACCTCCGCTTTGAATACCGAAATGGTAAACTGCTTCTCCATAAATCTACTCGTCTGTTCACTGTGTCTATTCTCAATCTTAAACTCCTCATACTTCTGTTCTACCTGTCTTATTTTCTGCCCTGTGTCTCCCACTACGTCTTTACATATCTCCTTTACTTTAGTTTTTATATTCTTGGTGGTCTCTATTTCATTCTCTAAGTTCCCTAATTCCTGTCGCGTCGTTTCCTGGCTACTTATTAAGTCTTGACATATCTCTTCCATGCGTACTATTCTCTCTTCTAGCTGGCTTTTCCCTATACTGCTTGACTCTTCCCTCGCTTCTATATTTTCTTTTAATTCTAATATTTCGTACCTTTCTTCTTCTACACCCTTTTTCATTACTCCTATCACTTCCTCGTATGCGTCCATTCTTGCTGTCAATTCCTGTTTCATTTCTCTCATCTCTGTCCTAAGTTCATTAATTTCCTGCTTCATTTCTTGTTGATTTTGTTTGATGTCTTTACGTATCTCTTTCATCATGTTCATCAAAATTTGGAATGCACTTTCTTCCACTATTTGCGGATTTTTAAAAAATATCGGGCTTACTTCTGGCGTTGCCCTCCCGTCGTTTCCACTTTCGTCCATTTTTTTCTTTTTAATAATAATAATAAACTTACGTACGTACAACCAAAACCTAACCTTCCCAGTTCCTTTTTTTTTTTCTTATGCTAAAATTCCCCGGAGTGTCCCTATGCTTCCACGTTTTATATAATTGCAAAATCACCTTTACAGTTGCGCTGCTTATACCATTTTCTAATCCTACTATCACGCTCCCTCCCGCTTCTTTTTACTAGCTATCACTTCTGTCACTCATACACGACTCTGGCCACACCGCTTAAAACGTCCAGTCATGACTCACATCGGTTCTGCCATTCAAAACGTTTAGTTTCGTTCCACGTTGACGCGCCATTTATACCTAAGCCTCTTTTTGCGTCGTCTTGTAATTTTTTATAAACATCATTTATATAAAATCAATAAAATATTTAATGTTTATAATAACGACTCGATCAGAACTTTGTACCTCCCTCTTACACAAAATCCTATCACGGGGCTGTCGGTACCTCGGGTAGAGTGGTCAATATCATTTGCAAACATTTGCCAATAACATTAATACTCGTTTACTAGATTACACATTAGCCAATCAAACTTTTTATTTATTTAAAGGAAAAAATCCAATGGGCGCCAGCCGACCTTTGTCGACAAGTCTGCTTGACCAATATGATCTAGTACCCGCTCCCGCTAGCTCAGCTACAATAATCAATAAAATATATACTCCGCCTACCTAAAAAATCAATTTACGAATCTTTCTCTGCGCTAATTTTCTCGCTTTCCCTTTTTTTTTTTAAATTTAATTTAAGTAATCACTAACCCATTAAGTCTCCATTTACGCTATTTCACTTCGTTTGGTCTTATAATATAATTAATTACACTTTTGTTCAAGTTTAGATAATATTTAATACAACCAAAATATCATATTATACATACATTTAAAAAATAATTATACGCACACAAATATATTTGAAATCATAATAAAATCCCTGGGTAATGGAGCTAAAGACAATTAGTAATTATTGTTCGTAACATAAAGTTCAGAGTTTATTATTCCATATATTACTACGGCTTTTAATTAGTGAATTAAAAATGAAATAAATATTACCTAGCTTTCTCCTTTATGCATAGTTCCGAGCGTAGCTTCTGATAGTATTTCCTTCGGTCAGTTAGCGCTAACTCTTTGCGATCCTTTTCCCGATGTCGTTGGGATCCTGTGGGCTTCACCGTGGACACTCCGTTTCCTTCTTGTTTTACGCGACCATGATCGACATTCGAACTGTCTGCTGTTGGTATTGCAGGGAAGGATTCGGCCGGCTGTTCACACGATGGGTTTAACAATGCAGCATTATGTTTTATTTAACTTTAGACGTATATTAATAATATGACTATGAAATTAAGAATAAATCACCGAACCGAATCAGAATCAAATTTTAATCACAATATCAAATTCAATCTAATAATTCAATAATCTAATAATACAATAGAAAATTCGCCCCTTTTATATTTTACGGTCCTTATCTTGCGGATTCAATCTACATTCTGAATTTCTGCTATTGGACAATTATTTCTTTTCTTTCGACTCTCTACACAGTTTCATTGGTCATTCTTTAGATGATTGCAAATTTCAATTTCTTTGTTAGAGTTATTTCACTAACTAGCCGTTTAATGGAAATTTCTCATGTTTGTCATTAGCTCCCATTGTTCACTACATTCCTTTGGTTATATATATATATTTTTTTTATTATAAGACAAAACGAACTCCACCTTGCTTTTTTTTTTCTTTTTTAAAAGCAATCTTAAATCAAATTTCAATTAAATCAAATTTTTAGTTAAATCAAGTTTTAATTCTTTAGGTTTTATTTAAATGTGATTCAAAATTATATCTTATAAAACTGTCTAATTTATGCTTTTAACGATAAACCCTTCTATGAGAAAAAAATTTTTTTTTTTTTTTATTCTTATTTTACCCTACAAGACCTTTTATTTTTATTAAATATTTAAACAAATCTTTTATCAATTTATATTTCTCCCAAAATTATGTGTAACTCCGAAGAAAGCACACTCCTTCCTGATGTATCTCGGTACAATACATTTATTGGTGTTCAATTTTGCTTCAAATTCATTCAGTTATTTGATGTTATATAGATGAGTTCTCAGGTTATTTTTCATTAAAGCAATAACAGAATGTCATTTAAAATGGTATAATATCCTCAAATCTGTTAAGGAGGGTTTTAATTTATCAACTGGGAAATACTAGGTGCAGAAATTACCCCAATCAGAAATATCTTGCATCTAAATAATTCTACATGAGTGGTAAATGTTAATATTTTTGAAGTTAACATCTAATTCTAGGAATGAACCCAATATTCTCTAGAATTAGGAACAGGATATGGATGTTTATTAATAGCTTTATTTACTGATATGTCGTAATCATTGCACAAAGGTGTTGCCCAATTGGATTTCTCTGTAGATTATAATACACTGCTTTTAACTTATTCATGAATTGCATTCTTTCTGAATGAATGGGAACTTCCTTAGTTTGTAAATTACAGATACTGCTTCTGGAGATAACTCTAGATCAAAAGGAAAATCCTCAGGTGTAGCTGGTTCACAGAGCCTGTTAGCAATCTCTATGACTTCTTTTCCTATAAACATAGCAGTCATGTCACCATACTTTCATCTTCAACTTTATTTATGAAGAGATGTTGATCATAAAGAGACCAATTACTGATGTCAAATTCACTAATTGATGATTCCATATTAGCCAACTATTTGATACTTAAAATCTAATGGTTTGCTCTTATTAGCTTATTGCAAAGTTCAAATTGAGATTGCACCAATTGCAATGTCCCAGAGTAATCCCTATGCTTCCAAATGACATATGCTTATATGAATTTTCTAGTAAAACTAATAAGACTATGGCAGCTTGGAGTTATGATAAATGATATAAGCATTTATAAGAATATTATTATAAATACCTATTATCTGCTTACCTTATTACTAACCCAGGCATACACAAATCATAATGAAGGTCAGTGTGACATATTGAAGTTTCTGGACCACACATCCAAAGGCAAGTCTCTCCATGGTAGAAACTATTTAAGGCAATACATAATAACATTCAGCACAGTGGTGTTGCAAATCCATGTGCAGGCATATAATTTCCACATGCAAGTAACTTTTGATTTTTTTCTCTAGACCATATTCACTTTTTTAATTAATTATTAGAATTTCTTTTCTAATTGCATATCCTGTTGATATTATTTAATATATTTTTTATTCATAGATGCATCTATCATAAGTAAAATCTATTTTTAATTGTTATTAATTAATTAGTTTTAGTTAGTTTTTGATGAAATTCTATTATCTCTTTTGAAATTTTAAAGAATTTAATTAAAGTTGTTTCCTTGGATTATAATTAATTTTTTTTGTAAAACTGTAATTTTTTTATATACTGATTTAATAAGTTTTAATTTAACATATTTTATATTAAATTTTATATAATTATCTAAAAACTTTTCTTATACAAATGTAATTTGACTTTCAAGCACTTAGATGTTGTGATAAGAAAGGTTTAATTTAAAACATGTAAATTCTAAGCTTTTCTTATCACAGCATCCAAGCAAAGTCAAATTGAATTTTATTTGCTTTTTGTTTTACTGTATATATATATATTGTATGTATATATATATATATATATGTGTGTGTATTTCAACATGCATATATATGTATATAATACTCAATTGTATATAATTATTTATTTTGACATACATATACACACAACACATCATAAGGGATTGTAAATTATTAGACATTTTCTGGAAGTCATATTTATTCATAGCAACCACCTCATCTTCCGCATTTAGCGGTTGCTGCTGGCATATAGAATCTGCTTGAATAGCAGTCCTAAGAAAAATCACATTTTTCTTTCAGGTAGAATAAACTGTTATTAAAACGAACTGTTACATTAATAATTTTGAATAACAATAAATTGATACACTTCATTCCCAAACTAAAATTTCATTCTGATTTGCTTATTTAAACCTTATTTATACTTTTTAATCCGGTTCTTTGTCCAGATTTTCTTAAAAGATTATAATCCTATTGGGACTAATATTTATTATTACTGATTAGTATAATTAATAAAAATAAGTATAGGAGTGTTTTTCTCTCTTTGTTTAATTAGATTAAAATCATAAAAGAATTTTTTCGCATTTAATTTTATAGATTTAAAATACTTTTTTCTTTAATATCAAAATAGGTTTATAATTTCCAAAAATTTGGTCTAAACAATTTAAATTTAATTTATTCACTTTTAATAATAATACTATAACTGAATTCTTTTTTAAAAAACTTCTATTTAAAACACAATCTTAATCTGTAAGAAACAAAAAAAAACCAAAAACAAAACTTCCAGTTTTTCTTTCATTAAATATTTAGTAACACAAAGGAAATCTATTTTTATTTTTTTTATATTGAATGAATATAATTTTGAATATGTTACATTTTACTTCTTTTTAGAATTAGTATCTATCAAATATTTTTCATGCACACCCACAAATATATATTATTAAACCCACTTTTAATATTTTAAACTAATTTAACAGTTATAATTCTAATAAGAGTAATTATACTTTAAACCCATATTGTTATTCCTACTATTCCATGTACCTTGGCAATGAAACACTGCTTCAGCATATATATTGTTTTTGTAGTATTTGACATAATATGATGTAAAAATAACTTCTTAGACAAAATAAGTTTTATGCAACAGGAGACCATGTCTTTGTTAGCTGAAATCTATTGGAAACTCATCTATTTTATCCAATCCATTTTTTTTTTCAATCTACTATTTTCAAATTGTTCTATTATTGATACTGCTAAATTTTTTTCTATATTATTTTAATAAAAATTATTGTATTGGTTCCATTGATTTGATATCACTGCCATTTTCCTTTCATTTTTACTTTTATGTTTCTTCCAATTTCCATTCAACTTCTTCTGTTTCATTTCAAAATAATGCATTTTAAAAATAATTTTTTTATATTTTTGTCCAATATCCACACAAATTACATTTATATCCAAAAATTTTTATATTTTTTACTTTATATTTAAATTCCTATTCTTTTTCCAATAACAATAAGCCTCCTCTGGTGTTATCTTGTATTTTTATACTCTATTTTTATATAATTCTAATGTTTGTTTATATTCATATTAATTTTCCATTATTCTACTTTTTTTTCTAAATAATTTATGCCAAGTCTCATGATTATGGATTTGTAATACAGATTACATATCTAATCTCATAGAAATATATAGAAGTAATATATATACATTACATGCTTGTTTGTTAATATATTGTTAAAGTATTTGAATGCAACTAGATTTAGAAGTGGCATAAACATGGTCTTTAAATAAATTTTTTGTTCTATATTTGTCTGTGTTTAATATAGCTTTCAATACATTATTGTTTATTTTTTTAATTATAATGGTAGAGCTAATTTAATATAAAGTGAAATATTTTGACTATTTTTTAAAACCGTTTGCTCTTATTATTATTTTAGATCGTGCTATTGTTTGTCTGGGTTTAGTACAGTCCCTTTTTGAGGGTGCAATGTACACTTTTGTTTTAGAATGGACACCAGCTTTGGCACCACCATATCCAGCAATGTTACCATCGTCTGAACAAGAAATCACTAAAAATTATAATAACACATCAATTCCTCATGGTTATATATTTTCATCATTTATGGTAAGTAAATTGGTCCCACATTTTTGTCAAAAAAATATTTTTAATTTGTCCGATGTAAAACCTTAAGGTCACTCATAAAGAAATATTCATTGCAAATTAAGTATATATTTGTTATAATAAATTAGCACAATCAGCACAAGTATGATCGTATTAATCACAGTTGTGCCTAACTGAAAATTATCATTACTGGGGAATATAAAGTTAAGTGTGGTGGATAGATATAGGTATTTGGGAATCATCTTATGTAATCAAGAAAATTGCTTGGATGAATGGGAGAAAAAATTGGTAAATGAAGCAAAGAAAAGAAAGGGTTTGGTAAAGAAACTAACAGTATTTTCATATAATAAATATGATGTAGCTAGAATTGTATGGAAGGGAGTTGCAGTAGCAGGGTTAACATATGGTAATGATGCATTATGTGTTAGTAAAAGGGTTTTAGATTATTTAGAGAAAGTACAAAGGAAAGTAGGAAGACATGCATTAGATACAGAGATGTGGACAGCAAAGGATGCAATTCAAGGAGAAATGGGATGGTCAAGTTTTTATATGAGAGATGCAAAAAGGAAAATTAAAATGTTTGGTAGGTTGCAGTTTATGGATAGTAAAAGAATAGCCATAACAGTGTTTAATTAGGTTATGAGTAAAGGGCAGGTAACAAGATGGGTGAGAAAGGTAATGCGTATGCAAAAGATTTGGATAAAGAATTTATATCAGTATACTTGTATAAAAGGTGGGATGATTGTGTTAGGAGAATTGTTAAGTGTTATAAGGGTAAGGAATGGGATAAAAGAATAGAAGCATTAATAAAAAATAGGGAGTTGGAGAGATGGAGAACTAGTATGGAGGGTAAGAAGAGTTTAAATATATATAGAAGTAAACGGAACATCGGATGGAGTTAATTTATGATAATAGTAAGGAAAGTAGTTTATTGTTTAAGGCTTGAACGGGATCTTTAATAACAAGAGAATATGCATGTAAATGGAAAACTATGTGTGATTTAGTGTGCAAATTGTGTAAGGAAGGTATAGAAAATATTAGGCATCTGTTGATTGAATGTAAATGCTTGAAAGCAGAAAGGGTACAGATAATGAAGTTATGGGAGAATAGGTATGAACAAAGTGACTATACAGAAAGTGAGTTATTAGTTTTTATGCTGGGTTTGCAAAAAAATAAGGGGGATTTCGATATAAAGGCCATAGAGTTGACAAAGATTATGTTGTGGAAATGGGATAGAGCAGATTATGGTTAAATTTAGAGTGGGGAATGAAAAATAAAGTGGCAACAGGTTTATCTGGGCATAATTGCTGAGATATTCTTGACTTCATTTAAGGAGAAGCCAAATACATCACATCACCTTGTTTGATAGAGATAAACAATTATTAACCTATGTATATCCTACATACACATGCAAGAGTTCGAATGTTTTAGCTGATGGTTATTATTAATTTCATGGATAGTTTAAAGAAAATTAATTTTAATAATAATTATTGATTTTATAACCCAAGGATAATATATTTATATATGCATGAGAACATCCACTATTATATGACCTTTTGCTACCCATTCAGTACTTCCACTACATTTCTTTCTCTTTGACTTCACTGTAGATTAATTATTTATTTAATTAACAAAATGGATACATTTAAATCCACGTGCAAACACAATTTATTATTTATCTATTAATAAAAATATTGAAAATACTATACTTTGGTTAGCAAAAGTACAATATATATATAATAATAATAATAATAAATATAATGGTCATTAACTATTATACACAGTCTATCAATCTGCAGATACTTTCAGTTAATTCCTTAACTCTCTGCAAATGCTGTTAAATTAAAAACATAAACTTAATGGAAATAAATGTCATCAACTCAAATCCGATTCTCGAATTTTAATGATAGCAGCTTGGCTATTAATTATATTCATTTTATTTCTATGTATGAAAATTACCTCCTTATTTTTTCCTTTATTATGGTTTCTCTCTTCATGAAGAATCTTAACATACCCTTTTATGATCCAAGAAAACTAAAGCAATCATTATTTTTATTTTTTATAAACTTGTATAACAATTAATGCTCCTTTAATCTTTTCTCTATACTGCCCCTCAATTCATCTCTCTCTTTATATATATATTCTCTCTCTCTCTCTGTATATATATATATATATATCCACAGATGGCGTCCTACCAAGACTGCCAATCAAGCGTATGTTTTGTTTACATAAACGTCAGAGTAGCTAGTATTCACTATCTCTAACTATAATTCCACTTTCAGATCATGATTTCAAGCTATTTGCTATCGTCAGTGAAAGACAGGAATAAAGAAACTAGATCTGAATACAAACTCTGAGCGTTTATGAAACAATTTCTATTCAGCTTGCAAGCGTGAATTTTTTAGACACGTAATGTCTTCAAACTCAGCATAGCAAACCAGATAGCTACATGGGTCTGATCTCAGTTCAGCATCACCACATAGTAGAAGCCTCTGCAATCTATATCATTGCAAGAAAGACCTCAAAGGTACATTTATGATAAACAAAAATGCAAGTTAAAAAACTTGCTAACGCTTGTATTTATGTCCACAGATGGCGTCCTACCAAGACTGCCAATCAAGCGTATGTTTTGTTTACATAAACGTCAGAGTAGCTAGTATTCACTATCTCTAACTATAATTCCACTTTCAGATCATGATTTCAAGCTATTTGCTATCGTCAGTGAAAGACAGGAATAAAGAAACTAGATCTGAATACAAACTCTGAGCGTTTATGAAACAATTTCTATTCAGCTTGCAAGCGTGAATTTTTTAGACACGTAATGTCTTCAAACTCAGCATAGCAAACCAGATAGCTACATGGGTCTGATCTCAGTTCAGCATCACCACATAGTAGAAGCCTCTGCAATCTATATCATTGCAAGAAAGACCTCAAAGGTACATTTATGATAAACAAAAATGCAAGTTAAAAAACTTGCTAACGCTTGTATTTATGTCCACAGATGGCGTCCTACCAAGACTGCCAATCAAGCGTATGTTTTGTTTACATAAACGTCAGAGTAGCTAGTATTCACTATCTCTAACTATAATTCCACTTTCAGATCATGATTTCAAGCTATTTGCTATCGTCAGTGAAAGACAGGAATAAAGAAACTAGATCTGAATACAAACTCTGAGTGTTTATGAAACAATTTCTATTCAGCTTGCAAGCGTGAATTTTTTAGACACGTAATGTCTTCAAACTCAGCATAGCAAACCAGATAGCTACATGGGTCTGATCTCAGTTCAGCATCACCACATAGTAGAAGCCTCTGCAATCTATATCATTGCAAGAAAGACCTCAAAGGTACATTTATGATAAACAAAAATGCAAGTTAAAAAACTTGCTAACGCTTGTATTTATGTCCACAGATGGCGTCCTACCAAGACTGCCAATCAAGCGTATGTTTTGTTTACATAAACGTCAGAGTAGCTAGTATTCACTATCTTTAACTATAATTCCACTTTCAGATCATGATTTTAAGCTATTTGCTATCGTCAGTGAAAGACAGGAATAAAGAAACTAGATCTGAATACAAACTCTGAGCGTTTATGAAACAATTTCTATTCAGCTTGCAAGCGTGAATTTTTTAGACACGTAATGTCTTCAAACTCAGCATAGCAAACCAGATAGCTACATGGGTCTGATCTCAGTTCAGCATCACCACATAGTAGAAGCCTCTGCAATCTATATCATTGCAAGAAAGACCTCAAAGGTACATTTATGATAAACAAAAATGCAAGTTAAAAAACTTGCTAACGCTTGTATTTATGTCCACAGATGGCGTCCTACCAAGACTGCCAATCAAGCGTATGTTTTGTTTACATAAACGTCAGAGTAGCTAGTATTCACTATCTCTAACTATAATTCCACTTTCAGATCATGATTTCAAGCTATTTGCTATCGTCAGTGAAAGACAGGAATAAAGAAACTAGATCTGAATACAAACTCTGAGCGTTTATGAAACAATTTCTATTCAGCTTGCAAGCGTGAATTTTTTAGACACGTAATGTCTTCAAACTCAGCATAGCAAACCAGATAGCTACATGGGTCTGATCTCAGTTCAGCATCACCACATAGTAGAAGCCTCTGCAATCTATATCATTGCAAGAAAGACCTCAAAGGTACATTTATGATAAACAAAAATGCAAGTTAAAAAACTTGCTAACGCTTGTATTTATGTCCACAGATGGCGTCCTACCAAGACTGCCAATCAAGCGTATGTTTTGTTTACATAAACGTCAGAGTAGCTAGTATTCACTATCTCTAACTATAATTCCACTTTCAGATCATGATTTCAAGCTATTTGCTATCGTCAGTGAAAGACAGGAATAAAGAAACTAGATCTGAATACAAACTCTGAGCGTTTATGAAACAATTTCTATTCAGCTTGCAAGCGTGAATTTTTTAGACACGTAATGTCTTCAAACTCAGCATAGCAAACCAGATAGCTACATGGGTCTGATCTCAGTTCAGCATCACCACATAGTAGAAGCCTCTGCAATCTATATCATTGCAAGAAAGACCTCAAAGGTACATTTATGATAAACAAAAATGCAAGTTAAAAAAACTTGCTAACGCTTGTATTTATGTCCACAGATGGCGTCCTACCAAGACTGCCAATCAAGCGTATGTTTTGTTTACATAAACGTCAGAGTAGCTAGTATTCACTATCTCTAACTATAATTCCACTTTCAGATCATGATTTCAAGCTATTTGCTATCGTCAGTGAAAGACAGGAATAAAGAAACTAGATCTGAATACAAACTCTGAGCGTTTATGAAACAATTTCTATTCAGCTTGCAAGCGTGAATTTTTTAGACACGTAATGTCTTCAAACTCAGCATAGCAAACCAGATAGCTACATGGGTCTGATCTCAGTTCAGCATCACCACATAGTAGAAGCCTCTGCAATCTATATCATTGCAAGAAAGACCTCAAAGGTACATTTATGATAAACAAAAATGCAAGTTAAAAAACTTGCTAACGCTTGTATTTATGTCCACAGATGGCGTCCTACAAAGACTGCCAATCAAGCGTATGTTTTGTTTACATAAACGTCAGAGTAGCTAGTATTCACTATCTTTAACTATAATTCCACTTTCAGATCATGATTTCAAGCTATTTGCTATCGTCAGTGAAAGACAGGAATAAAGAAACTAGATCTGAATACAAACTCTGAGCGTTTATGAAACAATTTCTATTCAGCTTGCAAGCGTGAATTTTTTAGACACGTAATGTCTTCAAACTCAGCATAGCAAACCAGATAGCTACATGGGTCTGATCTCAGTTCAGCATCACCACATAGTAGAAGCCTCTGCAATCTATATCATTGCAAGAAAGACCTCAAAGGTACATTTATGATAAACAAAAATGCAAGTTAAAAAACTTGCTAACGCTTGTATTTATGTCCACAGATGGCGTCCTACCAAGACTGCCAATCAAGCGTATGTTTTGTTTACATAAACGCCAGAGTAGCTAGTATTCACTATCTCTAACTATAATTCCACTTTCAGATCATGATTTCAAGCTATTTGCTATCGTCAGTGAAAGACAGGAATAAAGAAACTAGATCTGAATACAAACTCTGAGCGTTTATGAAACAATTTCTATTCAGCTTGCAAGCGTGAATTTTTTAGACACGTAATGTCTTCAAACTCAGCATAGCAAACCAGATAGCTACATGGGTCTGATCTCAGTTCAGCATCACCACATAGTAGAAGCCTCTGCAATCTATATCATTGCAAGAAAGACCTCAAAGGTACATTTATGATAAACAAAAATGCAAGTTAAAAAACTTGCTAACGCTTGTATTTATGTCCACAGATGGCGTCCTACCAAGACTGCCAATCAAGCGTATGTTTTGTTTACATAAACGTCAGAGTAGCTAGTATTCACTATCTTTAACTATAATTCCACTTTCAGATCATGATTTCAAGCTATTTGCTATCGTCAGTGAAAGACAGGAATAAAGAAACTAGATCTGAATACAAACTCTGAGCGTTTATGAAACAATTTCTATTCAGCTTGCAAGCGTGAATTTTTTAGACACGTAATGTCTTCAAATAGCTTGAAATCATGATCTGAAAGTGGAATTATAGTTAGAGATAGTGAATACTAGCTACTCTGACGTTTATGTAAACAAAACATACGCTTGATTGGCAGTCTTGGTAGGACGCCATCTGTGGACATAAATACAAGCGTTAGCAAGTTTTTTAACTTGCATTTTTGTTTATCATAAATGTACCTTTGAGGTCTTTCTTGCAATGATATAGATTGCAGAGGCTTCTACTATGTGGTGATGCTGAACTGAGATCAGACCCATGTAGCTATCTGGTTTGCTATGCTGAGTTTGAAGACATTACGTGTCTTAAAAATTCACGCTTGCAAGCTGAATAGAAATTGTTTCATAAACGCTCAGAGTTTGTATTCAGATCTAGTTTCTTTATTCCTGTCTTTCACTGACGATAGCAAATAGCTTGAAATCATGATCTGAAAGTGGAATTATAGTTAGAGATAGTGAATACTAGCTACTCTGACGTTTATGTAAACAAAACATACGCTTGATTGGCAGTCTTGGTAGGACGCCATCTGTGGACATAAATACAAGCGTTAGCAAGTTTTTTAACTTGCATTTTTGTTTATCATATATATATGTATGTGTAATCTTATAATTTAATATTTATAAATGCAGTAATTAGATATATGTAAAGTATAACTTTAAAATTTTTATCCATTTAGGAGCGCTTTTGACTATCCTAGTAGTCTTTATAAAAATATTGCAAATTGAAAAAAATAACAACAAAAGGAAAATAAAAGAAGCTATGTGAATACACAAATACAAACAAGACTTAACAGACAGGCAGCAAACATTAAAATCATGGAATTGTGGAAATGTTAGCCTTTCAATGTGTTGTCCAAAGCATTCCTAAGTGGATAAAATTTTTAAAGTTACACTTTATATATATCTAATTAATGTATTTCTAAATATTACGTATATTGATTTGAAAAAATACAGACATTAAATTATAATATTTTTATATATATGAACCAACAACAAAAAAATATAAAAAAGTAAAATTGTATTCTTAATATTTTAAAGAACGCAACACTATATTATAAAATAATATTAAAAAATATTAAAAATGTTTTAGCTAGACCTTTTGATTATTGTGTTTGACTTTTAATGGTTGCATATGTATAAATATATATAGTTTTCAGATACTATCCTGTTAATTTATGATTAATTTTCTTTTTGTAAGTCATTAAGTTTGATGAATAGCATATGACTTGCATAAAAGATTTTGTTATAGCTTTATCCATTCTGATTGGATAAGGTTACCATTTTTTTCAAATTTAAACAAAGAACATTTGATATAACTCAGCTAGCATGAGTATGGTTACTGTTGTAGAATATAAGTTGAAAGTTGAAAAAATATTACAAGTATGGTTTATCTTTTTTTTTTTGTCCTTAAGTGAAGGAATTCAACAAAAGCATCAAGGGTAGCTATTAGAATAAAATGGTTTTAATAAATAAAAAAAAAAGATACAAAAGTACGTTAATTTTTTAAAGTGTACTAGTTACATTTCTCAGCTAACAAGGACTAGTGGCCAGAAAACCAGTACTGAAGCAGTAAAATCAATACATTGATCACCTTATTATTGGAAGAATTTGACCATAGTAACTTGTTGATACTTATGCTTGTAGCTAACATTCTTTTTAAAAACACCCAGATTCAGATTTGGACAAATGATGAATTAGTTTTATATTACTGTAACTTTTTTCTAAATCTGGTCTTCATATTACCAGATGTCCATTATCTCCTCTTGCCTTTTGAATGACTGCTGAACTACTAAAATAATAGTTTTTCTATAACAAGATTTGTTCTCTCTTTTACGTGAAAGAGATAGTATACTAATTGCTTATCAATTAATTAAATAAATGCAAACCACAGACTAAATAAAAATAAACTTGAACAATTATATACTTAAATGACAAATTACTTTCCCAAACTTATTAAGGAATTTGTTTTTCTTTGTAAGGAATTTTTTGAAGATAAATAATTTCAGATTTGCCATTGAAGTATGGAAATGGATAGTTTATTTATCTATTTAACATAGTGGTTGATTTAATATTATGTAAACGTATATATAATATTTATTTATATTAGTCATGAATTATTGCTAAAATGAGCATATATATATTTAGTTTTCAATTTTATATTTAGAAAGAATATTTAATGTAATGTGGATTTTTTATTTATTAATTTGATTTATATATGTTATATTCAGTATTAATTTCGTCGCCTTAACATTTAGAAACTGTATATGTACTAATGTTCTTACAATAGGAATTTGCAAAGATGATAAAAATTAAAATAAAGAGATTTATTTTTAAAATATTGGCTAATAAATGCAGTCCTTTTAGTTGTATATTACCAATCAGGAAAAGCAATCTCATTAGTTATGAAATTATTTTTCAGCTTGAAACAAGATAGCCATTGGAGTGCAAATAATATGGCTTCTATGCTATAGACAATTAAAAATAATAATGTTTTTAAAGCCAAAAACAAAGTGTTAGTAAATCTTGATGCTGAAAGTATATGTAGGGTGAGGAAACTGATCATTTATATAAGTAAATAAAGAAAGAAAACATGTTGTTTGGGTAATGTATAGGACTAATTGTTTGAGTATGAGAATCTGTTTTTAGAATTATTAATTATATAAAATCAATAATTTAACCTATTAGAAAACAAAACATTAAGATTTATATTTTTTGATTTAATTTTCTTGCATTTAATATAATTCGTGTTAGATATAAAATTAGTGTCAGTAAATTCATTTAAAAATTAATACTTATATCACAAAATATGATTGAAATAATAGTATAACTTTTTAATATTTTGTCATGCCTACATTTGTTTGTATAACAATCAATAACATCCAAACACTATACATACAATTTTTATTATTATAAAGGTATGATTAATTAAAAAAATATAATGAAAGCAGAAAAATTAAATCAAATAAATTCTCCTTTTAGGTATTGTGGTATTAGAGCTGCGACATGAAGAATTATAATCGTTTAATCATTAAATTAATTAGGTTATTAAATCAAAAACATATTTTAAAATCTACATTTAAAAAAAAATCAATTGAACAAAAAAAAAATACGAAAAGCATTAATGTGAAGAATAGTTAAAATGCATGTTTAAATCAAATTGAGGGTATGTTTGCACGTGCATATTCTGCATAATCTATTTTCGTACATTGTACAGGCTTATACCTGCATTTATATATGTAATATATGCGGGATTCAAACTCAAACTTTCACACAACCTACAACTCTCAATGCCATCTTACATTGCTGACCCACCTGATCACACACATGTTGAAAAGATAAATAATCACCAATATACATATTTCGTGCTAAATCAGCACTCATCAGTTGGTTCAGATTACCATCTCCACACATATATACAATTAGTACTCAGCTTTATATTAAGATAACGAATCTTCATATTTCAATGAGTGCTGGTTTAGCACAAAATACGTCTATTGGTGATTATTTATCTTTTCAACATGTGTGTGATCAGGTGAGTCGGCAATATAAGATGGCACTGAGAGTTGTAGATCGTGTGAAACGCTGAGTTTGAATCCTGCATATATTACATATATAAATGCAGGTGTAAGCCTGTACAATATAAAAATAGATTATGCAGAATATGCACGTGCAACACGCACTCAATGTTATTTAAACACGCATTTTAACTATTCTTCACATTAATGCTTTTCGTACTTTTTTTTTGTTAAATTGTTTTTTTTTTAAATGTAGATTTTAAAATATGTTTTTGATTTAATAACCTAATTAATTTAATGATTAAATGATTATAATTCTTCATGTCGCAACTCTAATACCACAGAACCGGGGAATCTTTTTAAACCAAAATGAGGTTGGAGTTATGCCACAATGTGATTAAATAAATAGTAATATATCCTCAAGATAATTTAAATGTATAGTTTATAATGTAGAGTAGTAAATATGTATGGTCAGTGTAATTTATATTTAAATATTTGCATTTATGCTTAATTATTATTCAATCAAATTTATTTTATTGTATTATTAATTCAGTTCTGAAGGTACTTGGGGAAATACTGTCCTGCCACTGCTAGAGACGCCATTTCTGCAAAAATTGCAGAAATATTCAGAGTAGGGGGCCAAAATCAGATGACACAATCTCCAGCTACTAAATGGTGCTGTTCACCATGCATACGCACAGAAACATTATGCCAAGTAGCAGCCAGCACTACTGCCCGCTTGGTGCCGCTGTTAGCCATAGGTAAACCAATCCAGCTTACATCGTCTGCTAAACAGCAACTAGCCAGCAATCTAGCCCACTAGGTGGCGCTAGTCGAGAATATGCAGAAGAATAAAAGTAATAAAAAAATGAGAGTTAGTAAAAGTGTAAAAGAGAGAAAAGAAGCATGCAGAGAATATAAGTGTGCTATTAAGAATAAAGAAAGTGAAAATGATATTAATGCGAAATGGGGAAAGTACTTAGAAAAGAAGCTAGCTAAAATGGATAATTATAGAGAGAGGATGAAGTTAAATAGTAAATTATTGGAGGATATTAATAAAAGTGGAAGAGATGGGAGTAAAAAAATTTGGAATTACATTAAAAGGAAAAATGTAGGGGAAAGAGAGATAGTATTAATAGATGAAGAGGGAATAGAATGTAGTTCTAGAGGTGAGCTAGAGAAAATTTTAAATAGATATGTATTGGATATAGAAAAGATGTTAGATGTGAAGGAATTAGTGATAGAAAACATGAAAGCAGTTAGTAATGGGAATATTAGGTTCACAAAAAATGAACTGAATGAGGCAGGGAAGAGATTGAAAAGTGGAAAGGTGGGAGGTTTAGATGGATGGGCAGCAGAGAGGGTAATGAATTTAGGGCATACAGCAAAAGCAAAGTTATTATCATGTTTTAATAAGATGGCACAGAAGACAGTTTTTCCGGGTAGTTGGAGTAATACAAGAATAAGATTATTATTTAAAGGAAAGGGTAAAGATCATAGAAAGTTAAATAATTATAGACCGATAGCGGTAACATCAGTTTTATATAAAGTTTTCACATATATGGTAGCTGGAAGAGTTATAAAATGGATGGAAGAGAATAATGCAGTGGGGGAAATACAAGGAGGTTTTAGGTCAGATAGGCATATAGGAGATAGTTTGTTTGTAGTTACACAACTTATGGAGATGAGTAGGAATTCAGGTAGATCGTTATATATGAGTTTTATAGATATAGAGAAAGCATATGATAGAGTAAATAGAAATAGATTATGGGTAAGATTAGCCAATTTGGGAATGAATGAAGCTTTAGTAAATATTATATGAAAATAATTATTATACTTACCAATTAGGGGATATAGAATCAGTTAAAGTTAAAAATGGGGTGGGATTAAGGCAAGGATGCCCTATGTCACCGATTTTGTTTTTGTTGTTTTTTGAGTGAAATGGAGAAAGCTATAGAAAGACTATGAAGAGGGATAGAGATACCGTTAATAGGTGGCAAAGGAGTATATACTTTGTCGGGTCTTTTTTTTTGCGGATGATATCCTTTTATGTGCAGAAAGAAGAGAAGATATGGATATTATGTTGAGGACATGTGAAGGGTGGGTAAAGAGATGGGGATTAAATTTAGTGAAGAAAAATCAAATATAATGATGGTTAATACTGGGGAAAGAGAGGATGTAGATTTTTTATTGGGGGATATAAAGGTAAGTGTGGTGGATAGATATAGGAATTTAGGAATCATCTTATGTAATCAGGAAAATTGCTTGGATGAATGGGAGAAAAAATTGGTAAATGAAACAAAGAAAAGAAAGGGTTTGGTAAAGAAACTAACAGTATTTTCATATAATAAACATCATGTAGCTAGAATTGTATGGGAAGGGAGTTGCAGTAGCAGGGTTAACATATGGTAATGATGCATTATGTGTTAGTAAAAGGATTTTAGATTATTTAGAGAAAGTACAAAGGGAAGTAGGAAGATATGCATTAGATGCAGAGGTGTGGACAGCAAAGGAGGCAATTCAAGGAGAAATGGGATGGTCAAGTTTTTATATGAGAGATGCAAAAAGTAAAATGAAAAAGGTTTGGTAGGTTGCAGTTTATGGATAATAAAAGAATAGCCAAAATAGTGCTTAATTGGGTTATGAGTAAAGGGCAGGTAACAAGATGGGTGAGAAAGGTAAGGCAGTATGCAAAAGATTTGGATAAAGAATTTATATCGGTATGGTTGTATAAAAGATGGGATGATTGTGTTGGAGGATTGTTGAGTGTTATAGCAGTAAAGAATGGGATAAAAGAATAGAAGCATTAATAAAAAATAGGGAGTTGGAGAGATGGAGAAGTAGTATGGGGGGTAAAAAAAGTTTAAATATATATAGAAGTAAATGGAATATTGGAAGCGAGTTAATTTATGATAATAGTAAGGAAAGTAGTTTATTGTTTAAGGTTCGAATGGGATCTTTAGCAACGAGAGAATATACATGTAAATGGAAAACTATGGGTGATTTAGCGTGCAAATTATATAAGGAAGGTATAGAAAATATTAGGCATCTATTGATTGAATGTAAATGCTTGAAAGCAGAAAGGGTACAGATAATGAAGTTATGGGAGAATAGGTATGAACAAAGTGACAATACAGAAAGTGAGTTATTAGCTTTTATGCTGGGTTTGCGAAAAGATAAGTGGGATTTAGATTTAAAGGCCATAGATTTGAAAAAGATCATGTTGTGGAAATGAGATGGGGCAGAATATGGGAAGACTTAGAGTGGGGAATTGGAAATAAAGTGGTTAACAGGTTTATCTGGGCATAGTTGCTGAGATATTCTTGACTTCGTTTAAGGAGAAGTCAAATACATCACATCACAGAAAACGGCACTGTTTACAAGCAATATTTACGCTCACTTGCTAGTTGGGTTTTATATGCACGTACTTAAAAAATACATAGCGTGTAATGTGAAGGTGTGATTAATATATAAACCAGAACTATTTAAATCTGTGTTCAGACTTAATACGGTTACGTTGAATTACACTCTTTGATAAATCTATGTATTTTTAAATTATTTTCTTTTAAAAATCGATCTTTTTTTTGTGTCTAAAAATGTTTTTTCTTTTTTTAATTTTTACGACTTCTATTTTACTGCAATCTTTCAAAACTGCTAAAAATCGCTCTGGCAGTATTTTTTTCTGAACTTCGTTGTTTTGATTGTTTGTAAAACTTTTAAAATAATACAAATTACATTTCGGTTTATAAATCTTTCAATTACTATTTCACAAACATGTTACATTTTGGTTTATAAATCTTTCAATTACTATTTCATAAACGTGTTATTTTAAAAAGGTAAATTTGCGTTTTGTTACACTGAAACAATAATTCGAATTTATAACACACGGAAACAATAATTCGAATTTATAAACCATTCATAGTTTACTATCTTTGCTAAAAAATAAATTTATTAAAATTAATATGTGTGCAAGCAATAAAACATCAAACAGATTAGAGAGTACGACCCCTATAACATTGTAATAAGTATGGAAAAGTAAGATATTATACAGACAGACTCAGGAAAAAAAAAGATTTAGAGCAAAAGCTAATGACAAAGATAGCTCCATCTCACATGTGGTCTCTTCCTGGGTCTTCTACAATCTCTTGGAATCCAGTTTAAGATTTCAATTGTCCATCTATTATCATCTCTTCTAGCAATATGTCCAGCCCAACTCCACTTTAATCTTTTCAATGAAATCAGTTTCACCTTATTGTTCTCTCACTGATATATTGCGTTTTTGATCTCTTCTTGTTACTCCAATATACATCTCTCGATACTTCTTTGAGTGGTCCGAAGTCTGTATTGCTCTTCTATTAAGTGTCCAAGTCTCAGATCCATAAGTAAGAACAGGTAAAACATTTATTAAAAAATTTCCTTTACAAACACATAGGCCTATTTCCTTTTAGTATCAAGTTATTTCTACCAAAAGCACTCCAACCAAGTTTAATTCTATGATTAATTTCATCCATTAATGTTTCCCATATGTTAATCATTGTTGAAATGTACTGAAAAATGCTATAATACATCATAATGACAATTCTCGAGATATCATTTAGATATAATTTTAAGTCACTATGAATCCTTTATGAACCTTTATTTTAGTAATGGTTATTAGATTTTGTTATAATTGTAATCTAAGATTGATCATATAATATCAGAGAAAAAAAAGAATGAACTTTTCTTATGTAGACTGCTGCATGTGATGAAGAGAGAAATAGACGATCAAGTAATGAGGCTGAGAAGTTGTCAACAATACAATCTGTAAGAACTGTTTAGTACTGAGAAGTGGAATAAAAATGATAGTTTGCATAAATGTTGCATGAAAAATGCATGTAATCATTTAGAGTTTGACTACATTGTGAAATTAAAAAATAAATATAATGACATCTTTGGTTTTAATGATGTATTATGAAAATGTCAGGAAAGTAGTATTAATATTTGAATACATGTATAATTATAACAAAGCCAATAATTCTTAAAGATAAATCAGACTAGAGACATTTTTCAAATTAAACAAGATAATGATGCCCATTGCTTGTCTGTCATTCATCTATTATTTTGAATAAGCCAAAATATGAGCATGTTTCAGAATTGTACATTATTGAAAAGCAAATGGATTATAACAAAAAAAAAATTAGTTTGTGAACTTTTAATTGTGGATTAATATCTTTAATATTCATTATGGTTACCACAAGCAAGGCTGAATCCATAAGTAAAAAGTTAAGATCTAGGTTTTATTGTCACAATAGGTTAATTGTGTAATAGGGTTAGATGATTTTGTGAAAATATAGTGGAGATAGCAGGATCTTTGTAGACGTTAGAATTTAGGAAATAATTTTGTCTTTAAGAAGAATGCAGTCTTGATATTGTATGCCAACCATTTACTTTCATTCCTTTAGCTTCCCATTGTAATCCCTAAAATTACATATGGCCAATGCACCCATACACTATGAGATATACACACACAGTTCAACTGTTAAAAAAAAATTATACGGAAAATATAACAGACTTAATTGACATTTGAAAAATTATAACATTTACACACACACACTTTTCAAGCAAACCGTAAGATATGCAATTGTAAAATAACTATTTTAATGAAAGTGAAGACAATTTTAATGGAAAAATAACAAGTTTATTAAGAAAAAAACCATTTTAAAGAAAAAAAACATTTTAAAAAAAGAAAAAGAACACCTGCAATGTTAGTTGGGTCTTGTTGAGTTCTAAAAAATAAAAAACAAAACAAAAATTAAATCAATATGGTACCATCAATATAGACAGTAATACAAACCATTTCATTACTATAAAACACATCTACAAAAAAAGTACATGTGCAGGAGCAGAATCACCATCCAACTGTTGCAGATGCATTTCAGCTAGAAGAGCACTGAACAAATCTCCCTTGTGTAGGCATCGCCACATAAATTCCACTAGATAGTTGTTGAGGTTTTGGTGGGCTGTGCCACACTGTTTTTTGCTTCACCACTTTAACAGCCCCCACAGACACTCAGTGTTCTGTGTGTGAGTGCCAGTTGTCAGGTCAACAAAGTTGTAGCGGTAGTTGACTATCATGTGGCTAAAATCTGCATCCTCGGAGGTCAGACATTCTGTAGCTCTTCCAGCAGTCTGAGTATATAGTGGATCCTGGCTGTATGTTATCACATATGTGTTGAAGTAGTGTGCTTGCAGCATTTCCCTGTGACACAGCACACACCTCAGAATATCCATTGTGGGGGAAGCATACAACCCAGATGGTTTTTATTCCTGCTAAACAGGGTTTTGTCCAATTCCACAATTTTATTGGGACCACCAATTAGACATCCTATGTGGCGCAGCAGGTTTTCACTGCACAGTTCTCTTATCCCATTGTTCCAGCTTACTAAGGCCTTGCTGGACAGTTGTAGATCTTCATGACCACATTGGTCTGAAATGTCATCTCTATTCCAGTAGTATAGGAGATGTACATCTGTCAAAAAGGGGATCCTGGAGCTTTCGAACCTTGTGCTTTCATGAATTAAATGACTTTTCTTGCAGGCACAGGCATTGCAATAAAGACACCATCTGCATTAAGAATATTTTCTGTTCTGTGGCAAAATGTTTTCAGTCTGTAAAAATGCAATAGCTTCCTTTTCTGTGGCTGGCAATTCCCAGACTTTAAGAAGCTTTGCCTTTTTTTATAAAATATTGAAAGATCTATAAACCAAAATATAATTTGTATTAGTATAAAAGTTAGTGGAAATTACTATTTCATAATCGTGTTATTTTAAAAAGATTTTTGAAAAATTATAACAGTCGTTCAAATTTTGTTGTCCTTTTTTACATTTGCAAAGAGTGGAATGTATCTCAATGAAAGTACTATTTAGACCATTTGTAGGATTATAACAAATTCTAATAACCAATACTAAAATGAAAGTTCATAAAGAATTCATAGTGACTTAAAATTATACCTGAATGATATCTCTAGAATTGCCATTAGCATTTTTCGGTAGATTTCAACAATTATTAACTTATGGGTTGTGATCAAACAGAAAACAGTGGCAAACTTAAAGGAGATAATAAATATACTTGGATTTATTTACTGGTTAGAATCTCTACAGATTTTTTAATGTAATGCTTGTGAATAGTTAGGTGGTTTAAAGAATCTATAAATGAATTTCTAAATGGACAAATTTTAATATATATCACTCAATAGAGATACTTAAATATTTACGAACTTCACAATATCAACTAATAAACTATTATTTGCTTTGATTAATCATTAAGATTTGATTTAATGCAAGAAATTGTCTGCACCCAGGAGGTTACAAATTTATTGCCATCCTTAATTACTTAAGTAGATTTTCATACTTGCAACAACTGTTCATGTGATATATTTATTCATAATGAATTAGATTTTTTCTAATATGTTTATAAATAAATTTTGAGAATTCTCTTTAAAAAATCTTATATCATCTAAGTTTTCATGAAGCTAGATATCCAACCGGGTTTCTTCCATATCATCAGTGGCTTCATTACACATTTAATATTCAATTATTATTGCAATCATCTACAATAACTGTACATTTATCCACTATGCATAGAGAATATGTCCAGATATTATTGAGAAATTTCATAATACTTTTTTTTACTAGACATTTAATAAAAATGACATTCTATTTTTGGTCTCAACTTGAGATTGATAATTTTGCTTTTCTGAGATTCAGTTCAACTTTACAAAAATTTTCATAGATGTGATAGAAATGACATTTAACATAGTTCCAAATTATCAATCAGAATTAACTATAAAGTAGCATTTACCTTTATAGTTCCTTGGATCTAATGTATTTTGTATTTATCAGACTAAAAAATTCTATCAATTTTTTTATATATACATAAATTATTCACTTTAGGCCTTAAAAGTGCAGTATAAGAATAATTCCTTTTATCTTGTTTTGGCTGCAGAAAGGAGTTTGCTATTAATTGAAAGGAACCCTTTGATTCCTCTTGGAGGACTTAAAGGAACAGAGCAGGGCAAATTCTTAATGTCCACTCCACACGTTCTTGTCATTGCAGCTGTTATTACTATGTGATTATTCATATAGTATATAAACATTGATGGGCTGCTCACCAATACACATTAGCCAGAAAGATGAAGTTATTGGATTTTTACCTCTGAATTTAAGATCAAAAAACACCATTGACTTTCTTCTCAGTTGCTTGATAAGGCAGAATGAATGCTTGTGTAAATGATAAATATTTTTCTAATATATATATACAATTATGACAGACAAAAATAAATCATGGCCCTTATTCCCAGGAGACTGTAAAGTCACCAACCAAGGCAGCAGTTGTTGGCCAAAAGCTGAGCGTGCTAAGAATCCCCTGATTGTGGACCCAGGCTGCCATTTGATGATGACTTATTTTATTTAGGTATTACTTACAACTGCAGATCACTTTCAAGTGAAGGAAGATTGCAAGAATTAGAAGAAGTGTCTTCTATTCAATGGGACATTATTGGACTTTGTGAAGTTAGAAAAAAAGGTGAAGAGACAATTGATTTAAAAAGTGGATATATATTCTATTATAAAGGCACAAATATTGGAAATACAAGTGGAGTAGGATTCATTATAAATAAAAAGTGAAGAACAATGTTATCTAGATTGATGGTGTATTGAACAGAATGGCAAGATTAGTTATACAACTTAATAGCAGATACCAAATGGAGATAATTCAGGTTTTATGCCCCAACAAATTTTCATAGTGATGAAGCAGTAGAAGATTTTTATATGGATATACAAAAGGTTTTTGGTCAGAGTAAACAACATTTTAAAATTGTTATGGGAGACTTTAATGCTAGAATTGGTAAAAAAAAAAAATTAAAGATGAAAGTGCTGTAGGTAATTTTGGTTATGGTAATAGAAATGAGAGAGGACATAGACTTGTGGAATTTGCAGAAAAAGAAAAACTTATGAATTCTTTTTTGAGAAAAATGTTAAAAGGAAATAAACATGGAAACATCCAAATGAAGTTACAGGAGAATTGGAATATATTTTGACTAACAGACAATACATATTTCAAGATTGTAATGTTCTTAATAAATTTAACATGGGAAGTGATCATCGATTAGTAAGATATGTATTAATGCACAACTAGGGAGACAAAAATTAGTAAAAAAAAACAATATTTATAGTTGCTATTCCTAATCTTCAGAAACATTCTAATGAATTTAAATTAGAACTTACAAATTGGTTTCAAGTATTAGTAGATTTTGAACATGATTCAGATTTGAATGAAATTAATATGAAAATAACTGATACACTTTTAAAAACTGCAGTAAAGATAGCTAGTAGAAAAAAGCCAATTGACCAATAAAAGTTTTACTGAGACTAGAGAATTTATGAAGAAAAGAAGTGTAGTACCGATGATGAAAAGAATATAAAGTTGTAAATCCACAGATACTGAGAAAATTTGAATGAACCATTTACCTAAAACATTCTAGATAAGCTTTATATGGAAGAGATCCAAGAACTAGAAAATGCCATTATAAAGTTATTCATCTAATTGATGAATAATAGGAAAGGGCTTTCATTTGATTAATGGGTTAGTTTTAATCAATGACCCAATGAATATATGAAGACTGCTTTAATAATGCTTAATGGTAACTGATTTGTTTACTGTAATGAATCTGTGATATATTTCGTGTAATTTTCAGTCTTACACATTCTATGAAAACCTGCTTTTAAGTAATTTTTATCAATGTGATCCCTATATTGGATTGGCTAACTTCATGATCTACAAGTAAAGTGTATGGTTTTCATATATTGTTCACAATGATTAATCTCTCGATATTTAAAATGTTAAATTAATACACACAGAAACATTGGAAATGCTCTTCACTTGATAAGATAAAGCTCTATAGATTAAATAGCCAAATATCATCTTAATCATTGTCCACATGTTCATAAATTAAACAAACTTATATGTGTTTGAATTGACTAACACCATCACATGTGATATACATGATCAGATTAATGTAAATGGGCCACTACTATGATTTCTGGAATGGGAAGTTATATGTCTTCAATTTCTGGTGATAACTAATGTCTTAATGTAATTGATATGAAATTAATTGTTTTTTGTTTATATATACAAGTCTAACCTGATTTTGTTGACTGGTCTCCTTTGAGTTTGATATGTAAATGTCCTTCTTTTTGTAAATGATTCTTATAGTTTGTGAATAAAATTTCCTTTGAAAGATAAAAAGAAGTGAATACCTTAAATTTTATAAAATGGTGCAGAAAAAAGTTCAATATGATATAAGAAACTATAACTGTGAACTAGCAAGGAAAGCTGTAGAAGAGAATAAAAGTCTCACGAATGTAAAACTACATTTTGGTATTGGTAGAAAATTTATATCTGCAATAAGAAAAAAAAGATGGAATTATTACTAAAAAGAGAGATGACATCATGAAATGGATAGAAGACTTTTTATCAAGAATTATATAGTAATAAAGAACAAGTATCTCCTATATCTATTACATCTTCTGAATTGCCCAGAATTTTAAATGAGGAAGTGAGATATGCAATTAAATGTATGAAGAAAGGAAAGGCTCTAGGTAATGGTGGAATTATAATTGATATATTAAAAGAAGCAGGTGAAGAAATATAATTTTTTTTAGTAAAGTTATATATCAAATGTCTAAATGATAAAGATGTAGCAGGTGCTTGGGGAATGTAGTATTAATATTAATATTTAAAAAAGGTGATAAAGAAGATATTAGAAATTACAGACTCATCAGCCTTTTATCAGTTTTATACAAAATTTTTACCAAGATAATTACAACTCATCTACAGAGAACATTGGATTTCCACCAACCAAGAGAACAAGCTGGATTTAAAAGTAGTTTTAGTACAGTAGATCATATCCAGGTATTGAGAGAAGTTATAAAAATGACAAATGAATATGATTTGCCATTATTTTTTGGATTTGTAGATTATGAAAAGGCATTTGATTCTATAAACATTTCATCAGTGATTAAAGCATTAGATCATCAAGGTATCGATCCAAGATATTGTTATATTTTAAAGAATATTTATAAAAATGCAACAGCAACAATTAGATTAGAAAATGATACTGGGAAAGTCAACATTGAGAATGGTGTAAAGCAGGATGACTCCATATCTCCAAAACTTTTTACAGCAGTGCTGCAAGAAGTATTTTATGGATTAAAATGGGAAGCTAAAGGAGTGAAAGTAAATGGAGATTATTTAAGTCATTTAGATTTTGCAGATGATGTAGTTGTTTTTGCTAATAATGCTTTAGATCTACAGGAAATGTTGCAGTGGTTATCAGATGAAAGTAGGTCTAAAGATTAATGTTAAAATGACTAAAGTAATTTGTAATGGATTTTCTCAAAATATAAAAATAAAGATTGTTTATGATGAGTTAGAAGAAGTTAACAATTACAAATGCCTTGGTCAGATTATTAATACAGATGGAAACATAATGGATGAAATTAATCATAGAATTAAACTTGGTTGGAGTGCTTTTGGTAGAAATAACTTGATACTAAAAGGAAATATGCCTATGTGTTTGTAAAGGAAGATTTTTAATAAATGTATTTTACCTGTTCTTACTTATGGATCTGAGACTTGGACACTTAATAGAAGAGCAATACAGACTTCGGACTACTCAAAGAAGTATGGAGAGATGTATATTGGGAGTAACAAGAAGAGATCAAAAACACAATATATCAGTAAGAGAACAATAAGGTGTAACTGATTTCATTGAAAAGATTAAAGTGGAGTTGGGCTGGACATATTGCTAGAAGAGATGATAATAGATGGACAATTGAAATCTTAAACTGGATTCCAAGAGATTGTAGAAGACCCAGGAAGAGACCACATGTGAGATGGAGCTATCTTTGTCATTAGCTTTTGCTCTAAATCTTTTTTTTCCTGAGTCTGGATAATATCTTACTTTTCCATACTTATTACAATGTTATAGGGGTCATACTCTCTAATCTGTTTGATGTTTTATTGCTTGCACACATTAATTTGAATAAATTTATTTTTTAGCAAAGATAGTAAACTTTGAATGGTTTATAAATTCGAATTATAGTTTCCGTGTAACAAAACGCAAATTTACCTTTTTAAAATAACACATTTGTGAAATACTAATTGAAAGATTTATAAACCGAAATGTAATTTGTATTATTTTAAAAGTTTTACAAACAATCAAAACAACGAAGTTCAGAAAGAAATACTGCCAGAGCGATTTTTAGCAGTTTTGAAAGATTGCAGTAAAATAGAAGTCGTAAAAATTAAAAAAAGAAAAAACATTTTTAGACAAAAAAAAAAAGATCGATTTTTAAAAGAAAATAATTTAAAAATACATAGATTTATCAAAGAGTGTAATTCAACATAACCGTATTAAGTCTGAATGCAGATTTAAATAGTTCTGGTTTATATATTAATCACACCTTCACATTACACGCTATGTATTTTTTAAGTACGTGCATATAAAACCCAACTAGCAAGCGAGTATAAATATCGCTTCTAAACGGTGCCATTTTCCATGCATAGCATGGAGAAACAGCGGCACCTAGTGGGATAGATTGCTGGCTAGTTGCTGTTTAGCAGATGATGTAAGCTGGATCGGTTTACCTATGGCTAACAGTGCCACCAAGCGGGCAGTAGTGCTGGCTGCTACTTGGCATAATGTTTCTGTGATGTGATGTGATGTATTATGGCTTCTCCTTAAACGAAGTCAAGAATATCTCAGCAATTAAGCCCAGATAAACCTGTTAGCCACTTTCTTTTACATTCCCCACTCTAAATTTACCCATAATCTGCTCTATCCCATTTCCACAACATAATTTTTGTCAACTCTATAACCTTTATATCTAAATCCCCCTTATCTTTTCCCAAACCTAGCATAAAAACCAATAATTCACTTTCTGTATAATCACTCTTTTCATATTTATTTTTCCACAACTTCATTATATGTACCCTTTCTGTTTTCAAACATTTACATTCAATTAACAAATGCCTAATATTTTCAATTCCTTCCTTACATAATTTACAAAATAAATCACCCATATTTTTTCATTTACATGTATATTCTTTTGTAGCTAAAGATCCCGTTCGAGCCTTAAACAATAAACTACTTTCCTTACTATTATCATATATTAACTCACATCTAATATTCTGTTTATTTCTATATATATATTTAAACTCTTTTTACTCTCCATACTATTTCTCCATCTCTCCAACTCCCTAGTCTTTATTAATAAATTTATTCTTTTATCCCATTCCTTACTACTATAACACTCAATAATCCTCTTAACACAATCATCCCATCTTTTGTACAAATATACTGATATAAATTCTTTATCCAAATCTTTTGCATAGCTTATTACCTTTCTCACCCATCTTGTTACCTGCCCTTTACTCATAACCCAATTAAATACTATTTTAGCTATTCTTTTATTATCCATAAACTGCAATCTACCAAACATTTTCATTTTACTTTTTGCATCTCTCATATGAAAACTTGACCATCCCATTTCTCCTTGAATTGCCTCCCTTGCTGTCCATACTTCTGCATCCAATGCATGTCTTCCTACTTCCCTTTGAGTTTTTTCTAAATAATCTAATATCTTTTTATTAACATATAATGCATCATTACCATATGTTAACCCTGCTACTGCAACTCCTTTCCATATAATTCTAGCTACATCATATTTATTATATGAAAATACTGTTAATTTCTTTATCAATCCCTTTCTTTTCTTTGCTTCATTTATCAATTTTTTCTCCCATTCATCCAAATAATTTTTCTGATTACTTAAAATAATTCCCAAATAACTATATCTATTCACCACACTTAACTTAATATCTCCCAATAAAAATTCTACATCTTTTATGAAATGGGAAACTATCATCTCTAATTAAACAAAATATAAAATTAAATATAAAATGAATGAATATGAGGAATGATAATGAATATAATGAAAGGAATGAACAAGAGAGATCAAGACCAAAAACTATAAATAAGTAACTAATGTTCACTAGAATTACATAAGAATAATCATTTATCACCATGAATGATCAACAATAAAATCAACAGTCAATCTTGTGACTGAATTTGAAATGGATCTACTATAGATCAGGCTAATTATTAAGCACTTGCCAGTTTGGGCCACATTATTTAAACATTAATCTGGATGCACAAATGTAAGAGGTAATCCATCAGAATATATAACAAAAACAATAATGCTGTGATATTAAAACATATTGATCATCATCAATGTTCTGAACACTTAGTACCATTAATGTATTAGCCAACTATAAACTTAATTTTTTAGAAATACTAAACTAAATAAAATGTAGTGCATGGACTTTAAAGGATACCCCCTTTGTGCCATTTGGATAAACCCTTTTTATATAATGGACATTATGCACAAATCTAGTTTAGAGAACAAAAGCTCTATAACTTATTGTGAACAAGAGATATAATACAACATATAATATTTTAGGATTAAATAAATTCACTGGAATAATTTTAATAATGAAATATCAATTTATTAATAACAATTAAAATGAAATTAAGATCTGCTGAATATGCCATAAATATAAATTCAGCATTCTGATTTTGATTAATATACAATTAGCTATCACATTGTGATTTACTAATATGTCAATAGGTTTACATAAAACATATATATCAGCACACAGACATGTATAATAATTTATGAACATATTTAAAATTGTCATGTAATAATAAAAATATGATTAATTTTAACATATATATCTATCTGCCATGCATCCATATAAGCACACAGACATACTATAATATATGGGAATTGTTATATAATAATAAAAAATAAGTTATCACATTTTAATGATACATAAATGACTGATTTAACATATATTTGTGTGCACATACTGATGCTTATATCATTTTAATTTGTCAAAATAATAAAATTATTAAAAATATATTTCTCACAATTAATTCCATGTTGAAAGTATATATAAAATTAACACATGTGGCTATATCAAAAATAATATGAATTATTTATTAATTCACTCATTATCTAATGGTAAACAAAAATAAAGTTTTTTTTTTAAAAAAAAATGTTCTTTAACAGTCCATAAATTTTTTTAAAAAAAAGTAATATCACATCTTTAATAATTTACTCTTGATTAATTCCAAATGTCTCTTAAAAATACTCCAGCAAGTTTTACCCCCCCCCCCAATCTAAACAGATTTTTAAATCTTTTTTTCAATAAAATTGTCTATGAACCAATCATTTTCTTTTTAGACTTAATTTAATCAAAAATTATTTACTTCTTTTACTTTTAAATTATAGATTTTAAATGTCATTTTCAAAGAATTGTTTAAAATACTATCATTCTTAATAAATACAATACTATTCACCAGCTGTAATTTATGTATACATATACAACACAGTATATTTATCTGTGGTTCTCAGCCTATAGATTAAACAGTTTACATATAAACTAATTCTTCAGCAAGCTGATGAACTCTCAGGAAGTTGTCTTTTAAAACAGTAGACTAGTTTATTTTTATTTTCAGGAAAGGTATAATCCAGGTAACTTTTGACCTGCAATGAGTTCCCTTCAGTTTCTATGCTCTCTAATACACACATATGGGCTATGGAAAACACAGAAAACAGACACTTTACTTTCATGTGGATCCAAACTATCATAGTGAACTAATAGCAGTATCTGAATTTGCACTTTCTTGCCTTCAGTTATAACTTCATGGTAGTTATACTGTCACTATCTATAAAATTCTAAAAAACTCCTCTATTTCTCAATCTTTTACAGTCAGGATGAGAAAAATATAGTAATTAAAAATGTTTTCCCCATTTTGATTGAAAAAAAATTAATGACTTTTTTAATTCAACTTAATTCTTTTAAAAACAACTTTGTGGAAATTTTATCAAAATATGTTATACATACTTTAATTCAAAAAATTTGCTAATCAAAATAGTGGAATTTTATAATTATCAGTATATCTATTATAACAAAAACAAGCTTTAATTTCAAAGTCAGAATTAATAAAATATTAATTAGACCTTTTTAAATGTTTATTTCTACTTTTTTTCATTTATATATATATGTGTGCATACTTCACTATATTATTGTGTGCCATGAGACACATAACTTTCAATATAATAAAATGTGCAATTTTATATTTTATTTCCATTTGTATATATGAGTTAAGTAAATGAAATATTCAGGTTAAAACACTAAAATAAAATTAGTGCTTGGTATATTGTCATACATTAATTAAATATATAGTATGGACTTGGTAATACAATAACAATTGGTTCACTTGTCTGATTTAGGACTAGAAAATGGCTGCAGTTTCATGTGTGGAAAGATTTCACAATAGAATATGAAAATTGTAAAAAATGTTGATGTAATATTTCTATCATTGAGTAATTGATTAAATTTTTTCATTATTTTATAGTATTAATGAAAAAATGTTGATGTAATATTTCTATCATTGAGTAATTGATTAAATGTTTTCATTATTTTATAGTATTAATGACTTGAGCTTATATAGCAAATATCTAGTTTTTGAGAAAAAGATTTTGAATCTAAAACAAAAATTCGTTTGTAATCTTGTCCATGAGATTTTTTTTATTGCTATTGTATTGTTTAACATGCAAGATATTTTTGTTTCATTTATTTATTTTATCAGTGTTTAATTTCTAATTTGTATGAGTAGATTTCTATTGCTGAATGCAGTGATTTATGCCACATCCATCGTAAGAAAATTTCTCTGATAAAGTAAGCAAGAAATGACATTGCATAAACTATGAACAGCAATAGAATTTAATTTTCTTGACTTACCGTGGGTTGTGTTTTGGTTTTTGAAAAAATTTGACTTCAATAGCAAATTTATATATTATACAGATGTTTTTATAATTAATTAGAATAAAAATTTAAAAAGAAAAGTAAAAAAAAAGCAATAGTTTATTAGATGTTTTAATTGTTAGTTGTAGTTAATTATAAAATCGCATTTAACTAGAAAGAAACAAGTGAATGGTCAACAAAAAACCACAAATTATGCATAATGTGTTAAAAAATTATAGATATAGCTAATAAATTTAAAGTCTATATTTAAAGTTTCAAATATAATTTCTAACACAATAAAAAGTGGTTAATAATTAAAGATTATAAATAAATGTTTAATCAGAATGACATTTGTATGTTTTGTTTGTGTATCATGTAAATCATAAACAGTGAATATAAATATATTAAGCACAAGCAGTTGACATAGTAATAATGTGAAAGGCTAAAATCTTCGGCAGATTCACTTTAAAAATGCTTATGTGACAGCCAATCAGATGTAACAATGACTGCTTGCGTTTAATAAATTTAATATATTTACATTTGTTACTATCATTTCATTAGATTTGAAAATTTCTTCGTAGTAAATCAAAAGATTTTGCATTGTTTATTTATATATAATAGTTAGTGAATTAAATGTGAAGGTGTTTTAAACTTCATGCTGTTAGTTCAAGATGCTTGAGTCTGGCTTATTTATATATAAATTTAAGCATAGAAGAAGGTAGATCCCTTCTTTTTCTGATAGTTCTGACTTGTGTTTTAGAATTACGAGTTCCATGTGCAGTCATTGTTACATCTGATTGGCTGTCCCATAAGCATTTTTAAAGCACATCTGCAAAGGTTTTTGCCTTTCATGTTATTAAACGGTGAATATATTATATTGGGGAATTATATTTGGCTTAATCAGGTCAAAATGCATATTGTGACCATTAGTATATTTTTCCAAATGTTTGAAATGCAATAATTCTATAGTTTAAAGAAATATAAAATATGTAAAATGAAATTATATATACATTTAAAAGCTTTTATATCAGAAAAACCCATGAAATATTTATAACAAAGTTAAAGTAGTGAGAATCTCTTTGGTTTTTCTATCCATTTTATTCATAAGTAAAATAAATGTAATTGTAATGTGGATGTTATTAATAATACGTATAAAAAAATTTTTTTTTAATTACTGCATTTTTGTTACTTTTTTAAACAAAAAATTTAATAGATTGAACTCTTTACCTCTGGAAAAAAAAGATATAAACAGGATTTGGGAAATATGATGAAATTTTTGAATAGTCTGAAAGTTAGAGTGATAATTATTTTCATTTAAGTTGAAAAAGTAATTTATATTTGACGAAGCCAACGATTTAAAGTGTTTATTTTCTTGGAGTACTAATTAGAATTTCAGCATCTATTTGAAAAGAATAATTTCTTAACTATCAATCTTGATTCATTAGAAAACACAATTTTCATTTCAATATTGTTATACTTCAAAGACTACTATACAGAAAGTTAAAAGATATATGTTTTAAGATTTTCCTCATCTATAGAATCTTCTTTCTTTCCTCAATCCATAAGTTAATGGTTAACATAGTTCTTCATCTTCTCTCCATCATCAAGTCTTTTATAAATCTATAGGACCATTTTCTTCTAACTTCATCCATATATTTTATCATGAGTTTTTTTCTTTTGCTAGCCTTTCTTCCATTATTCCTTTCCAGCAACAACATGCACCATTATGAATATATCATCAAATGACAAACCATATCGTTTCTTCTTTGAGTGGCAAATTCCAAATTTTTTTTACCTTTTCCAGTCATACAATTTCCTCATTTTTTATTCTGGCTGTCCATGGTATCTTCAACATGTGGTGCTAACATTTTAGTTCAAAGATTTTTAATTTGACTGTTCTATATCAAAGCAGTTTCCATGTTTCTGACTTGTTTAAGAAACATACTCTAGGTGTAGCTTTTGATGAAATGTTTCTTAATGTAAATGAGTATACTTTTAGATAATTTTTTTTTTGGTAAAAACTCCTTTGGTTTATGTAATTCTAATATTTATATTCCTTCTACTTTTACTATCTGATATTAATGTTCTAAATTATTTAAAATCTAGACCATGTTGTAAGTTTTCTTCTGTGCATGCACATTGTATCCATCTAATTTCCATCTAGAAAATGCCATTATTGGTTTTTTCTCTACTAACTTTCATATTGCATCTTTTTGTTCATCATATCATCAAGTTCATTTAACATCAGATATAGATCACATTCATTTGCACCATTATTAGAAATCCATATATGTAAAATTTAAATATAAATATATACAAACAATATACAAAAATAGTAAGTAGATAATAATGGTAATAATTTAGATAACATAATTATAAAAAATATAAATTTTGTTAAATTAATTAAACTTAAAGGTTTTAAAGAAGTAAATTGTCTGTATATATATGCATATATAATAACAATAAGAAATGTAATGGTAATTAACTATTATATACAGTCTTTCAATCTGCAGAAGTACTTTCAGTTAATTCCTTAACCTTTCTCAACTGCTGTTAAATTCAAAAAAACATAATGAAAGTAAACATCATCAACTCAAATCCCATGAATCTAGAATTTTAATGTTAAAAGCTTGTCTATTATATTTATTTTAATTCTCTTTATTAAAATTGCCTCCTTAATTTTTCTTTTATTATGGTTTCTCTCTTCATACTGCATATATTAAATTTAGTAAAATATATATTTTTATAATGATTTTTTTCAATTTTTTTTTCCAATTTTTCCATAAAAGTCATTTGAATTACTAACATTATTTCTTGTATTTTTATCACCATATTTTTTAATTTTTTTTATAAATAACCATTTGGATATATTCTCATAATATGTATCCACATTATTAATTATAGTTATGAGTGGTATATCTATTTTGTGGGTTTTTAATATTCCATTTATTATAGCATCTTTGAAATCCATTCTTTTCACTTTTAACATATCATGTTTATCAATATTATCTTTCACATACATTTATGTTATAATTCTATTTATTCATTTCTATGTCATCATTTATGTTTAATTTTTTCAAAATAATTCTTCTTTAATAATATTTTCATTTCTTTATTATTTTCCTCCTTCATCATTATTATCATACTAGAAGTTTTATCTTTTTTAGAAACAATACATTATTATATTTATTTTTAATATTATTAATAATTTCCCATTCATATTTATTATCATACTTATATTTCTTACTATTTACCATAACATATTTTAATTTTTCCATTCTATATTGAAATTCTTTTCACATCATATCATTAACCTTAGTTTTTTCTTTATTATTATTATTATCTATAGTATGAACACTTCTAGATTTATCAATTATTAATTTACATTTTGATTCTATTTCGAATATTTATTTTTTAATATTAAGATTTTTGTTTGGTATATATGTTAATTCTTTCTCAACTATCTTCCTTTCATTACATTTCCTATCTGTTAAATTAATTATCACAATTATATTTTTTACCTATATTTTTAATTTTACCTTCATTTATATATTCTGCATTATTATTATGTATTAACCTTTCCAATTTCCTATTATGCCTTAATATTAATTTTTCCTTAAAAATTTTAATTTTATATATAAATATATCTATTAAAATAATTTCTTGTTATAAAGTAATTAATGTTCTTAGTTTTTCATATATATTCTTAATACTTTCCAAAAGATTGCATTTTTTCTCTATATAAAATACGAATATATATTTTTTAATTAACTTTTTTTTAAAAAAGAAAAGGAAGAAAGTAATTCTATTGGATATGGAAGAGCATTTGGAACCATATTTTTAAAGAGAAAAGAAGTTTATTATTATTAATTTTTTTATTAATAATGATGGTGATGGTTTTAAAGAAAAATTATATTAATTATAATTTAATATGGTAAGAGTGAATGAAAAGTAAGATGTCAAAAAGTCTTCATTCGTTGTTTTTTTTTAATTTGGTTGTCATAGAATAGGAGTTAGGGTTAGAGTTTTATATATATATGCAGAAAACTGAATGTTTTGCAATTTATTTAACAGACACAATTAATAATTAAAAAGATTCATGTGTCTGTTATTTTGTAAACATTATCATTCTGATCAATTTAATATCTTCATTTACATAAAAACATTCAAAACTTCTCTATGTAATTATTTAATATTCATAGTTACCAATACTTTGCCCTACTTCAAAGGCTGGAACATGCTTTACTGTATTATTTATTTTTGTTGGCAGAAAAAGTTATTTGAGTAGACCAGCTATCTTATTTCTATGAAAATTATCATGGTCCTTAACTTCAGTTGATGGGAAACATTTTTGAGCTCATTGACTGCAGTTGACATTGATTCTTTCTCCTTACTTATCTAAGTTAGATGTAATTCTGACATGGTTATGCATGGGTATTTTTGTTTTCAGCTTTTTATAGATCAATATTTTTTCATCAGTTATTTTGGTTTTGGAATTAAATTTTCTTTTAATACTATTCAGAAAATGATTGAAAATATCTACACTTTTAGCTACTCCTATATGTATTGATAGCAGATCACAAATTTATTACTTAATCTGTACTTTTTAAATTGTCCTGTTTCCAGAAACTGTGTTGCTTTTAAAATAATCTAGAACTGAAATTAGTTTTTTTGAAGGTGAATTAATTGGGAGGGAGAGGGGCTAAAATGAGCATATTTTTATTCACATCATTCTTAAGTGGTTCATTCCAGCACTTTTTTACTGCTGTTGAAGGGGTAATTTGTGGGTGCAGTATTGTGGAAAATATTATATCATTATATCAGAAGTAGTTACTGTTTAATATATTAATAACTTTCTAAAGGATTTTTGACTCAGGAAAATATAGTAGATTGAGTAGACATAGATCTTATGCTATTTCTAATCACTACTACGTCTGGTAATCTATAACATGATATTTTTCTGAGCATGGAAATTAATGTAATCATTATTTGTACTCAGTAAACATGCATCAGTTACTATTAAACATATTTTTCTATTCTTGTTGCATGACTCTGATATACTCAGTTTTCAGGGCTTCATAGCATGTGGCCGCTAGGTTTATTTTTGTACAACTATATTTTGCTTTGACAATTATCAATTTTTAGATATATATTTTTTTAGTTATTTATTCAGTTTTGGACAGTATATGTAGACATGAATTAAAAGCTTTTTCATAATTTTTATTTCTGGATATTTTTCATACATCATAGGACTTGGTTAACAAGGTGTCAAGCACATGCCAAAATATTTTCCAAAAGATTCTTGGCATGGAGGCCCAGAATTATCCAATTCATATTAGTAAAAGGATAATTATCACAAATGACTAAAGGGTTTCTATATAACTATATAATTTATACAACATTTTCTGGATGAAGCTCACATCTATCTGAAATTTTTGATAATGTGTCAGTATAAGGTATCAAAATTTCTTTGTAAATTAAAATCACAAGCAGTTAATATACTCTGACACAGTGTATTATATGTGGGTTAAATAATGAGACTGTCTTAAATCTTGATATGATGGCTAATGTATGGTCACCTGTGCTTTATATAAAGGTTGATGAAATTTTTTATTTCAAATAGGATTTCCATCACCTTTTTATCCAACTGCTTGTAATTTTCTTAGTATTAAACTGAGTTCTAAGGACATACACTGTTTACTTTTTAATCTTTATATGTCAGATGTATCAAAATAGCCCTGAATCACATGTCCAGGCAATTTGCGGTTTTAATGTACCAATATTGAGTTTACTAGTTCTGAATAATATTTAATTAAGTAGAATGCTGTTTCCTGGACTATTTCCCACTATCACTTTTGGCATCTACATGGGCTTTTCCTTTTAGAAAACATCTATCTTACATAGTCTTGGAACTGCTTTGTATTTATTCATGCTGGATCACTCATGATTGCTCTAGCCTTTTTTGGAGATGACAAATTGTCTCATTCTGAGATTACTTATCCAAAATAATATTCCAGGCATTCTGTACACATTTATTGGAGTTGAGGTTTGCTCCAACATGTTTAATTGGAGCTCTGGTGCTTCAGTAATAAGTATATCATCGAAGTGTGGGATCAGATTGTCTGTTTCTTATAAGTGGAATATATTTTTCTTCCAAGAAATATTAAGGCTTGTGATGATATGAAATACTAGACAGTTGCATTTGAATTATTTTGTATGTGAATGAGGGCTAAAAGATTAGCTGATATAAAATTAAGTAGAATCTGATAGAAAGTTGACTTTAAATCTAGTTTTGCAAAATGTAAGCAATTTTATAATCAATGCAAGAATCTGTTATACATTAGACCCTTGGTTTGCATTTTTTCCCCTAATTTAATTGATAATAATTTAATAATCATCATATAAACATGCTATTGATAGCATAATGCACTTTAAATTTTCCACAAGGATAACACTTCTTTCCTTATTAACTCATGAAGAATATTTGCAACTTTATCTTTTTGTGCAGGTGGAGGTTCATGTTAAATTGTTGTTTTATCACTCAACTTTATGTTGTCTATATCAGAATCATATCTGTCCAGTTTCAAACAATTTTTAGAAAAGTGACATGAAATTTTTTTAAGTGTAATTTTTTGGATCATATTTAGTTTAATATATTGAAACAGACATGTTGATTCATATATATATATATTTAGAAGATTTCTTGCCCTCTCCCAATTTAAAGTGGTATAAATTGGAAATCAAAATGATGTATCAACTAATGGTTGAAAAATAAAGATAAATAGTTGACTGTGATTTTAAAAGAAATCAACTTCTCAACAAAGATGCTATAAAAACCAAAATGTTTAATTTTAAAAAGAAAAATTAATATCTTAAATAGCAATGAACAAAATATCAATTCTTACCATGAAAAAAATCAATATTTTCAAATCAAAACTAAATGAATTTTTAAACATTTAGTTAAGAACTTGCATTTTAAAAATATATATTGTGCCCTTTTCTATAGATCAATGATGGTTATAAATGGTCAATTGCTAAAAAATTTTAAAATTAATATTATATAGTATTTAAAATTATAAACTATAGTTAAGCAATAAAGGGTTAATATAATATATTTAAATAATAAGTATTGTGATGGTGGGGATTGCATCTAGTTCTATATTTTTCTAAATTATTTTTCAAAATTTTATATAATCATTTTAAATGATATAAGTAGCAAATTTATTAATACAGATAAAACCAGACTAAACACCGGAAATGTATACGTGACTGTCTGGAATATTTTATGTATAAGCACCAGTTTAAATTAATAATGATAATTAAAATATTTAAAACAGTATATTATAGAGCTGGATGGAATCGTCACACATTATAATAAAAAATAAGATTATACATCTTTATTAGTTATTGTTTCAAATTTATTTTAAAAGTAATTAAATTGTAATAGATAATAATTAATTTAAAAATAATAATAGGTTAATATTTAGGTCTATTACGTCACAATTTTACAACTTTAGAAAATGTTTACAAACCAAAGTAGGGAGTGACCAATAAAAAGATAGATTTTGGCAGACAAGAAAAATCGCGCCAATTAATTGTATAAACTAGGAGAACAAAAATGTGTTGACTCCAGAGCAGAGGTAAAATTTTAAGCTCTTTAAAATTTCTTTCTTTCTTCAATTATTAGTCAATTTTATTAGAATTTTTAATAAATATCTTTGAAAGAAACTAACTAACATTTTAAAATCTTTCGAAGCGAATCTAAGAATAAAATTTTAAAAAAAGTTCTCATAATAATGTTTCACTAACTCCACAGTTACCTGCCAGTGGATTCTATTAAAATATAATCTGAATTTTCAATAAAAATGGATGGATTCTTAAAACTAAGTTATAAATTTTGTAATATTTCAAAAATGTTAACGTTGTTCATTGATATAGTTTGTATAGCATATTACTATGAAAACTGCTTTAGTGCGTGTAAAATTGATGAAAGGACATTGTGCGCAAAGTTAATGAATATAATGAAAAATAAAAATAAATATTATTCGTGTAAAAATAAATGGACAAAAAGAATTTTATGAATTACTTTCTTTAAGATGACCTGAGCAATTACTCTAGAAATAGTTAAAGATCAAAAATGTCGTATATAAAATAATAATGAATAAAAGTAAAATTACCAAGGAAATTACTTGCCTGAAGAAGAAGAAAAGAAAATAGTTTACAGAGAAATAAATATAAAATATTGGATCCATGGAAAAAACGCAATTTGGTACCGTAATGATATAAATATTTGTAGTTCTGATAGAAATAAAGATGCATCAACGTGCCGAGGTAATATTCGCCCGAACATTAAAAACTTCGTGGGATAACTAAATAAATATTTTTAATAATTTTGAATTAAACCTTGAAACTAAAGATCGTCTAAACAGTTAACTAAATGAACTAATTTATTTTAAAACTTTAATAATCAGAAAGGAGAACATTCGGATAAAAGAAGAAATAATAAATATTAGGGGACTAACCAAGATTTACCGCCAGAAAAATATGTGATTATGGTTTAAATTATTTTCTTTATTAATCTAAGTTAAACATTGAGTTTAGATAGCAATAGGGAAACAAATACATTAATTTGCAATATAACATTATATAAAATAATATGTTTTTTTTTTTTGATTTTGAATGTTCAAATAAAATTGTATGTGTGTGGAAATTTTGTATGTTTGCGATGCTCGAGGAGAAAGAAACCCACTACGAACTCTAATAGGAAGGTAAAAGATTATTTTGGTACATTTTATGGTTATTAATGATATAATGTATGTTTTATTTATTTAGATCAGCTGTGAACCGAATGAATGTAATGCAAAATTTTATTGTTATAGTTATTGTAAAACGCATTTTGAAAAACAACACTCTAAAACACTATGAGATGTAATTAGATTTTTTAAAAATATGCATACTATAATCATTTAATGTATTATTAATATAGTTCAATATAACCAATGGTTATGTCATATTTTCTGTTAATTTTTCCGATTAGGATATTTAAGTGTTATTTAATAAAACGTAGATGTCGAACCTACAGTGTAATAAAGCAAGACAAATTGTTCTTATAGAATAGGGGAATGTTTTATATTAGTGAATTTTGTTTATTGTTTTAAAAGGTAGTTAGTTTTATCGATGTTGGATACAGTGAAAATCTTGAGAGATAGTTTGGATAGTGACTTGGTAGTACATGGAGATTCGGAAACCAAGATGATGTATTAAAAAACTAGGATGCTACAGGGAATGGAATTATAAGTAGTTTTAAATGGTAATCAGCGTAGTTAACAAAGCCCTATGACTGTTACACATATTGTCATGGACAGTGTTATTTTATCTTTCTTGTGAATCTTATTAGATGTTTGGTAAAGCTGAATAAATAGCTGCCACATCGTGCTTATCGTCAGGGTTATCAGACAAGGAATGTCGGCCCTATCCACACTGTTCCATACATTTTGAAGTATATATTTTGATGAGTTATTTATCTATCTTCCCAATATCCTATACATCTTTCGCTATCTTTATCTGTATTTCTTGCAACTACATCGTTATTTGATAAGTCTATTGAAAAGAAACAATAGATATTTTAGAATGTATGTTATGCAGTTATTTGAAATAAGAATAGTTAAGGATTAACAAAGAGTAGATTATAATTATGGAAAAAAGATGCATATATCCTAAGGAAGGAAGGAGTCAGAGAATTATTTTAATTTTAAGAAATGAACTATAATTTGCTAAAATATATCTAAGTAGAAATATACAAAAATATTAAAAAATGATTTAACGTTTTCTTATTGTTGATTATATTTAAAAATATAAGTATTGCATATTTAAAGAATGTAATAACATTCGATGATTATAATATATATGTTAAACTGAAACAGGAAATAAATAAACTCGTGTTATGGCATTATACATGAGTATGGCTTATAAATAAATGTATTAGAGTTTACGAGCATTATATAACAAACGTTATAGGTAGTAATAATATTTGCACAATATGCAAAGTGACTTATATAGAGTTACAAAAAAATGTAATTTTCTTTAAAGGGGAAAAACCATATTGATTGTAAATTTATAATGTTTATAAATGATGTTTACCCACATATATAACTTATAATACTGTAATGTTAATATTAAAAGGTAAAGAATAGTATTACCCATATAATAGTTAAACTAAGTAATATAATAAACCTAATTAGAAATAAATGAATAACTTATAAAAGTATAATAATTTAAATTAACTATAAAAGAAATCTAAAAATGTATAATTTAAATTTTTGTAGTGTTAAAAAAAAAAGAGGATATCCCTTGTAAATAAATGTAAATAGATTTGTTTGTTTTATCTTAATTTTGATTGTTGTTAATAAAATTCTAAAAATTTGTTATTAAAACTTGTGTCTGAGTTTTGTTTTCTCTACATCATTGCATGGATTCATAGGGTATGTTTACAGTCATTAAACTAAAGTATATAATTGTTTGCACAAAATATAAATAAAGAAGTATATTTAATCTTAAATGTTTGTTGGTATTTTGTAATTGAATAATTATGAAATTGCATTACATTATTGGTCATAAATCCATTATTATAGTAATTTGCTAAATTATATGCTATTAGTTGCCACTTACTTCATTTATCAGATTATCTAAACACTGCCACTTACTAATTATTTTATTACGTAAGGAAAAAGATAAACAAAGGGAGGATATTGAGTGATTAATTAATTTATTATGGTTATAAATTTGCGATAAAAGAAAAGCTATACTAGTGGGAGTAAACAATGAAGATTGTGATTATTATTCTTATTGTTTTATTATTAATCTAACTTCAGAGTAGTAAATTATGACACAAAATCCCTTATCATATTTTGCTACTTTATTTTAATTTAACATTGAATAAATTTAAGAACCTGAGATTATTTTATCTGAGCTAGATAATTACTATTATTGTTATGATAGATAAAGGATTAATACTTTAATTGTGAAATGAGTTTAGTGATTAGAAGTTGCAGAAGTCATAAGAATACTATGTAGTTATTATATGTAACAGTAGTAAAAGGGGGGATAGTGTTCTTATGCCATTGAGGTGGTATTCTATGGAATATTATCTCAATGCAATCTACTTTGTCACCTTATTTCTACTTCTAATCTCCTGAGTTATAGAATAGTTATTTGAGTTAGTCTAAAACCGAACCTAAGTTAATTTTAAGCAACCTGAGCTAGCAAAGCATTTAATTGAATATCTCATTAATTATTAGAGCTAGAACCCGGGGAGGCGATTTTCACTATACTATATTATTTATTTTTGAGTGTAGTGGAGCTACACGAAGGAGAGGTCATAATATATATATATATATTGTAACGATATATAAATATGTCGTTACATTAATTTAAAATAAAAACTTAAAAGTTCGCAAATAAAAGGAAAAAACTAAACGCTAAAATTAAAACATTGTTAAACGTGTATACATTCGCACAGATGTTAAACTTTAAAAATATTTTTTTTCATAAACAAAAAAAAAAAGTATTTGAATGTATTTTTTTTAAATAAAAAAATACAAGATTGAAATATAAAAATATTTTAATAAAAAAAAATAACGTAAGTTAAAATAAAAGCAGGTATTAATTAATTCCTGTAATCTATAAAAGGAAATGATTGTTTATTAATTATCTAAAAGCTGTTTAATTAAAAAGTCAGATGGAAAGTTAGATAAGAGAAGAAAGAGATTTTAGCTTGACAAATGGAAGCACTAAGCCTTGGCCCGGACCATAACGAAAAAACAGATTAGTGACGTTTTGTTCAGTGAATCCTTGTGGATGATATAAAAAGAAAAAAATATTGAGTTGGGGAGCTTTTTCCAACTTGATTTTGGTGGGCCTGGCGACAAGACGCACTTGTCGTTCTCACTCACTTATTTAAAAATGCAAAGACTGTGATACCAGGACAGAACCAGCAACTGCCACCTCCAAAACATCAGACCGGTCTTCCATGAAAGTCTGCGTGGGAATTGCCAACGGGAACAGGGACTTCTCTACCGTAAGCAATAGAACTGAACAATTGTTAAAATCATAACCTTAATTAAGAACTTTAAAGATTGCTAAGTAAACTTAAATTTTATAAAAAGGAACTTTTCTCTGACTTATGTGTCAACTAAATTGATAATGTGATATTTTATATATGTGTGCGTTTGATAAAAAAAAAAATCATTTCCATTTATTATTTATTGTATTGATATTTATTGTTTAAATTTTAAATGAGGTAATTTCAAGTTGTTTATAGACGCTTGCATGGATTCGTTTGCGGTTAATTATATTTTGGTTTTCATATTTGATCAAAATATATAGACATTCGATAAATAATGATACCTTACGGTGAGTATCTAAAATGTATTTATTCGGATGTCTTTTAAGTTATTGGTGACAACGCAAGTATCTTATGGTGAATACTATTGGGTTACTTATAAGTTTCCCTCTGCGATTGTCGGTATCAATAATTTTGTATTTTGATCGTTTATGTTTATTTTGAAATGTTTTTGACCGTGGAATCTATGTAATCGATCTATACCCAACATTTTTAAATAAATCTGTGCGAACGTATATAAATGTTAAAATTAAGTCGGGCGCGAATGGCTATATAGTTTTGTAAAGTTGTATTAAGGGAGGGTAATCTTAGGTTATTCATTTCGTAGTTGAATTGGTTCAATGGATTGGATATATTTGTGTAATTAGTAAATGTAGTATGAGATCCGCTACGGGCAGGATTATAGATATATGCCACACACCCTCTGTTTGCCTATGGATGGGTTTGTAAGTCGGCAGAAGACCGCAGTCCATTCCTATGGAGTTTTTAGTTTATTGATCTACTTGCCCACAGATGTCACATTCCTGTTGGTGGAGAGTCAATGTCTTCTCTATTTCTACTTATTGTTCAGATGTACATTCCTGACAATATAGTATTTTGTGTTGTCGTATCATGCTACATTGAATACATGAATGTATCAGATGGATTGGCGCCAGTTGATTGCGAAATTTGTTGCCTAAGGTTAAATCAGGGAAGAATATTTTCCTTTCAAATGCAGACCTATGTAGTCCATTCATACTCGACCCTCTAAATAAAATATTAAACATTATAGCAAGCTATTTTAAATGTAAAATTAAAAATTAAGATAAAAATCTAAATGTTAAACTTATTCCTCGGGTTTAGAATGATTTTATATGTGCGTAAATAAATATTTTTCTGTGTTAATTTCTGGCAGTGGCTTTTATTATTTTTTTATATTTATATCTAAGGTTTATATATTTTATTATCTCTGCGTCTCCACTGAGCTAGTGACAATGGGCTAACGATCTAAATATGTAAATAAAGTGGAATCCTAACAGCGCGTATCTGCCTACTTTATAAATTTTTCTAGGCTCAAATGCCTAGATGGCGCCCTTTGGTAGTGCGGTGCGGTGCGATGCGATCTCCCACTTCGTTTGGATCGTTATAATTGGCGTCCCAAGTGTGGCCTTACCTCAGAGATTGACCCTGAGAAGGGGAATTGATGCTGAAATTTCCTAGCTTGAATAAACACGAGTGCCCTGAGAATGTTAAAAATAAATGAAGCCAGTAATATTTTTTTTGAAATAAGTATATATTTTTTGTATTAACGTATAGTTATAGTCCGATATTTAATAAACCACGAGTACATTGAAAATGAAGCCCGTAATATTTTTTCTGAAATCCGAATATATTGTTTGTATTATATAAAGTTATGAATTTTTGGTCTTAAAGGTACTGCCAGTAAAAAAAAAAATTTTGCGCATATGTAGAGATAAATTCGAGGAATAAAAATGTATAAATAAAACGTAATAATAAATCTAAATCATAAATTTTTTTTTAAAAAGTCTTGTTAAACTAAAATCTAATAGTTCAACTTGCCTAAGTAATAGTAAAAGATAGGAGAAATGAAACTTGGAAGGGAGGGGGCAGAAATTTAGCTGGTAGTAAGGAATCATCAGTCAATTTTTTTTTATCATTATATTTGTAATTACTGTTTTGTCTTTTAAAAAAAAAAAAGTTTTGTCCTTTTGAAATTTCATATATAACAAATTTGTATAACGTAATTACTAACACTAAGTAAATTTTTTTTTTTTTTTTTTAATGTTTTTGTTTTTTGAGGAAGTTTACTGATATGTAACGATATATAAATATGTCGTTACATTAATTTAAAATAAAAACTTAAAAGTTCGCAAATAAAAGAAAAAAACTAAACGCTAAAATTAAAACATTGTTAAACGTATATACATTCGCACAGATGTTAAACTTTAAAAATATTTTTTTTCATAAACAAAAAAAAAAGTATTTGAACGTATTTTTTTAAATAAAAAAATACAAGATTGAAATATAAAAATATTTTAATAAAAAAAATAACGTAAGTTAAAATAAAAGCAGGTATTAATTAATTCCTGTAATCTATAAAAGGAAATGATTGTTTATTAATTATCTAAAAGCTGTTTAATTAAAAAGTCAGATGGAAAGTTAGATAAGAGAAGAAAGAGATTTTAGCTTGACAAATGGAAGCACTAAGCCTTGGCCCGGACCATAACGAAAAAACAGATTAGTGACGTTTTGTTCAGTGAATCCTTGTGGATGATATAAAAAGAAAAAAATATTGAGTTGGGGAGCTTTTTCCAACTTGATTTTGGTGGGTCTGGCGACAAGACGCACTTGTCGTCCTCACTCACTTATTTAAAAATGCAAAGACTGTGATACCAGGACAGAACCAGCAACTGCCACCTCCAAAACATCAGACCGGTCTTCCATGAAAGTCTGCGTGGGAATTGCCAACGGGAACAGGGACTTCTCTACCGTAAGCAATAGAACTGAACAATTGTTAAAATCATAACCTTAATTAAGAACTTTAAAGATTGCTAAGTAAACTTAAATTTTATAAAAAGGAACTTTTCTCTGACTTATGTGTCAACTAAATTGATAATGTGATATTTTATATATGTGTGCGTTTGATAAAAAAAAAAAAATCATTTCCATTTATTATTTATTGTATTGATATTTATTGTTTAAATTTTAAATGAGGTAATTTCAAGTTGTTTATAGACGCTTGCATGGATTCGTTTGCGGTTAATTATATTTTGGTTTTCATATTTGATCAAAATATATAGACATTCGATAAATAATGATACCTTACGGTGAGTATCTAAAATGTATTTATTCGGATGTCTTTTAAGTTATTGGTGACAACGCAAGTATCTTATGGTGAATACTATTGGGTTACTTATAAGTTTCCCTCTGCGATTGTCGGTATCAATAATTTTGTATTTTGATCGTTTATGTTTATTTTGAAATGTTTTTGACCGTGGAATCTATGTAATCGATCTATACCCAACATTTTTAAATAAATCTGTGCGAACGTATATAAATGTTAAAATTAAGTCGGGCGCGAATGGCTATATAGTTTTGTAAAGTTGTATTAAGGGAGGGTAATCTTAGGTTATTCATTTCGTAGTTGAATTGGTTCAATGGATTGGATATATTTGTGTAATTAGTAAATGTAGTATGAGATCCGCTACGGGCAGGATTATAGATATACGCCACACACCCTCTGTTTGCCTATGGATGGGTTTGTAAGTCGGCAGAAGACCGCAGTCCATTCCTATGGAGTTTTTAGTTTATTGATCTACTTGCCCACAGATGTCACATTCCTGTTGGTGGAGAGTCAATGTCTTCTCTATTTCTACTTATTGTTCAGATGTACATTCCTGACAATATAGTATTTTGTGTTGTCGTATCATGCTACATTGAATACATGAATGTATCAGATGGATTGGCGCCAGTTGATTGCGAAATTTGTTGCCTAAGGTTAAATCAGGGAAGAATATTTTCCTTTCAAATGCAGACCTATGTAGTCCATTCATACTCGACCCTCTAAATAAAATATTAAACATTATAGCAAGCTATTTTAAATGTAAAATTAAAAATTAAGATAAAAATCTAAATGTTAAACTTATTCCTCGGGTTTAGAATGATTTTATATGTGCGTAAATAAATATTTTTCTGTGTTAATTTCTGGCAGTGGCTTTTATTATTTTTTCTTTTATATTTAAGATATAAAATTTATATATTTTATTATCTCTGCGTCTCCACTGAGCTAGTGACAATGGGCTAACGATCTAAATATGTAAATAAAGTGGAATCCTAACAGCGCGTATCTGCCTACTTTATAAATTTTTCTAGGCTCAAATGCCTAGATGGCGCCCTTTGGTAGTGCGGTGCGGTGCGATGCGATCTCCCACTTCGTTTGGATCGTTATAATATATATATTGTAACGAGCACAGACGTTCGTTACATTGTTTTTTTTTATATATATTATTAAACAAGTTAAAATAAAAAGTTCGCATTTAAAAACTTTCTTTTTAAAAATTGAAATTAAAATATCGTCTTAAACTCTTATATATTAAGTCGCACAGATAATGAAAAATTATTAAAATAAAATTTTTATTAAAGAAAAAGGTATTTTTAAAACTAAATTTTAAAAAAGATTTGGAGATAAAATTATATCTTTAAATTTGTCTTGAAATATATTTTTGATTTGGAAAACAGGGTAATTAATTAGAAATGGAAATGATTGTTAATTAGTTAAATGTAAACCAGCCTTGAGCATTTAAATGTAAAAACACCGGTCAGATAAGAAAACAATAGAAACTGTTAGCAAATAAGAAGAAATCCCTATGGAATCGGACCGCAGCGAAAGGACCATCACATCGGTGACGTAATGTAAATTCAATCCTTCACATTAATATAAAAAGGACAAGTTTGGAAATTATTAGTTAGTGAGTGACTGGAAATTGATTATTACGATGTGACTATATGTAGTAGTCCGGAGTTGGAGGAATTGACAGACGCACGGTCAATTCTTTCAGCTGTTAAAGAAGGGAGAAATGAACTATCGTTTCCTACATTGAGGACCAACCAAATTAAAAAACCTCCGAATGAATAAATAAAACATCGGCTAAATGTATACCAATATCTTCAGGACGGCGTGGGAATTCCCGTTCAAACTTACAAACGACAGATAAAGATGAACTGTTTAAAACCGTAAGAACTTTACAATTAATGAACATTAAGTTAAAAACTTTTCGTATTTAAAATAATTGCATTAGTTTCCTATCTGACCAAACTAAATTAATAATGTTATTTGATGTATTTTTTTTTCTTATTTATTTTGTAAAATCATTTCCATTTATTTATTTTTTGTTCTTTAAGTTTTATTATGATTTCTGTTTTCCGTTAAATAAATTATAAAAAAATGTTAAACTTAAGTCGGGCGTGAATGGCTGTATCGATTTGTAAAGATATATTAAGGGAGGGTAATCTTGGGTTGTTCATTTCGTAGTTGAATTGGTTCAATGGATTGGATATATTTATGTAATTAGTAGGTGTAATATGAGATCCGCCACGGGCAGGATTATAGATATACGCCACACACCCTCTGTTTGCCTATGGATGGGTTTGTAAGTCGGCAGAATACCGCAGCCCATTCCTATGGAGTTTTTAGTTTATTGATCTACTTGCCCACAGATGTCACATCCCTGTGGGTGGAGAGTCAATGTCGTTTCTATTTCTACATATTGTTCAGATGTACATTCCTGACAATATAGTTGTGTTGTCGTATCATGCTACATTGAATACATGAATGTATCAGATGGATTGGCGCCAGTTGATTGCGAAATGTGTTGCCTAAGGTTAAGTAGGGATAGAATATTTTATTTTCAAATGCAAATCTATGTAGTCGATTCAGGCTCGATCCTAAATAAAACTATTAAATTTAAGTTGTTTATAGACGCTTGCATGGATTGTTTATCGGTTAACTATGTTTTGCGTTTCATATTTGATCAAAATATATAGACATTCGATAAATAATGATACCTTACGGTGAGTATCTAAAAATGTATTTATTCGGATGTCTTTTAAGTTATTGGTGACGATGCAAGTATCTTACGATGAATACTAGAGGGTTTCTTATAATTCCCTATGCAATTGTCAGTAATCAATAATTTTGTATTTTGATCGTTTATGTTTACTTTGAAATGTTTTTGACCGTTGACATCTATGTAACCGATCTATAGCAACATATTAAACAGGTTTATAAGCCCATCTGTGCGAACTTGATTAAAAATGTAAATTTATAATATAATAGTAACTCAATGTAAATTAAAGTAAAATCAAAGTTAAAAATAATGTTAAATGTTTAAATGTAAATCACTAAAATAATTTTAAACCTTATATATATGTGCATAAATAAATCTGTTTGAATGATAATTACTGGCAGTGGCTTACTTTATTCTTTTATATACTAGTAAATGATATTATTAAATCTCTGCTATTCCACTGAGCTAGTGACAATGGGCTAACGATCTAAATATGTAAATAAAGTGGAATCCTAACAGCGCGTATCTGCCTACTTTATAAATTTTTCTAGGCTCAAATGCCTAGATGGCGCCCTTTGGTAGTGCGGTGCGGTGCGATGCGATCTACCACTTCGTTTTGGATCGTTATAATATATTAGCTGAATGTTTTGTATTACAAAATACAAAATAGAAAGCTGTAATTCTTACTGCAGGCAAAGAAAGTCATTGAATTTGGAAAACAAGGCAGATAAAAGATTTAATCCCTAATCTGTTCCCACTCAAGTTAAACTATCCAATGATTGAGTAGAGTAAGACACATGGTCTTAAATGAAAGCACCATTACCAATCAGATATGGTGGAGTCAAATTCAAGATTGATCTGAACACTTGGTTATAAGAATATAAATAGGCAGTTCAAATTGGTTTTAGTATTAGTATTATTAGTACTACCCAGCTTGTCCCAGCCTAGAAGTCAGAATAACCAAGTTTGAAAACACAGTGATATATCAACAGAGAAGAAACCTGTAGTTGCTGGATGAAGAAGAAGAAAATTATTAACATAGAAAGCACAAGAATGAGTGGCTAGAAAGAAATAGCTCTCTCTGTCTGCATCATGTTTCCAAGTAGTGCCTGGGTGAATATCGATCGAAATTGTAATACCATTCAGCCTCAATAAACAACCCCCTTTGCAATGCCAGAATAATCAGTAATGGAGTTCTGCTGATGAAAAATGAGATAAGGATTTTATTTAATGTTGGAAATACTTAAAAGAAAGATAAAATAAAAATGTAATAATAATAATCATATCCATTACTTTTTATAAATTCAATAAATGCTGATATAAAAATAAATTCTATCATAAAAGTATAATAAATTCCTGTCCACTGATATATATGCATCCTAAGAATTAATTTAATTAAGATAAATATTTCCTGGTTTAAATATATGCATGTGTATATGATTGCCAAATAAAACAAATAAGTAGTAATATTACCTGGATCGATAAAACAAGTGTATGATTTTATATTCGAAATTTTAATGAATTATAAATGCTTACATATAAAATATGTCTATATCTGACTAAATTAGAAATGCTTATATGTATAGTATATATCTATACTTAATTAAATGAATTGTAAACGCTTATACATAAAATATGTCTATACCTGAATAAATTAAAAATGCTTATATGTATAGTATATATCTATACTTAAATGAAATATAAATGCTTATATATAAAATATGTGTATTCCTGAATAAATTAGAAATACTTGTATGTATAATATACATCTATACCTGAATAAACTAGAAATGCTTATATGCACAATATACATCTATATTTGAATGAATGATAAATGCTTATATATAAAATACATCTATACCAGAATGAATTATAAATGCTTACATATAAAATAAGTCTCTTACTTGAATGAATTATAAATGCTTATATATAAAATACAGCTGCAGAAAGAAGTTTGCTATTAACTGAAAGGAGACCCTTTGATTCCTCTTGGAGGTCTTAAAGGAACCGAGCAGGACAAATTCCTAATGTCCACCCCATATGTTCTTGTCATTGCAGCTGCTATTACTATGTGTTTATTCATATAGTATACGAACATGGATGGGCTGCTCACCAATGCGCATTAGCCAGCATGGTGAGTTTATTGGCTTTTTACTTCTGAGTTTAGGATCAAGAAACACCATGGTCTTTCTTCTCAGTGCCTGATAAGGCAGAATGAATGTTTGTGTAAATGATAAATATTTTTCCAATACATATATACAATTATGACAGACAAAAATAAAGCATGACCCTTATTCCCAGAAGGCTGTAAAGTCACCAACCAAGGCAGCGGTTGGTGGTCGAAGGCTGAGGGTGCTAAGAATCCCCTGATTGCAGACCCAGGCTACCATTTGATGACAACTTTTTATTTAGGTACTTACAACTGCAGATCACTTTCAAGTGAAGGAAGATTGCAAGAATTAGAAGAAGAACTCTCTTATATTAAATGGGATATTATTGGACTTTGTGAAGTTAGAAGAAAAGGTGAAGAGACAATTGATTTAAAAAGTGGACATATATTCTATTATAAAGGCACAAATATTGGAAATACAAGTGGAGTAGGATTCATTATAAATAAAAAGTGGAAGAACAATATTGTGGAGATTGATGGTGTATCAGACAGAGTGACAAGATTAGTTATACAACTTAATAGCAGATACCAAATGCAGATAATTCAGGTTTATGCCCCAACAAGTTCTCATAGTGATGAAGTAGTAGAAGATTTTTATATGGATGTACAAAAGGCTTTTGATCAGAGTAAACAATATTTTAAAATTGTTATGGGAGACTTTAATGCTAGAATTGGTAAACAAATGAAAGATGAAAGTGCTGTAGGTAATTTTGGTTATGGTAATAGAAATGAGAGAGGACATAGACTTGTGGAGTTTGCAGAAAAAGAAAAACTTTATATTATGAATTTTTTTTTTTTAGAAAAATGTTAAAAGAAAATGGACATGGAAGCATCCAAATGAAGGTACAGCAGAATTGGATTATATTTTGACTAACAGGAAATACATATTTCAAGATTGTAATGTTCTTAATAGATTTAACACAGGAAGTGATCATCGATTAGTAAGGTGCAAGATACATGTTAATGTAAAACTAGAAAGACAAAAATTATTAAGAAAAACAATATTTACAGTTGATATTCCTAATCTTCAGAAACATTCTAATGAATTTAAATTAGAACTTACAAATCGGTTTCAAGTATTAGTAGATTTTGAACATGATTCAGATTTGAATGAAATTAATATGAAAATAACTGATACACTTTTAAAAACTGCAACAAAAATAGCTGGTTGAAAAAAGCAGCAATTGACCAATAACATTTCTATTGAGACTAGAGAATTTATGAAGAAAAGAAGAAATATGAAGATATACAAAAATGATGCATTAAAAAGAATTGAATATCTCGAATTTTGTAAAATAGTGCGGAAAAGAGTTGAAAATGATATAAGAAAGTATAACTGTGAACTAGCAAGGAAAGCTGTAGAAGAAAATAAAAGTCTTAAGAATGTAAAACAACATTTTGGTATTGGTAGGAAATTTATATCTGCAATAAGAAAAAAAAATGGAATTATTACTAAAAAGAGAGATGACATCATGAAATTGGTAGAAAATTTTTATCAGGAATTATATAGTAATAAAGAACAAGTACCTCCTATATCTATTACATCTTCTGAATTGTCCAGAATTTTAAATGAAGAAGTGAGAAATGAAATTAAATATATGAAGAAAGGAAACGCTTCAGGTAATGATGGAATTATAATTGATATATTAAAGGAAGCAGGTGAAGAAACATAATTTTTTTTAGCAAAGTTATATACCAAATGTCTAAATGATAAAGATGTACCAGATGATTGAAAGAATGCAGTAATAATATTAATATTTAAAAAAGGTGATAAAGAAGATATTAGAAATTACAGACCTATCAGCCTTTTATCAGTTTTATATAAAATTTTTACCAAGATAATTACAACTCGTCTACAGAGAACATTGGATTTCCACCAACCAAGAGAACAAGCTGGATTTAAAAGTGGTTTTAGTACAGTAGATCATATTCAGGTACTGAGAGAAGTTATAGAAAGGACAAATGAATATGAGTTGTCATTATGTTTTGGATTTGTAGATTATGAAAAGGCATTTGATTCTATAAACATTTCTTCAGTGATTAAAGCATTGGATCATCAAGGTATAGATCCAGGATATTGTCATATTTTAAAGAATATTTTTAAAAATGCAACAGCAACAATTAGATTACATAATGATACTGGGAAAGTCAACATTGAGAAAGGTGTAAGACAAGGTGACTCCATATCTCCAAAACTTTTTACAGCAGTGCTGCAAGAAGTATTTTGTGGATTAAAATGGGAAACTAAAGGAGTGAAAGTAAATGGAGATTATTTAAGTCATTTAGACTTTGCAGATGATGTAGTTGTTTTTGCAAATAATGCTTCAGAGCTGCAGGAAATGTTGCAGGAGTTATCAGATGAAAGTAGAAAAGTAGGACTAAAGATAAATGTTAAAAAGACTAAAGTAATGTTTAATCGATTTGCTCAAAATATGAAAATAAAGATTGATTATGATGAATTAGAAGAAGTTAACAGTTACAAATACCTTGGTCAGATTATTAATACAGATGGAAACATAATGGAGGAAATTAATCATAGAATTAAACTTGGTTGGAGTGCTTTTGGTAGAAATAACTTGATACTAAAAGGAAATATGCCTATGTGTTTGAAAAGGAAGGTTTTTTAACAAATGTGTTTTACCAGTTCTTACTTATGAATCTGAGACTTCAATAGAAGAGCAATATAGAGACTTCAGACCACTCAAAGAAGTATGGAGATGTATGTTGGGAGTAACAAGAAGAGATCAAAAATGCAATGTATGGGTAAGAGAACAAACAGGTGTTACTGACCTCATTGAAAAAATTAAAAGATTGAAGTGGAGTTGGGCTGGACATATTGCTAGAAGAGATGATAATAGATGGACAATTGAAATTTTAAACTGGATTCCAAGAGATTGTAAAAGACCCAGAAAGAGACCACATGTGCGATGGATGGATGAAATAAGAAAGTGTGCAGGGGTGATGTGGAAAAGAGAAGCTAAAGATTGGAGAAGATGGATTAAACTTGGAGAGACCTTCATCCTGCAGTGGATTGATAATAGTTGATAATGATGATAAAATACATCTATACCTGAATGAATTATAAATGCTTATATATAAAAGACGTCCATACCTGAATGGATTATAAATGCTTCTATGCAAAATACATCTATACCTAAATAAACACAATTCTATTGATATTTAGACATTACTTGAATAAACACACTTCTATTGCTGTTTATACTGTACATTGTAAATCTACAGATCTGAATTAAATTGTGATATATTGATATAAATAAGTAACTTGAATCTACCTACATGTACCTGAAGTAAGGAGTAATGGACACATCGGGTAAATCATGATATATTGATATAAATAAGTAACTTGAATCTAACTACATGTACCTGAAGCAAGGATTAATGGACACATCAGCTATATATATATATATATATTGATTAATTAGTGATCAAGCTAACCTAAATGGGAACCCAAAATAAACTGTTACAAAGATGAACTATTATCCAAATAGTGTTATATCTAAAATAACTTTGGAGGGGACTTATTAGCCAAACACTGTTGTATAAATAAACATTGCTATCTAAATAAATGTGATCTAAAATTAAACTAGTTGTTCAGTTTCATTTTGCATCACTTGCCATTCATGGCCCTTGTTCACAAGAGTCTCATGCCTTCTGAGCTATGTTCAGCATAACCATATCTGGATAAGTAAGGTTGTAGTAAGATGGAACTCTAGTGGCACCATTTGGGAAACCAAACAAACAAATTTTCTAGATGTTTCCAGTCTCTTTAATGCTACATCTTCTGATGAGCAGAAAATTTTATTGTAAGGAGGGGAAGTAGACATTGGGTAACTCTAATCCTTATTTTCATCCTGCAGTATGTTTGTTAGAAATAAGTATAACCGATGTATATAAGTTGATAGGCGGTCTGGTTACTATATAATAATTTAAACTCTTGATCTAATAAGAGTCTTACTATATTTTTAGCTATGTAGAGATGTAATGTTGCTTATTAGTTGTTAAATATAATTGGAATCTTTATGAATTCTATTTATGGTTTGGATCCTCATTGATTTTTTTGTCATAAGAGAGATTTTGAATCTACTGTCCACCTTCATCATAAGACTTCATAAGAAAGATTTTGAATCTACTGTCCACCCCCATCATAAGACTACTGTTAAATATTAAAAGAAGGTTTTAACATGATATTTTGGTCATTCTCTATGCTTCCGGTGTATATTACTTCTATTTCAGTTTGTTCTCTTTATTTTATATAATTATCTATCTTTTGGAATAGACCCAATTTTTCTTTATTTTTACCATAATAACTTTAGTTATATAATTTTCTATTTGTTGATTGCTTAGTTTTTCTTAATCAATATATACTTTGTTACCATTTATTCTAATTACTCTACTTTATGTTGGCAGCTACTTTTTTTTCATTGTAAGAAAATTTTCCTTTGGAAATGGGGGAATGTCTCAGAAAAAATGGCTGTTTTATGAATGATGGCATGAAATATGACATCCTCAAACTATCTTGCCTGTTCAAATGCTGTTTTATATGCTAGGCTCTTTCTAATTATACTCTTTTATTATAATTTATAGTTGGACAACAACTGCTGATTGACTAATTATTAGACATTCTTATCAAAAGTAGCTCAATTAATGTACAGTAATTTTAAAAAAAAAGTTTATAAACACATATATTAAATACATTGTAAAGTACCAAAACATGTGGAATCCAGTTTCTCTTGATGTGACATCTATTCTAAAAGCAAATATAGGAGACATAATGTGATGATATGATTGAAATAATTCAGTATTTTTTTACTTTGCATTCACATTGATGATTAGTTATTTCCATACTTTCAATCTGCCAAAACACAGTTCTCTTGCATTTTAGTCTATTCACCTAGTATTTCATTGACCAAAAAAAAAAAAATCTCCATATGGCGTTTGTAAAATAACCATTCATTGGAATTATTAATACCAAATTCTGATATATTTGCTTGCCTGATTAGTATTTTTCATTATAATCAAAGATTAAATATTTAGTTTTTATACTGATATGTGTTTGGAATTGCTTTTGTTTACTAATTCAAGGTGAAGAAAAAAAAAAGATTTTTATTTTTAAAAAAGATTTGTCTCTTAACTATTCTTTACTTTTATTGAGTCAAACTCCCACTGGTTTTTCATTGAAAATAGGCATGGGTTATTTGCATGAAACCCAAATTTAATCAACAAGAAGGAGTCTTGCATCCCTTTGTCAAAAAAAAAATGAAACACCTTATTTTTATAATTTATATTTCTTAATGCAATAATTTGTATATTTCATAAACTATATAGGGAGCCTGCTCCTGGGGTTATTAGTTAATTAATTTTGCACTATGATTCTGTCAAGAAGTAACCAAAAGTTAACTCGGCACTATTAAGTTAGAATATATATATATAGTTTAAAAATAACTTTTCACAGTGGCTTGACTCAGCTCAAGTTTTTGAATTATTTCATCAAGAAATAAAAAGAGTGTAAAGTTATATAATTACATTATTACCTATCTGTAATAATTATTTGGATGAGCAAAATTGTCAATAAAATATTAAGCTTCTAGCTTTAATAACTTGTTAAGATATCAATATTCTTTTCTGATAAACAAACTATCCTCAATGATCTGCTAAAATTGATTCTTTCTTTATTTGTCACCAGACCTTGGATTTTTATTAACTTCTCAAAAGTTTTAGAAACCTATAGATAAATGTAACTTTATTATGTTAGTGTAATTTTTTTTACTCCATACTGATGAAAGCCACAAGATAGAAACTAGTCTGGGGATACTGGACTAGTAGGCACTATATAGGGATTTTATATACAAAGCTTTTTGCATTAATTGATTACTCTGGTATGCACTGAGTGGCTATTGTATGGAGATTTTAGCCTCTATCTTATATAATTTTGTAAGATTTTCAATCTATTTTGTAATAATAAAATTTTGTTTTAAAGTTCAATAAAATTTAGTTTTCCATTTAATTTTAGTTTCAGGTTCAAATCTATAACTGTGCTAATAAAATTTAACTTCCTGCTATGCATGAAGCTAAATATTTGCAAATATTACTTTGTTCAATTAATAATATATTTCAATGTGAAGAGAATTTGTTATGAATAACATGAAAAATGAATACACATTAACATATATTCACCTCATGCATATTCATAGTTATCCTGAAGACTAATTAAAAAAATACTTAGGCTTCTTTTAGTACCTATTCTGCAGGTTAGGATAATTTTAATCTTTGTATCTGGTTCTCATTATTATATCTAGAGCCTTTTTTTACTTGGCCTCTAGAATATGAAAGCTTATTTTTACAATCAGATTACAATTTAAGTATTGTTTTGAAAGCAACCTGCATTTCTCAAAATTTGTTATTTAATAAACACTATAATATTCTCATATATTCCTTATTCTAGTTGCTAGAATGTAGCACTTATTATTAGTCACACAATTTAATGTATTTGTTTATTCTTCTTTTACATAATTAACAAAGTAATATAGCACTTTGAAAATATTAAGGAAATCAAATATTACTAATACAAATTATTTTTTTCTGACGTTTATGTAAACAGTAAATAAATATTTGTGTGGTTAATTGCGCAGAAAGTCATATGACATTCAAGAAATAGAATGAGCGCAGCAACCCATTCAATGAAAGAAATTTGAGTTTCCCTTTACTTTGTGTATCAGAGAACCTATCCTAGAACATCTTAACTCTTGGGCCCGCCATTATCATTACGTTACAATACTAGTGTCCTATTTTATAGTTTTTAATAACACTTATTATTATGAAAAAAAAAAAAGTTAATTTGAATCAGATTTTTTCTTTTTGTAAAAACAAATAATTTTTATATAAACGACTTCCAAAAAAAACTGATTTGTTTTGATTATTTTCGTTAAAAGAGCCTTTCTTTTGTAAGTTTAATTAGCATTAATTTTCTTTATTTTTCCTTTAATAACTGCCGAGAAAACTTAGCTAACATTAATCTTATTTGACATCAAAAAGCAGATGGTGTCGGAATTGATTTATATTGTAAGGCGTGTAAATTTATTTCAAAAAGGCATAGATTCTAAAGGAAACATTTGAAGTTGTTTTGGACGACTTAAAATAAACAAATAAATATTTTTTATGGTCTTGAATATTTCATTGTAATTAAAATAAAATTTGATAAATTCTTTAATTAATAAAATTAGAATTTAAAAATTTATTTAGGAAAAAAAAAGGCTAACTGTTATTTTAAAAAAAAATTAAACGTAAAAATATTTGTACTAGATTTATATGTAGCGACATCTCACGAATAGGTTTTTCAACTGCCTGAATGTGTCTTTAAATCTTTTATTGTTATGTCAGATTTTAATACTAGAATTGGTTGGTGGGTAAATTTTGTGATAAAGACAGATATTGCCGAAAAAGAAAAACTGTATATTATAAATTTCTTATTTAATAAAATAAATCCAACTAAAAGCGTGGGAGTATCGAAATGAAAGTACAATTGAACATATTTTGATTAACAGAAAAAATGCATTTCAAGTCGTTGTGTTTAATAGACTCTTTATAGAAAGTTTAAAATGTTTAGAACTCGGGAACATTATTGACAACAACTCGGTGCCCATTAATAAATTTTATTATAAGTAAAACAACACGAAATTTAAACCTTAACAACGTACATTTATTAATTCGAGACAAAACAAATACATATAAATACGAAGTTAAATGCAATTACTAATTATTTCTATTTGCAGATTTTTCAACACACACACACAAGCGTATCTTCTTACGGTGGAACTTAAACTACTTCATAAGAACGCTTTATGTACATTGGCTGTATTTGTGTGTCCTTCGCTTTTCCTTTGCTCATTCATACACACACACTAGAATTAGACTTGTGCAGTTTTTATTATACTACAATAATCTACATACATTAGTTCAATGCAATTTCAAAAACGTTCTGTGCTTATATTAATTTTCTAGTAATGTATTTACAATTTGCGGAATTTTAATTGCTTTCTTCTGACTATAATTACAACAAATAGAGATGAACTTTACTTACACGACATAAAATATATATAAATATACGCACACACAGTGCTAGATTATGTCAAAACAGTTTGGATAATCACAAGTGTAATCCTTTAATGTCTGTGATCTTCTGCAATCTCTCGAGCGTCTAATTGATGGTACAGGTCTTTCTTCTTCGTATTTGTTACTTTCTTTTCTTGTTCAGACTGTCTTGAATTGAGTAAATCCACCATTGGGTTGTAGGTAAATTGCAAGGGTGGTTCTCATTGTAGATAGATCAGTTTCAACTGTCTGATTATTTCTTAGAATTTTTTTGATTTCATCTCTGATGATATATCAGTTCAGTCACTTCTGCTAATGGAATTTTATTCTTACATTTACTGTTACTGAAATGATTAATGTGTCTTCTACCTTCATTTCCATTGGCCAGCCGTATTACTTTTAGTTGTTTTGACAAACTTTTAATATAACTCTGGCCACCACTTTTTTTTCTCAGAATATCTTGTATCCACATTGCTCTCTGTTGTCTGTTGACTGTTTTATGTATAATAAAGATATATGTGTGTTTTGAGAATTGATCAATATGGAACAATCTTGTTATCACTCTAAAAATAGTGAAATGTAGAATAAAAGTAATTGCAAGTAAATCTGATTATCCTAATTTGTGTAAAGACAATAATAAATTTGTATTCAAATTAGTAGAATTATTAAAAATGTCAATAGGACTTTAATGAAGGGGAGAAGAAAGATGGTATCATACTAGTTATATTAAGTCTGAGATAATGTGTGAGTAGTAAGATGCTTACTAAATTTGATATTGATGAATTTGGTGGAAATGCTAATGGAAAACTAACATTGAAAGTTCATAGATTAAAATGAAGGACTTTTAGTAAAGTATAATAGAGACAAACCCTATAGAGAACTGTTTCTTGTGAAGTAAAAACTAATTCTTTATGAAGTTCAACCAGCAAAATTGCTAGTTGACCATATTAAAATATTAATTTATATATATTGAAATAAATTTTAAAAAAAAAATACCCAGAAATTTCATAGGAATGATAAAAATGGTTAAAATTTTAGATAATATTTAACAAATATTAGTAATTAACAAATACCCCCAAAAATTACTAGTATAATCATGTGACCAAAAAAATGAAATTACTATCATAAACAAATATTAGTAATTAGCAAATGACAAAAAAAATTCCTAGCATAATCATGTGGCTATAGTATATTAAATATTAATATTCGACAATAAAAAACTGCTTATGTGGAAAAACATTAAAATCACTCCTACAGTTAAATCAATATGATTAAAAAATTAAAACAAATAAAACACCAACTACATGATTAAGCTAATTATAAACTAACCTATTAAAGAATAAAATGTGCCTATGGCAACAGAATACAATATGATATTTCATCAAATATGTTTTGTTAAATGAGTTTTGCTTTTAGATGTTCATCAGGAAGTATAGATGTTGTCTGTAATTATCAAGTATTAAAATCAAACATTATGAATATTTTATTAAATACAAAAAAAAAAAAAAAAATTCAAGAACTTTTGCATGGCAAAAAAATTGGTTTTATGGATAATTTCAAAAATATTAAGTTTAGCAAATAATATTTTATCCCTAAAAATAAATTATTAACATTCTACTAACCAATGTAAGCCACACATAATAAATAATACAATTAATTTTATAACTAATAAATAAAATTATAAAAAAAACATAACACATGATTAAAAAACTAAAAATTTCAAGAACAATAGTTTAGAAAATATTAATAATAGAAAAAACAACAACAACATATGTGATTAAAAAATTAAAACAAACAATCACTAAACCAGCATAAAAAACAGAAAACTTGGAAGCAAAAACATATACAACTACTTATCAGTTTATCAAATATTAAAATTAATACTACAATTAACAAATATTATATTTATAAATTATATTTTATTACTTTGTGTTAAGGGATTAAAATATTTTTTTTATTACCTTAAAGTATATAATGTTGTGTTCCATTTCTGCACATGAGAGAAAAAGAAAAATGGAAAGGAGGTTGGATTTGGTGCTTCTGCTGGTATCCAAAATGGTATTGAGTGCTTACTAAATTGATACCAATTTTACTATATTTGAAATATTTAGCTAACATTGGAGAATTGATTTACCTTTTACCCATGCTGCTTTAATTAGACTTTATGTTTATTTCACAGGTAGCAATGCTGAATTTTATCTATTAAGATGAGGTAGTGATTTTACTACAAAAGATTGTAAGATGTTCTCCAAGTACACTAAGATGTATTTATCAACACGCACATGATTGAGGTTATGGCCTTAGTAAATATTACTTACATAATCAATGTGCGTTTAAATAAATTTATAATTACAACTTTAAATTATCGTAATAGATTTCTAACTATAAGATCTTTCCATTGACTCATTGTAAATCGAAAGATTTCGCGAGTATTAATGTGTAATAAGAAATGTGAATTTAATCAGTGAAATATTGAATAGCTTCACGCTCTCAGCTCTAACCACTTCAGCTTCACCTATTTATATAGAAAGCAGGTTGAAGCAAAGAAGGGTTCCCCTCTTTTCTTCCAAAATGTAAACTTGTGGTTAAGACCTGAAGAGATCCCTACTATTGCATTTTACATGCACATGTTTGAGGTTACAGCCTTAGTACTTTCAAAATATATTTTATTAATTTATAGAGCAAGGTACATAATTGTGTATACAGGCAATAGTTAGAGCTACTGTTAACAAGCATTGTCTGCAATGGGTCTACAGAGATACAGTTCAAATAGGATGGGGAGAATCAGTCCTGATAAGGCCAATGGCATTATCCATAGTGTAACGGGATAGCGTTCTGGGGTTTTCTCCCCCCCGGGGGGGGGGGGGGTTTTTTTACTTTAATCGAGGGGGGGGGGGACGGGAAGGGATTTTTTTAAAAGGGCGTTCTTTTTTTTATGGGGGGGGGGGCGTTTCTTTCGCGCCCGCTAGGGGTTTAAGGAGAGGGGTTGGTTGTTTTTTTTTTTTGGGGGGGGGGGGGGGACGGGTTTTTTTTTTTTTTTTGGGGGGGGGGGGGGGGGGGGGGGGGGGGGGGGGGGGGGGGGGGGGGGGGGGGGGGGGGGGGGGGGGGGGGGGGGGGGGGGGGGGGGGGGGGGGGGGGGGGGGGGGGGGGGGGGGGGGGGGGGGGGGGGGGGGGGGGGGGGGGGGGGGGGGGGGGGGGGGGGGGGGGGGGGGGGGGGGGGGGGGGGGGGGGGGGGGGGGGGGGGGGGGGGGGGGGGGGGGTTGCCACGGTCTCGTGGGTGGTTACAATAGAATGCAATAGTATGTCTCAAAACTTATATTTTTAATTGATCCCAGGTCTGAATCACCAACTGTTCTGGGCAAGTCCTCTTGTCAATCTCCCTAGCCTTCTGTATGAAATTTATAAGGAGGTCCTCGGGATTGTGGTCAATCCCACTTTCAAACAATACTTTGCAAAGTATAGTCCAAATCCCGAAGTTGACAAATGAAGCCAGCTGAATTTTCATGAAAAGCCCCTTTTCAAAGGCCAGAGGAATCATTACATAAGCCAGGTCAGATACAGACATTTTCCTCAGAACCATGCCTTGGAGATGAGACCATGAATCACAATGGAACAGAATGTGGTCCATGGTCTCTTCCTGCTTCCCACACATCAGGCACAAGGTATCAATGTTATAGCCTCTATGATGGAATAAAAAGGACCCTGTGGGAAGGACCTTGAGCAGGAAGTCCACATACTTGGGCTCAAGTCTGAGGAATTATGTCCATTTGGCAAGTCTGGCAATAGAAATTGAGAGCAAGATGGGGTACATGTTTTCTTCTCGAACATTAGTATGTGTCCCAGTAATTACATTTTGACTTGAATAGGGAGCTGGAGGTCTTGATCCATGACAGGACATCCATCTTTTGCTGTTTGATCCAAAGTCTCCTCAGTCTGGGTGGGGGTCTATCAGTAGGTTTGACCTTTCTATGGGAACCGGGCACTCAATGTCAGAATGAGAATTCAATAGCCTAACCAGAATATTGTATGTCCTTTGAATTTGGAAGACCTTAATGGCATGTAAGGCCAGTCCATTCAGGTGTTTAGGCTTCTGTAAAATGTTTAAGCTGATGACCGGGGGCCCCCTATCCCAGTATAGTTTTCTACAAAGCATTTCGATCCTTTTAATGAAGGTGCTGGTGAGTGAAAAGTCAGCCAGATAGTATGTGATTTTGGGAAGTACTACCGAATTCAGTAGGGCGACCTTGCCCAAAAGGGAAAGGTAAATTTTTGATAGTGAGTTAACTGTTTTCTCGATTTTGGTGAATAGCTTCTCCATGTCTCTCCTCATGACTGAGGGGGAGGAAGCAAGATGGAATCCTGGGAATCCCTGGGGGGCTGCTTTGAATCTGCCTGGGATTTGCTTCCCTGTCAGGATGGACCACATTGCCGATTTGCCTTCGTTGACCTCAAGACCAAATTTTCAAGCAAACTGGCCTAGGAGTTCTTCAAGTCTTGCGAGCTCCCTGCCAGAGGAAAGAAACCCCCACCACATTGTCCATATAGGTAATGTGGCATATGCACTCTCCAAGCACAGGAATGGCTATCCCTGGGAGGGCAGCCTCGATGCTTAGAAGCAGGGGGTTCACATAGGCTGTAAAGAGAAGGATGCTCAGGGGCAAGCCCTGTGGGATGGAAACACAGGGCTTAAATCCTGGAGATACTCTAGATGGCAGAATGCAATATAGGGTCCAGAGACCAGTTTGTGGTAATATTCGATCTAGTCAGCATCCTCATAGTGTGCAGGAAATTGATTGTTGGAATTATGGTATTTTGATACCTGAGTCAGATTCCATTGCCAAATGATCAGAGAAAGCATTGGGCCAGAGATGGGCTTCAATTGATCCCACCACCACAGGAGAAAAAACCCAGGTCTATTAGGGAACGTGTATGTCTTGTATAAAACGAGAATGCCCATTCAGGAAAAAGGCTTTCTCCACTTATCATGAACATATTAAAGAATTTTAGGTACTTGTTATTGAAGGAAAGGTAAGATTGATTGAAATCACCTGTAATTAATGTGGGAAGTGGGCTTGTTCTGAGAGTTACATTGATGGAGTGGATCACTTTGATTATGATGTCTGGGTTTTTGGGTAGGTATAGATTTATTAGATTGAAGGCCATCCATGAAATTGGAAGATCGCTGTCAGGCAATGAGAGTCTATGTATAACATTTTGAATAAGGCTATAGGTGACTTATTAGTTATGAGAGCCATGCCTCCTGATGCAGTGGAAGAAAATGAGAAGTGGAAGAAGCTGAATTCTTGATTAGTTGAATCACATGATGGTCTGTACGGAGGTGCATCTTCATTTCTGATAAGCACAGAATATCTGGGGCCTGTCTATGGAACCAATTTGACAAGGCATATGCCCTATCTCACAAGTTCAGGCCCCTTACATTGACAGAGAGTATCTTGAGCATGGTTATTTGGTTGGCAGGTCAAGTGGTTCCAGGAGATCAGCCAGACTTGGGGACACAGGGGAAACCATTGGATCCTGGAAAGGATCATCAGGCACTGGTATAGTTTCTAACTGCATTGAGTCATAGTCTGGACCATGGCTGTTATCACAATTACTGTTAATAGATGAGGAGGGGAAAACCCTCAATCTGGAGGGCGAACTCATCGCATACTACCGGGGTAGGAGAATTAGGTACCTCAGTCTCACTAATTGTTTTAGTGAGGTCACCCAGTGGAGGCCCAGCCATCAGAGGGGAGGAGCACTGAACCTTTTTTTGAGGGAAAAGTTGAGTTGCTACCTGGATTACAAGCATTAAAGAGAAAAAGAATAATCATTCATCATCATGAATGATTAAAAACATCAAGATTCAACATTGTGAATGGATTTGAAAGTGGTCCACTATAGACCAGGCTAATTATTTAGACCTTGCTAAACTTGGGACAGATTATATAAACAATAGTTTGGATGCACAACCTTAAGTGCTATTCTCTCAGAATATAACAATTAAAGGAAATAATGCTGGGATACAGAAAGATGCTTATCATCATCAGTGCTCTGGCCATTGAGTAACAATGTACTGACCAACTATAAACTTCATTTTTAATAATAAAGAATCTACCTTTGTGCCATCCAGGATTACCTTGAGTCCAAATATCAACCTAAACTCCTAACCATAGAATTAACTGTTATGCCCTTATTTAGTTCAGGAAGCAAGAACACTATATAACCTATTACTGTGAGCAAAAGGTAAATAAAACAGGTTATTCTAAATCATTTTAAGTAATTCATAGGTTTACCTTACTGTTATTAAATAGTTTTATTGGGTTATATTTAAATTTTTTTAGAACACTAAGCTGTCTTGAAATAAAGTCACACCCTTGTCAATCCATGGAACATAATTTGGAAGAAACAAAGACTAAAAAATTATTTTAAAGCAATTATTTAATAACTAATTGATTAACAAAAAATAAAAGAAATTAACATGATAGTATGAAATTTTAAACATTCATTTCATCAAAAAAAAAAAATAGTTTCATAAAAATTATATTAACCAGTTGACTTTTTTTCATTAAATTAACTTTTAATTCATTGAGTTATTTCTTTGAAAAACTAAGAGTTGGAAAAACAACATTTTGAAAAAAAAAATCAAAGATCATAATCTTTGCCTTAGCTTAATTACTCATTTGTTAAGTTTTAGAAGGGGAAAATGAATGAATAGGAAAAAACATGTTCCTAAAATTAAATTAAAAAAAAAATTATTCGTAATTTTGAGAGAAAATTGAATGAATAAAAAAACATGTTTCACAATTTGAAACATTAATAAAAATCTCTAAAATGATCAATTCTTACATACAAAAAAATTATTACTTTTATATAAGAAAAAAAATTTTTTTTTTACTATTAATAAAAATACAATGTGCACATAAGAAAAACCTTTAACCATGGTTTTATTCTTTTACGGGTTCTTTCCAATTACAATTTCCAGTTAAATTTTCTTGTTGAAGGCTTCTACTGTGAATGTGATTAATTTGTCCTTTTCCTGGTGTGCAATATTTCAAGGTTGAAGAATAGCAAGTTTTATCCATTTCCATTAAAATTTCCAGGGACACTAACACATACAAAGACTCCTGCTCTTGGTTGAAGATAAGGTTGCAGATTAAGAGATAACTTTTTCTACATTTTATTCTATTGAAAGCAGGTTACAGGGATGCAGATGATGTCCAGCTTTTAACGAACATAGCACATGGTTTTCATTGTAGAAACCATTTTATAATTAAACTCAATATGCCACAAGCTTGAGTAAAATTTCTGTTCTATACAACAGCTTAAATAAGATTACTTTTTTTATTCTTATTATTTTTTATAGATCAATCTTGCTACAAGTCAGTAATAATCTGAATCCAACATGACACTTTTTATAACAACCAATTAGATAATTTTTTACAAACTCAATTGTTCAATATTTCTCTCCTTAAACTTTGACATTGAAAAGCAAGTCCAAAACTTAAATTAACATCATAAAATTATTGATACTCCTTTCTAATTAAAAGGAAAACAAGATAATCAGTTAAATTCACTGATTTGATTTTTGCATTGAAGAGAAATAAAGAGAAAATAAAACCTGACTAATTAAAAATAAAATTTATCAAAAAAATTAAAATCTTATTTCTTCCTTTTTTAAAAAAAATACTATTAAACAAAACTTCTCTTAATAAGGTTAAAATTAAATATTAATTTATAAAAAAGAGAAAATTATTTTCAGTTAGTACATTTTTTTTTTTTATTTTTTTAAAAAAAAATTAAAACCAATTAGTAATTAAATAAATTTACTAAAGAGAGAGAACAGAATAAATTTATCAGATTTTATAATCTCTCTCTCCTACCAACATTTAGAATTTATAATACATATTAAGATATGCTGTATAATGATTAAAAAAACAAGTTTGACAATTATTTAAAGAAAATTGTCTAGAATGTTCCTACTATCATGTGGCAAGAAAAATTAAATATTTAACCAATTGAAGACCCATTATGATTGTTTAATTTTAATATAGTAATGTAGCCAAAAGGTTACATTACTCTGGAGTAATATGGGAAGTGAAATTGAGTTGAACCCTTTTTTATTCTTCATTTTAATACAGTTTTCATTTCATAATAAAATTTAAGATTAGTTACACTCACTAAGCTAAGATTCTCAAGTAGTTTTTTTTTTATTCATGTCTGTTCAGATATTTTTTCTACTGGACTATTATTAATCTTTTCTCCAGGTCTCCCCTGGAATTATTTTTATTCTTCCAACAACCCTATTGTTTATATTACTTTTATCTCATTTTTGAGAATCCTGTATATTGAATATTAGGAGAGTCAAAATCTCTTCCTAATCTTTTACATGGTTGTCTTAGTAATTCCACTATCAGCTCAATACATTTTGTCAGTATACAAAATTATCCAGTATAACCTACCTAATAGTTTATGCCTAACAAATTTTATTTAAAAAGAACCAACAGCCAATACTTTTAATTGAAATATCTAGCCTTAAAAAACAGTCTAGATCTCTTTGATAACTTCTATATATCTCTAGTGAGACTTGGTCCTTTACTTTTTTATTACTTGCTATACTTTTTGAACTGTCATTTCTGTTTCTACTTTGCATTCTTCAATCTTTTGATTTATCATGTCTATAGACTTTTGATCCTTTTCAGTATTTTTGTCATATTGTTTCAATGCATTTATCATTTAATTTTTATTTAAATCATTTTCATTATCTACATTTATTTTACTGAAGAATTCATTAAATTGTTTCCAGTCATGACATTTTATAGCACTTACCACTTTTTGTTCATCACATTTATGTTTTTATCTAACTGATCATCAGAAGCAATGATGTCAATATCATTACTAGGGGCTTCAGCATCCCTATTATACTCATTTACAGCATTTTCATCAATATCTTTCATATTTTCCTCATGTATTTGGATTATATTGACACTTCTTCCTGAATACTTTGGCTTATTTTATTCATAACATTCTCTAATTTGTTTGATTTGGTCTGCTATTTTATTAGCCATATTTTTTACTGTGTTTATCTATTTTTTGTAGCATATCTATTTCCATTTTTTCAATATTCTTTTTGTTATTTTTCTACTTTCCACTTTTGTTTATTGATTTTTTTATTATCCTCTTTTCTTGGTTTATTATTACCTTCTTATCTTTTCCTGGTCTCCTTTATTACTTGCTTCTCTTTATTTATCTCTATTTTTTATCTTCTTCCCTTTGTTCATTTCCTTTTTATTATCTTCTACTTGTTAGAATCTCTTATTATCCTCTTCTCTTTCATTTTTTTATTTGTTTAAACATTTGTAGCAATTGGAATAATGTGGAAGCATCCTTTACTCTCTAGTTCCTTCCATTGGTTGCAGATTTTTTTCTTTCTAGTCATGTTCTCCCTCCATCTTCTTAATTTTTCTTCTTGTCAGCATATATGTTTATATAAATCACTTTTAATCTTCCAAACTATATGAAATTACATTTACACAAGGCATATAAATATGAACGTTTAAAACTATCATAAAATAAGCTTATCATCACTTCCTTTTCCATGTGATCATATTTCACCTTATTTAAAACTATTACTATATTATTAACCTTAATCAGCTTTTTTTAAACTTTATTGTCTCAATACCTGACTTTATTTTATTAATTTATTTGTTCTGCTTTATTCTCCAATTTTACCCTGTTTATGTGTGTGTGACTGGTTTCTATTTCCATAGTATTTTTATTATAAGTACATATGCATGTACAAAATAGTTCATGTCAGGAACCATTTTTCAAAATCTTTCTTAAAGATCTGATAGATTCTGATAGCAAAAAAATGCATAGTAGTCTGCAATCCTGGGATAGATACAACATACAGCAACTGGACTATAAGTAAACAATGCAGCATGAACACCCAAAGGCCTAATTCAACTTACACATTATAAGCTGTATACAACCTAAAATAAAAGTAATAATGCAAAAATCTTTGCAAAGCCTGCTCCTTTGAGTTTTTGGTGCTAGGAAACACAGAACTGCCTTGCTCCTTTTCTTGGAGACATAGAACCTGGGGATCATGGCAGGACAACATTAACTGAACCATGAAAACAATAGAAAATATGAAAAGATGAATTGGAGCTGGGTCTGACATAGCACAATCCACAGAGTTCCATAAAAGCATTGCAACCTCAAGCTAACAACAAAATTCCATCCATCATCAGTACTGAAAGTACAGCTAAACAAACCCCAACAATCAAAAACTCAATCCAATCTCCAAAATCATGCTTTGATTTTCTGTTCAACTTTAAATATGAACTCTTTAAATAAACATTAATACTACTATTTTATAATCAAATGATAACAATCACCCTCTTGTCACATTTCACAGTAATGTTTTAAATTAATTCTGCATCAAAATACAGAATTATGTTTTTCAGATGTAGTTATGAGATTCAAGTTAATTGGTTTTGACTTCTAAAACCTGATAATCATTGGACCCAAACTTGGGTCACAAATTTTAAAAATGCAACCATTTGGATACATTGCTATGTTAAAAATAAACAGTAATAATGGGTCTTCATTTGGTGAAATATTTTACTTCCTACATGATAGGAACATTCGAAATATTGTCAAACTTGTTTTTTAATCGTTATATGCATAACTTAATATGTATTATAAATTGTAAATGTTGGTAGAAGGGAGAGAAAATTATAAAATCTGAAAAATATTTTCTTTTGTTCTTTCTTCAGCAAATTTATTTAAAAACTAGTTGTTTTTAAAGAAAAATTAAAATAAAAAAAATGTATTAACAGAAAATAATTTTTTCTGTTTTGTAAATTGTTTAATATATTATTTTTTAAGAGAGATAAAGTTTTATGTTTAGTAGTATTTGTTTTTTAAAAAATAAGATTTCAGTACTTTTGCTAAATTTTATTTTTAATTAGAGTTTTTCTTTAGCTCTCTTCAATGCAAAAATCAAATCAGTGCCATAAACTGATTATCTGGTTTTCATTTGCAAGAATTTTTTTTAATTACAAAGGAATGTCAAGAATTTTATGATGATAATAGAAGTTCTTGACTTGCTTTTCAATGTCAACGTTTAAAGAGAGAAATTCTAAACAATTGTGTTTGTAAAAATTTATCTAATTGATTGTTATAAAAATTGTCATGTTGGAGATAGATTGTGATTGGCTAGTAGGAAAGATTGTTTTAGAAAAAATAGAAATGTGAATAAATCAGAAGATCTAACTGTCTAATAAGAAGAAATTATTCCTAATTTAGTTGTTGAACAGAACAGTCAAGTCTTAATCTCAGCTGCTACAGAATAAAGAAGCAGAAGTCTTCTTTAAACTACTGCATAGAACAAGAATCTTTAACAAAGCTTGTAACATAGTATGAGTTTAGTTATAAAATGGTTTCTATAATGAAAACCATGTGCTAGATTGTGTACAAGACTCCAACATTTAAGAATTTAATGATATATTATAGATGTAATGTTTTTTTTCCCACTTAATTTAATTTTGTTAAAGAGAAAAACCAATATGTATGTAACCTTATATTTATTTGATATAAAAAACTTTCGGATATATTTTCTTTTATTATGATCAAAATATACTTTAAAAGGTTGTTACGGATAATTCAACCGATGACGTATTACCCTGAAGGCATACCAGTCTGATGTTGCGATTTTTAAGATAACGTCTCCAAGTGATCTGCGGACACATGTAATCACTAAAATGTGTCCGCAGATCACATGAACACGGTACGTTAAAAATCGCAAGATTAGACTGATATGCCTTCAGGGTAATACGTCATCGGTTGAATTATCCAGGTCACATGCTAAAAAATGAAAAATATCTGACGCAGGTCAGGCAAATACTAAAAAAAAATAAAAAAAATGTACATGCATGTGTCAAAATATTATTCTCAATTTTAAAATACAGCAGCGCGTAGCACTGGAATTGGCGGGGGGGGGCTCCAGATGTTTTTGTCGAGGTGCAGGCTCAGTGTACACATATATCGACATTGTATTACTCTCATAGCTGTAATTTTTATAATTGCCGATGACGGAAAAAAATTTTATTCTCAATTTTAAAATACAGCAGCGCATAATGCTGGAATTTGCGTGTGGCCTCCGGATGTTTTTGTCGAGCCGCAGGCTCGGCGTACACATATATCAGACATTGTATTACTCTCATAGCTGTATGATATAATTCAGAAATTAAAAATAAAATTAAAACGTAATTCAATGTAAGTATGAGAATTGTAGAAATATTAACAAATATTTTTTGTAAATAAGTTTGAGAATTGTAGAAATATTAACAAAAACTTTTTGTAAATTTTAAATAAACACCTAAATAAAAAAGACGCAGTCTAATGCAAATCTGGTATTAATGGCATCCAGAAAACGCCGCACTTTTACATGCATTTGGTAATTTTAAAAACGTACTGCATATTGCAAAATTGATTTAAAAAATTATTTCAAATTATTTATACATTAAAAACGTAATGTAGAAATATTAACAAAAAGTTTTTGTAAATTTAAAATAAACAAATAAAACACTTTACCCGAATTAATGCGAATCTGGCATTAATGGCATCCACAAATTGTTATCACATGCATTTGGTAATGTATATTCCAAATTTGTTTTAAAAAATTATTGAAAATTATTTACACATTAAACGTAATTCAATGTAAGTTTCAGAATTGTAGAAATATTAACTAAAAATTTTTGTAAATTTGAAATAAACAGATAAATAAAAAACATTTTACCGGAGAATAAATTATTTACACATTAAACGTAATTCAATGTAAGTTTCAGAATTGTAGAAATATTAACAAAAACTTTTTGTAAATTTAAAATAAACAGATAAATAAAAAACACTTTACCGGAATAAATTATTTACACATTAAATGTAATTCAATGTAAGTTTGAGAATTGTAGAAATATCAACAAAAGATTTTTGTAAATTTAAAATAAACAGATAAATAAAACACTTTACCCGAATTTACAGCTCAAAAAAGTAACTGTGATGCCATGAATAGCAAAATCACAATAGACAGAAAAATCAAAAAATTTCCCAAACCTCTCTCCGAATTTTAAATCTCTCGGGTGAAAAAAAAAATTATTCTCTGATGGATTAATCACGCCAGTCACTTTGTTGCCATGACAACGTCATGCAAAAAACGTCGATGTCTACCGGAAGGGAAATCGGTAAGTCAAATACATCATCAGTTGAATTATTCGTAAGTACCCTTTAAAATACTGAAGATGTATTTAAAAAAACGATGAAAAAATAATTCTGTATTAATAGTATTATATAATCAATTAATTGTGGTTGAGAAAAAGAAACAATCAGTCAAGATAAAAGATTTTGAAACAATATTCTAATTAACATATTTAATGTTATTATACTTTTAAATATATGAAGAAATAAAATGAATGCGTTTTGAATTATTTTAAAGAAGGATGAATAATAATAAATAATATAGTCCTAAATAGTCTTATTAAAAATGAATTAAAGTTAGAGTTAAATTTAAATGTCTTACTAAAATAGGACTTATTTAACATTAATGTGTGAATATGCTGTATAATGCAAAATTCAATTTATTAAAGCCATGCTTTTGGAAATGAATTGTGCTATTATTTAGGAATGAGATAAAAATGTAATGAATTATAAATTGGAAATGTTAGAGATATTTGGAATTTATGAAACATTATACTCCCTTCCGAACTTAAATAAAGATAGTACTGAATAATGAAAAAAGATTTTGAATAATATCCCCAGGAAAAAAAACAATTTCCATTTTATTGTCTACATTGTTTATGTTTGAATTGATTATAGTTGATTACTAATAGAATGATTTAAAGAATTGTATATGCATTTATGCTATGAAATTCCATCATCAGATTTTCAATGAAATGGATGGCTGAAGAGTTGTGGGTGGAGTGCATTTAAGCCTATCCATTAAAGTATGAAAATTGGCTATCTTAATATAAGCTGAGCATTGATTGTATATATATGTGGAGATGATAATCTGAACCAACTGACGAGTGCTGGTTTAGCACAAAATACATATATTGGTAATTATTTATCTTTTCGACATGTTTGTGATCAAGTGTGACAGCAGTATGAGATAGTGTGGATAGTTGAGAATCATGTGAAAGTCTGAGTTCAAACACCCTATATATTACATATTGGAGTGCAGGTATGAAAAAGCCTGTACTTTAGAAAAAAAATCTTACATTATTTGTTTAGTAAATATACTTCTTGTCAGCCATGCCTATTCATATTGTAACAGTCAGAAAACGTGTGACTCGTAAACATAGTGCAGAATTCGACCACCACACAGAACAGCAGCACCATCAAGGTAGTGAAGCCACCCGTGTTACTGAGTTCGAACATAGTTTATCGGTTCCACATTACAATCCACGAAACAACGTATCTGATGCGACATTAGTAAATATTTCCTTAGGCACGGTGGTCAGGGATATGGAAGAGATTCATGATTTTATTCTCGAGTTAGCCAATAATCAAACTAATATTAATTAAACATTCATATTTACATAATCGAGGAAATATTATATAGAATGGGTATCGAATAAATGAAATGTAACTGCAGACGTATAGTTTAAAATTATTTATTCACACATTTTAATAAGAAAATCATTTACTAATAATATTTTATGGATTCAAAGCTTCATTAGTGGGTTTTGCAATACTATTATATTTTAAAGAATACATTTATTTATTTATACATTATTTTATATTGAGGACTTCAGTAGCGGTATTTCCGATACTGTAATGTTTACAAAAGGAAATCATTTATTTGAAGGCGTAATCTAGCCACCTAAAATTCTCGAGTAAGTATTTCTAATGCATGCCTTGGGGAATTTATACCTTTGCAATGCAAGAGTCTAAAGTAAGATTTAAGAATAGCGGCGGACATATATTTATTTAATTAAAATATTTATTGACTAATTGTTTTAAGAATTTGATTTCCAATTAGTTTTTTCTTATTTTTTTTATATCTCCATTCAGATCACAATTAAGAAATGATAACATCTTTTTACTCTTGATTAATTTCATTATCAGAATCGAAGTTTTTTCTGTTTTAATTAAAAGATTGTTTCATATAACTTGAACATTCCTCTCTCCACGCATTATCGCAAGTCTAATTAAACTCTTTTGTCCTGTTAAAATTATTTTAGCATGGACAGGAAGTCACAGTGCCTTTAGGCTTTTCTTAAATTTAAGACAATGACTTGCTCAAATGCAACTGAAGAGAAAATGACCATTAAAACCCCGATTTTGAAATTATTCTTAAATACTTTTAATCAACATTAATGTTTAAAATTTACTTTTTTACATTTTTGTAAACCCTCAAAAAATATAGAGAATAACAATTTGTTAAATAAATGCTGTTTCTTCAACAGACAAAAACATTTAAAATTATAAATATATTTTGGAGTTATCTTTTTCTCTTTTTTTAAAAAATAAAAAAAACAAAAATCAAAATTGCAAATACATATTTCTAAGCCTTTAAACATTGGCTTTAATCATATGTGTGTGAGTTTATGCTATAGCCACAGTTCTCTCTCTTAATTTATAACAAATTTTAATTATATAAATAGTATACCCACCCCTCATTTAATGGCTTTTTACGTATTTTCGACCATGAATTTAGCTAACCTTATCTTGTGCTTGGCCACATCAAACGTGCCTGGCACAATATATTTTATATGAAGACAAGCAAATCAGACATTAACAATTGAAATGTTTTACAAATTGTTACCAATTTATTTAAACAGTGGTAAATTAAATTTACTATTTGCATTTTTAGATACTTTCAGAAATAGCAGCAGGAACAGAGCCATGGCTCTAATGGTAGAAACAGCATGTTTTTTGTTCAGAGAGTTTTGTAAGGTCGAGCAACAACAGAAAAAAAAAGAGTCAACAGTTTAATTTCATTGAGCAAAAAAAGATTATTTTTTCCTCAGATGGTGATTGATTGCACCCTATTAGATAAATAAAGTTTTGAAAATGAGTTTTCTTTGCAATTACATTTTAATAAGAGTTTGGAAGTGGATATCTATCATTGTGAGATCTCTTAGTATTTTGTTATTTATATTAAAGAAACATTGTATATAAATGGATAGAATAGATAAATTACCTGGATATCTGATTTGTTTTCAGTAGATGAAAGGAATGTTTCTTTAGTGAACATCTCTAATTACAGATGATCTTGTTTAAATGGTGATTAATTAAATATATTTAGAAGTGATTTTACAAACTTCTACATTGCATTTGACTGATAAAAATGTAAGATATATGGTAAAGATAAGTAATTTCGTTGTTAATTTACATTGATATCATTTGATGTGGAGTGAAATAATAGGAAAATAAGATATGGTATTCACACAAAGACAATATAAAATTAATATTTTTATGAAATTTTGCATTCCATGATATTCTGAAAAAAAAAATGAAAAAGTAAAGATCAGTAAGTCATTTATTCTCAACTTTGAGTAGAAAATAGCTGTACATCTATTTATTAAAATATTCAGTATTTCATCAGAAATCAAAGGAGTGTTTGAGATCTATTTCATTAGATTTCTTCTTGACCATAGTTTTTTTACAATAGATAAAAATAAGATATATTCTTGGTTTATAGATAAGAAGGTTTTATTGACTTTATTATCCAAAGGAAACACTGCTGTTCCTTATCATTAGATGATGATATAATTACTTGAATCTTCTTATGCGAAGTATGAGTTACTTATTTCATGCTATAATCCAAATTGCTTATGTTTGAGATCTAGAGCACAAACATTTTTTGCTTTTGCTATTTCTTGACTCATTACTAAAATATATCTTACTTTTTCTAACATCAACAGGGACTGAGTCAAAATGAGGCTAATATTGAAATATATATCTTTTAGCCTATTTAGTATTTGGTCCATAAATTGCTGCAAAATGTTTAGAGAAATAGAAAAATCATGTTAATTTGAACTTGAAAAAAGTTTTGTTAATAAATATCTAATGAAATGATAGACCAAGGAATAATTTGGAGAAATTTTTGCTTGATAGAATTGCAAAAATCTTTATTGATAGGGTTGGGCCTGTTTCTTTATACATATTATAATCATGTTGTTATAATTGCTTTAAAGACAAAACTAATTCATGATTATAGTTTTTCATAAATAATGATGACTTCATTATTCATGTTTATATCTTTTTTTTAAATTCTTGCCAGTGTCTTATTATATAAAGTATTGGACAAAGTTAGCATAGAAGGTGATTGTAATTATAACTGACTTTATTGGAAAACCTCTCAGAAAGTTTGCACTTCGTCAAAGTTTTGTGCAAGACAAGGTTTAAATAGCTTATTGATAGCACTGCAAAATGTATGATTCAACATGAGTGATGAACATAAATAATTTTATTTCCACAATTATTACAGTCTCAGGAAGAATTTTGGGTGTAGGTTTTGACATATAGCATATATTTTAAGCTATCATACATTGAACGGAATGTATGAATATTTTAGATTTCACTGCCATTGGTTGTCAGTAATTAATAAATGTGAAGATTTAAATAAAATTGATTTTGGATGCTCCAGTCCAGACAGAATGCAATGGTAGATTTATATTTATCTAAATTTCTCTGCAGGCTATTTTTAATTGTTGATTTTATTGATAAATATGTGGATATCTGAATCCCATGGTATGTTTTTTTCAAGAACATATATAGTATTGTAGAATTGAAATGTTTTGTAGAAGTGATTTACATTTTCATTCACAAAACATTCTAAATTTTTTTCCTGTTATTGATTTATTTTAAAAGTACCAAAAAATGCCTTTGATTACTCAGTTTTAGTCTGTGTTCTTTCAAACAGGTTTCTAGTATAATCAGTTAAAGACAAGCTAGGTTTGAAGCATAGATTGCTTTATGAAATCATTCTGAAGACTGACTGCATTGATTTTAATTCTGTAATGGCCAATTCACCATCATCAAGTAAATTGTTGCTTCAAGATTCTTATATATATATGGATGAGGTAATTGAGTGATTCCTCCTTATTAAGTATGAAGAAAAATGTTTGGTTCACTGGTAATTAGAACATTGTTTTCTGTCACATAAAGTAAGTTCTTTAGTCATATACACTTACTTATGCAAATAACCATATTTTTATCAGAGGCTTTAAGTATTTTAAACTTCAAATTCACTATTTTAGTTGTGCTATTAGTATTTATTTTTGATAAAGGTCTTGGCAAGTAAGTACAGTATTCTAAGAAGACAACGGATTAAGTATAAATATAAAAAATCATTCTATTAATTAGTGCAGTGTTGTGTTTGTGTAAGTGAGAATATTAAATGATAGGTATGAGAAATATTAAGCCAATGAACATCACATGATCACCATTTCTTATGCTTTCCCTTAACTGTTATTAAAACAGGCAAAACTCTATATACATATTGCCACTCAGGGCAAGCCAGAGTAATCAATGGATGCTAGAAGGCTTGTACATAAAATCCCCATCTAGTGCCTACTCATCCAATATCCCCAGACCAGTTTCTGGATTGTGGCCTTTGTCAGTGTGAAGCCTTGGATCTAAGAGCACTGCACCTAGATCTTAGGATCTAATGCAACCCTCCAACAGCTACCTTTTATCTCAACTACAAAACTATGAGACTCAATTTAACACAATAATATTTTCAATCCAAGCTCATTAGCTTATATAGTCATATACCTCTGAACTCGGTTCAGTATCCATGCATTTTGGTGTCTTTAGTTTTTTAATAACCATAGCCACCACTATCCTATTAGTTTGGCTTGTTATTAAACCAACAAATATATAATCACCATTTCTTATGCTTGCTCATAACTGTTATTAAACAGGCAAACCTCTCCATACAGTAGTGCCACTCAGTACAAGCCAGAGTGATCAATGGATGCCAGAAGGCTTGTGCATAAAATTCCCATCTAGTGCCTTCTATCCAATATCTCCAAACCAGTTTCTGGCTTGTGGTCTTTGTGAGTGAGGAGCCTTGGACGTGAGAGCATTGCACCTAGATCTTAGGATCTAATGCAATCCTCCAGCACCCACCTTTTATCTCTACTTAACTACAAAACTGTTTGTTGGTTTAATACCAATTCTACCTAAGAGAATAGTGGTGGCTATGATTTATTAAAGAATCAAAGATACCAAAATGTATAAGTGCATGAGGTTTGTTGGTTTAATATGAATTCTGCCTAATAGAATAGTGGTGGCTATGGTTATAAAAGAACCAAAGACACCAAAATGTATGGGTACTGAACTGAGTTCAGACTTATATGACTATATAAGCTGATGAGCTTGGATTGAAAATATTAGTGTTTTCAATTTATGTCTCATAGTTCTGTAGTTAAGTAGAGATGGGAGTGCATTAGATTCTAAGATCTAGGTGCAGTGCTCTCAGATCCAAGGCTCTCACTAATGAAGTCCATAAGCCAGAAACTGGTTTGGGGATATTGGATAGTAGGCACTAGACGGGATTTTATGCACAAGCCTTCTGGCATCCATTGATTACTCTGGCTTGCACTGAGTGCTAATATGTATATAGAGAGTTTTGTCAGTTTTAATAACAATTAAGAGCAAGCATAAGTAATGGTGATCATGTGATGTCTATTGGTTTTAAACCAATCGTGCCTAATGGGATAGTGGTGGCTATGGTTATTAAAAAACCAAAGAGACCAAAATGTATTGATACTGTACTGAGTTCAGACCTATATGACTATATAAGCTGATGAGCTTGGATTGAAAATATTATAGTGTTTTCAATTTATGTCTCATAGTTTTGTAGTTAAGTAGAGATAAAAGGTGGCTGCTGGAGGGTTGCATTAGATCCTAAGATCTAGTTGCCATGCTCTCAGATCCAAGGCTACTCACTGATGAAGGTCACAAGCCAGAAACTATTCTGGGGATATTGGATGAGTAGGCACTAGATGGGGACTTTATGCACAAGCCTTTTGGCATCCATTGATTACTCTGGTTTGCACTGAGTGGCAATAGTATAGAGAGTTTTGCCTCTTTTAATTATGAGAAATATTACTTGCAAGTAATTACACTACATAAAATTTAATTGTTATTGTATATGTTTGTACAATAAATAATTTTTAAATAAAATTTTGGATTAAACTTAATTTTCATCAAATCAGTAACAATGAAAAAATATTTGATAAATATTTTTAAATAAAGGTAAAGTTTAACCATGTGCTTAGTATTCATAAGGAGTATGACACTTTTCAAAATATTATATCATTTTTTTTATAATCTGATTAACTCACATAAACCTGAGACTTGTGTCTCTAGCCAAATAATAATTCATTATCCATTTACTTATCACTACTCTATAGCTATCTCAACTGATCATGGCCTGACTGTCTGAAAAAAAAAAGTTCTAAGCCTATATGTGATCTGAAAAATTTTTTTCCAAGATTTCCCCAACCATGATGACTACTTGCACAATGAGGCCTGTTTATTTTGAAATGATTTGAACTAAAAGGAAAATAAGTATTACAAAATTTGCAAATGGAACAGAAATTTCTCAGATTTTTTTCCCCACATGTCAAAGGATCAGCTGGGAAGTGAACCTGTGACAACTGTCTGCAAGCAACTGCACTGACCTCTCGGCTGTCAACACTTAAATTGCTGTGGATGTCTTGTTTAACACACTAGTAAACTAATAGAATTAAAGATTCCTGGATTGTTTTTTTTTCCTGAGTAAATTATAAGAAAAACCTGAATTTGGTTAGTTGTATAAAATCATTATACTTAAACTACTACTTTTTTTTAATATTGCTTTGGGGAAGAGTGAATATATGAAGTATAGTTTATTTTTATTTTATTTAAGAAGTATTAAAGCTAAAAGTTTCAATTTGTTGATAATGACATAGTATTTACAAAAAAATGAGGATGAATTAAAATATATAAATTTGACGGGTACACTTTGAACCAAATTTGAATGAAAACAGTTAGGTGCCAAATATATATATATATATTGTAACGGGCACGGGATGATCGAAAAGCTCCAACTTCCCTTTCACATATATGTAATGGGGAAGTCTTATTATTCAAAAAATCGTCTACCTTCTGCTACCTCAAGCAGAGAGAAATACGGAAACAGACGAGTCGATTTCCGTACTTGACCGAATCTGTACGCTATACGGATATAACCTCCAGATTATTTTTCCCGATCAACTTCTCCCGGCTGCTGTAAGATATTACAGTTACAGCGCTTGGCTAATTTATAAATTTTACAGGATAAAACCCTGCACCATCAACGTGTCATGTGTTAATTTCATAACTAAAAGAATGCAAAAAAATGAAATAATATTTCTACCCTCCTAATATTAGACTATTTTGTGGAGTGGCGAAGAACGAGACAAGACAGATTTAAATAAATTAATATATTTTAATACTAACAAATAATTTGATAATAAAAGATATAAGAAACATTAACATAAAATTAAACATATTATATTCTATAGTGCTATAAGGAAATAAATACTTGAAATTCTTATAACTAAATACTTGAAATCATTATAAATGCTGTCACATTTATAACTCATTAGCCTAGCTGTCTATCAAAAGAATGTCATTACCATTCATGAAAGGCATTTGGCCATTGTCTATGGAATTTATGTGCACATTTTGACGATATATAAAATAATATTTAAGTTACCTAGGGTTTAGTCTTTGAGTTCATTTCGACGTGTTGTCGACCGTCACGTGGATTATCCACTTCTTTAGGAGGGACGGTCGTAGATTATATTTGGCGGGATGTAGCTTCTTGGTTAGGAAGGCATGGAGGACGAGGCATCACAGGTCGGGTCACTACAGGAGTCCATAGGCAGGCGTTACTACCATAGCTGTTACATTATTGCAGAACCATTGGTACAGAAGTCCGGATTGACCGCGATCATGATGGCCTTAGCCGGTCATACTATGTGAGATATCGATGGTAAAAGTCATGTTGGTTAGCTATATCGGCTGATTCTTGGAGCCGCAATTTTTTCACCTTGTCGACTCGAAGTCTCAAGCTCTAATCTCTCTTTTAATCTCCTTAGCTCTCCACCTAATTTTTCCTTTTTTTTTTAATTAAAACATTCCAATGGTCTTTGTCCTTTAGATTCTTTGTTTCCACTTGTTGTTGACACCTCCCATGCTATGCCTTCGGCCATATGTAACTTTATTTTATATGATTTTATAGCACTACGTACATTTTATTTATTTTCTTATTTTTTCTTTGATCACTTACACACATTTTAACACATGTTTTTCTTTATTTCTTATTTAAATTTTAATAATCATTTATTGTTTTATCTAATTCTTGCTTTAACTCTACTCCATAAAACCCGCATTTCGTTTATCATCAAATGTGTACTTTGAAGCCCAGATTCTTATCTTTTCGAACATATTAATTTTCTAGGTTTTCCTTTCCGCGCTATCGAAGTTTTTTCTTTTTCCCTTTTTTTTAAACTTTACTTTTCCTAAATCATATTTTACTACATGTTTTATTTATGTTTCTTTACTGCTTTAACTTTCCTACCGTATGCTGGTAGTATTATAATTTAATATTTACTTTTATCAAAATTCGGACTTTGACTAGCAAAAGATAACGATCTTGTTAACTCTAGTTCCCTCTCTTTCTCTTTGTTGTGCTAATTTTCAACATTTCTTGGTTTTGTTAATTTCCAAGCTCGTTTTTTTCTTTCTTATTTATTTCTTTCTTTCCAACCCTAACATTTCTAATTTACGGATGTTTTGTAGGTACATGTGTGACCACAGTATGTGCGCTCATCACATTACACCGTTCCCCCCTTTAAAATTTTTTTTCATAAAAAATTTTTTAACCTTATGCCTGGAAATCTAAGTGCTCCCAACTATTGTTCGAACTCCCTTTTTTTTTTTCATTATTGCTACTATGATGTGGCGATGAGGTTAATCTATAGAGAGGCGACCAGGTAAATTATATCCCTTTCTTTGCTGAACCAAGCAGTATAGCCAAACCAATTTAATCCTAACATTACCATGCATGCGTTTACTTTCTGCCGCTACTCATATCTACAGGTTTGAATCCACAGGATATCTCTGTGACCCGATTAAACCTGTTCATACATCACATTTCTGCAATAGGGCACCTATAAGTGCCAACTCTGGACACTATTATTGAGGTGGCTTGGGAGACTGGCATCTTTCCGTCCAGCTCATTCATGAGCCCAGCGTATTTCTGAAAGCTCTATATTCATACCAAAAGGGGTTCTTTCCCCATAGATTGGTCTCTGGACCATTGACTCACGATATATGTGCTTAATATCTAACTGGAAATATTAATCCAGTGAGTCATTGTGATACTGGGATCTCTGTCCCTGTGTTCTCTGTGTGATAATACTTGATGCACCACAGAACACACAAGCATGGCAAAGAAGAAGGCAAAACCAAGTACTGCTAATAAGATCAAGCTACAAATATCTAAGCCTACTTTCCTGCAACCTCAATCTACAACCCCATCCTGCCAATTAATTTATCCTTTATCATTTTATCCTAAAGTCCCTCATACTGTTTGGCCATCTATTGGCTCATCATTTCTTTATAGCGTTAGTTTCTGTATGCCCATCCGTTCTCCCTGATTCGAGGTCCATGTCCATTTCTGAATTTGTCATCATCTAGCCCTCCTTTTTTTATTTTTTTTTATTTTGGGATCCCTCTTACATTTTATCTGGTGGTTGTCTTTCTTTATTACATAGCCTTAGTGATCGAGCATTGTATACTCCCTTTTCATCTGATCCCTGGGCTATCACGAAGGCATTATTCCCATACTGCTTTTGGATCGTGTATGGTCCTTCATAAATGGGTTGGAACTTCTTAAATATGTTTTGTGATGGGTAACTTACCGGGTGCACCCTTACCATGACCTTATCACTGACCCGGAATTGACTTTCCATTCCCCTGAATCTTTGCCTTCTTATTTCACCCATCCTTTCCATTTGATTGTGCGCCTGCTCGATGTCCCTTCTATTTATTACTTTGGTTTCTACAGGTAATCGACCCTTAAATGGGCATGGGATATGTTTCCCAAAATGCAGCCGAATGGGTTCAAAACCTGTGGACTCATTCTTTGCACAATTGATCATGTTCACTATATGTGGGGTTTCCTTTACCCACATACGATGGTCGTCAGATATATATACCCGAAACAGATGCCCGACTCTCTCATGACCCGTTCGCAGGGGTTCGACTGAGGGTTAAGGATCGATGTCAATGTGTGCTTTATTCTGTGTTTAACGATCCATTTCTTCCACTCGCGTGACGTAAATGGAGTACCGTGATGTGATAAGATCCGATTAGGAGTTCCCACTATCTTAAAATGTTGTTGCTCAAGTGCCTTAATGGTCTGCTTAGCATTGGCTTGCGTGACTGGATATGCAGCCACCAACTTTGAGAAGAGGTCATACGTGACCAGTAAGTATTTCTTCTTATTAAAAGCTGGCAACGGACCATAAAAGTCGATGGCTAATATACTGTTCGGCTGATCAGTGTATATGGGTTGTAATGATCCTACTCCTGATACATTGGGGGGTTTAGTTCGAGCGCAGATGTCACATGTCCGAATAACGCTGGCAATGTCATCATGCATTCCTGGCCAGTAAAACCAGTGTCTCAGGCAACTCTCCACTTTGTTTCTCCCATAATGCCCACATGTTTCATGGACATACTGAATGGTCTGTTTTCTCAGGACCCTGGGCATGACGATGCGCGTCTGCTTCTTTTGCTTGAGCATCTGTTGTAAGAGTCCTCCTTTCACGCAGCAGTGGTTTCGGTCCTGCCACAGGGTGTTTCCCTTTATCTCTGATATAGATTGATGCTGTAAATATCCTATCAATTGTCGGCACTCCAGATCCATCCTTTGGTGTTCTTTTAACTTGTGCATTTCACCTGCTATCTTGAGCTCTCCATCCATCTCAGTAACCACAATGTATGCCCCATCACATTTCATGTGTTGAGTCATTGCTATTGGGTACCGACTAAGAGTATCGGCCACAATATTCTTCCCATGGCAATACACTACCCTGTAGTTAAACTCTTGTAGGATCAAGCTCCATCTCAACAACCTATTGTTAGCCAGAAAACTGTGATTTAAGAACTCAAGGCTGCGGTGATCGGTCAATACCACAATGTCTGACCCAACCAAGTATTGCCGGAATTTTTTGAATGCCCATATCACTGCAAGAGCCTCCTTCTCTGTAACAGTATAATTAAGTTCCGGGCCTTTCAGCAACCGGCTAATAAAGCCAAGGACTCTGTGTTGTCCTTCCTCCTGTATTTGGAACATCGTGGCACCTAATCCAAATCCGCTACTATCAGTTTGCACGAAAAAAGTCTTATTAAAATCCAGATATGCCAGCATCACTGTGTCCAAGAAGCCTGCCTTTACTCTCTGAAAGCTTTGTTCATGTTGTTCCCTCCATGTCCATGGTGTTTCCTTTTTCAGCAACTGTAATAGCGGCTCCATGTCCAAAGAGAACCCTCTATAGAACCGATTATAGAAGTTGCATAAACCCAGAAACGATTTAATGTGTTTTCTGTTCTGAGGCATTGGAAATTCCTGGATGGCTTTGATCTTCTCTGGGTTTGGTACTACCCCTTTCCCACTAATAATGTGGCCCAGGAACTTGACTTCTGTTGCCATTATGTGACTTTTGTTTAAATTAATCCTGATGCCTTTCCGCTTACATTCATCCAAGAACCCTTCCACATGTTTGAAATGTTCCTCGATATTCTCAGATGCGATAACAATGTCGTCCACATATATCACGATGAAACTCTTTATCTTATCATCTAATACTTGATCCAAACATCGGACGAGCCCTGCTCCACTATTTCTCAATCCGAACGGAATCCTATTAAAGTTGTAGGCATGTCCCTCATATCTAAATGCCATGTACTTCATATCTTTAGGATGTAGCTTGATCTGCCAGTAACTGGCCGTCAAATCGAACGTCGAAAATACCCCCTTGCCTTGGAATCTTGTGAGTACCTCACTTATAGGGGGTGGAGCATTAATGTCCAGAATAGTTATCTTATTCAGGTGCTGTGCATCCAGACATAATCGGATGGATGCGTCTTTTTTTTTCACTGTCACAATAGGGTTATTAAATGCCGATGAACACTTAGAAATCACCCCCCACTTTAGCATCCTATCTATCTGAGCCTCCACTTCTTGCTTATATTGGTAGGGTATTGGGTAAGCATGAGCCCGATATGGCTGGTCCTCCATAAGTCTTATCCGATGCTCATAACCTCGAATGACCCCCGGGACCTCTGAGAATACCACACCATTCCTCGCGATAATCTTCTTCAACCTATCCCTCTGATCGTTATCTATCAATGTCGACTCATCCACTATCTGTTCCCATTCTATCTCCACCAAAGCATTTTGCGCAAGAATTTCTCCCTGATAAACTCCTCTATCATCTTGGTTTTTTCTCATAAAGTTTAGCCGTGTGCCATTTATCTCCGTATAGCCCTGTTTATAGTTTAGTATGCATCCCACCTTGTGCATGAAATCAGAACCTAACACAGGGTCATGGATTAGCCCCTCCAAGATCACCAATACATGTTCAAACCTTTTCCCTGCAATGTCTATCCTTACGTATACCTGTTGGGATTCCAGTTTTACCCTTTTCCCGTTCGCCAACAGTACTTGAACTGATTTTAATGGCAGCGTTCTGAGTTCTGCACCCCCATCCTTCAACCTGTCCCACGTTTCCTGAGACATAATAGAGATCTGACTTCCCGAATCGAATAGTGCATTGACCACAAGTCCTTCCACCTCAATCGTTAATTTTGGACATACCTGGAGAGCCATGTCTAATGCTTCTTTCTCTTCCCCATAACCTAGGTTTGCTACTTGGACCTGCTGCTGTTTTCCCTTCTTCTTGCCGTCCTGAAACTCTACTCGGTCTCTACTGTGGTCCAATGTGCTCAACAGTTCTGCCATCTGTTCCACTGACTCTTTAATCTCTGTACTGATGAGAGTACGTTCGATGTCCTTTGGAAACCCGGACCTAATTATACGGAGTATTTGCGTCTCCGATAATGGGTTTGCCGTTATTAGTCATAATCTAGCCACCTGTCGACGGAAGAATGTTACGAATGACTCCTCCGGTCCCCATTTGTGCTGTTTTATTTGATGCAACATATGCTCCTGGAGCTCCTCACTCCAATAACTGCTCTTCAACATTCTCTGGTATGCTGCAAATGTAATGGGCTTCTGGAATAGCGAATTCCACCAGACTTGAGACTCGCCCTGCAGATGGCTGCAAGCGACTGCTATCTTGGCTTCTTCACTTACTCTACTGAATTGGAAGTACCATTCCAGGCTGCTCAAGTGTTCCATCAGGCTTTCTCCAGGGTTACCATTGAAAACTTGTACCTTCAGGAAGTGGTGGAAGCCCACAGGATAGTCCATGTAATTTCCAGATTCTCTGATTCTGTCTTCTCCATTAGTTCTTGGTTCTCGGCCCTCTATATTGGCCTTAATGCTGCTATTGGCTGTACTCTTTACACATTCTTCCACTCTTGTGTTTAAGCTGGCTACTACTTTTGCCACTTGACCTAAACTCTCCTGCACGCTCATCATCACTCTTTGACTCTTATCTCTAACTACATCCGTCTCTTCATCTAACGGTCTTATCTCCTTTCTGGATGTTCTATATCCTTTTCCCAATCACAATCTCCTAATTCTCTAACTCTCTCCTCAACCGTTTCAGATTTCGCATATCCACATGGCCCTATACTCCTTTGTTCCTCCATCCCCATCTCTGGGTGAAATCCAGCCCATATATCATTAGACTTTGATTGCTGGATGATCTCATTTTTTACTTCTTCCTTGAATGCAGCCATTCTTTTCTGGCTATCGATTTCGACCTTGATCATCCATTCTTCTATTCTTCTCTCCTGTCTGTTCATGTATTCTTCCACGAATTGCTGTTGATCAATCCTCATTTGCCTTAGCATATCCATGATATCATTATTACTTATTTTACCCGGTGCTTTCATCTCTTTATCTTCATTCCCTTCTCTCACTTCCTTTCCTTGAACATCCATTTTATCTTGGGATCTCGTATGCATAAATATAATGTTCTTTAACCCTTAATCTACGTTTTTAATATTGTTTTACTAAACTCTTCTGGCTATATTTATATAATGAAAAAAAATTTTTTTTCTATTGATTCTCTGCTTTCCTTTTACTTTGATTAACGATTTAATATTTGTGATTTATCAGTTAGCGTTTAGATCACTAGCCAACCCAAACATTTGTACTCTGGTTCCTCTTCTTGTCCGCCTGCCCTAGATTTGCCCAACTGCCCGTCCACCTTGATGATTGTCCTCGTTTTTCCCTACTCATCTACCTCTGACTCACTTTAATTAATTCAATGCTGCACGTTTATATATATATATATTTTTTAAAATCTTAACTCACTACTATATCGATATATCTAAAGAAATTCATTTTGACTGTGTTTCCAGACGCATGTACTTATGACATATATATTTCTAATATTTCGTTATAAACTCCCCTTATTTTACGGTCGTTTTAGAATAAAATCATACACATATATATATTTTTACTTCTCTTACACATGCGACTATTCTAGAATCACACATATATATTTTTCTCCCACTTAACTAAAATACGCGACAATACTTATAGTTTCTTCAATTTAACTTATACACGCGAATTCCTTTTATCATTAAAATATTTTATTTTCCACTTAACTGGGACACGTTATTATTTATTCACACATATATATTTCTACATTTAACTTAGTTTCGACTAGTTTAATCATTTAACCTTTATAACTACAACATTACTGAAACTGTTTCACTATTTCTAACTTATCTATTTTATGTTTTCGTTAATTAATTACATCCAGATAATCTATATCTGATCGCTATAATTATAGCTGAATACATTTTATTATACGATTATGAAACCACCCACACATTTATCTATTCTTTAACTTTACTGGGCTATGCGGCTACTATATATATATATATATTTTTATTTTTTGTAAACTTTCATGAAACTTTGTGTTATTTTCTTTCTTTAAAAACGATTTATATTACATTACAGCAATCATTTGATATAATTAGTTATTTGTTCATTACAACTTGTGTAATTATTCTTGTCTCAGATTATCCCTCATTACGCATTTCAAAACTTTCGTAATAATACCGAAAAAATTTTCCCCCTCGCTACTCTTTGTACACCTTTGACGTGAAAAGCTCGTATGGAGTATTATAAAAAAACTTATCCCCTTCGCCTTCGCCCTTCGCCACTTTAACTTGCAACGCTAAATTTATATGTTTGAAAACACATATATTAATCAATTTTTATTTTAGAAAATATTTATTATATTATATAACTATTCAACACGTGATTGTTAATTGGGCAGAAGTTTCAAATCCCGGACTGGCCCCCAAAATATGTAACGGGCACGGGACGATCGAAAAGCTCCAACTTCCCTTTCACTTATATATGTAATGGGGAATTCTTATTATTCAAAAAATCGTCCACCTTCCGCTACCTCAAGCAGAGAGAAATACGGAAACAGACGAGTCAATTTCCGTACTTGACCGAATCTGTATGCTATACGAATATAACCTCCAGATTATTTTTCCCGATCAACTTCTCCCGGCTGCTGTAAGATATTACAGTTACAGCGCTTGGCTAATTTATAAATTTTACAGGATAAAACCCTGCACCATCAACGTGTCACGTGTTAATTTTATAACTAAAAGAATGCAAAAAAATGAAATAATATTTCTACCCTCCTAATATTAGACTATTTTGTGGAGTGGCGAAGAATGAGACAAGACAGATTTAAATAAATTAATATATTTTAATACTAACAAATAATTTGATAATAAAAGATATAAGAAACATTAACATAAAATTAAACATATTATATTCTATAGTGCTATAAGGAAATAAATACTTGAAATTCTTATAACTAAATACTTGAAATCATTATAAATGCTGTCACATTTATAACTCGTTAGCCTAGCTGTCTATCAAAAGAATGTCATTACCATTCATGAAAGGCATTTGGCCATTGTCTATGGAATTTATGTGCACATTTTGACGATATATAAAATAATATTTAAGTTACCTAGGGTTTAGTCTTTGAGTTCATTCCGACGTGTTGTCGACCGTCACGTGGATTATCCACTTCTTTAGGAGGGACGGTCGTAGATTATATTTGGCAGGATGTAGCTTCTTGGTTAGTAAGGCATGGAGGACGAGGCATCACAGGTCGGGTCACTACAGGAGTCCATAGGCAGGCGTTACTACCGTAGCTGTTACATTATTGCAGAACCATTGGTACAGAGGTCCGGATTGACCGCGATCATGATGGCCTTAGCCGGTCATACTATGTGAGATATCGATGGTAAAAGTCATGTTGGTTAACTATATCGGCTGATTCTTGGAGCCGCGATTTTTTCACCTTGTCGACTCGAAGTCTCAAGCTCTAATCTCTCTTTTAATCTCCTTAGCTCTCCACCTAATTTTTCCTTTTTTCTTTTTTTTAATTAAAACATTCCAATGGTCTTTGTCCTTTAGATTCTTTGTTTCCACTTGTTGTTGACACCTCCCATGCTATGCCTTCGGCCATATGTAACTTTATTTTATATGATTTTATAGCACTACGTACATTTTATTTATTTCCTTATTTTTTCTTTGATCACTTACACACATTTTAACGCATGTTTTTCTTTATTTCTTATTTAAATTTTAATAATCATTTATTGTTTTATCTAATTCTTGCTTTAACTTTACTCCATAAAACCCGCATTTCGTTTATCATCAAATGTGTACTTTGAAGCCCAGATTCTTATCTTTTCGAACATATTAATTTTCTAGGTTTTCCTTTCTGCGCTATCGAAGTTTTTTCTTTTTCCCCTTTTTTTTTTTTTTAAACTTTACTTTTCCTAAATCATATTTTACTACATGTTTTATTTATGTTTCTTTACTGCTTTAACTTTCCTACCGTATGCTGGTAGTATTATAATTTAATATTTACTTTTATCAAAATTCGGACTTTGACTAGCAAAAGATAACGATCTTGTTAACTCTAGTTCCCTCTCTTTCTCTTTGTTGTGCTAATTTTCAACATTTCTTGGTTTTGTTAATTTCCAAGCTCGTTTTTTTCTTTCTTATTTATTTCTTTCTTTCCAACCCTAACATTTCTAATTTGCGGATGTTTTGTAGGTACATGTGTGACCACAGTATGTGCGCTCATCACAATATATATATATATATATTAGTTAAATAATAAAACAGTTACTAAAGATAAATGAAATGGAGAAGTGAATAAGCAGGCTTTTAATGTGGAATTGAAAACAAATTGTTAAAAATTTCTTTTCTGTGCAGCATTAAGTGGATGAGAAGAGAAATGAAAAATTATTATAGCCTTCTAGAATGTAAAATTGAAGGAATTTGCTGCAAAGGAGTTAATATATGATGGTGAATATTGAGGAAATTATAAAAAGAACAGTTAATTTCTTGGACACTGAGAGCTATGCTAGAAAAAAATCGTTAAAGATAAAATAAAAATAGAACAGAACATTTAAAGTGGCATACGATTTTTAAAAAAATGATAATTGTGAGAAAATAAAACAGGGAATAGAGATAGTGTAAGAAGCTGATCTGACACATTTGATGATTTAATAATCTTGTAAAGAAAAAAAAGTCAAATAGAGAATATTTATATTTTCATTGCATTGATTAGAAACTTGAACAGGAAAATGAAATAAAAGTATTTGATGTTTAGAAATGCTGAAACATCAGAGCAAAATGATTGGAGGAAAAAAGTTTACTTTGCATTATTAAGGTTAGTAAACAGAAGAATAAGATTGATTCCATTTTAAGATATAAGAGAAGTATATATTCTAGAAGTGATTATAATGAGCAAAAGATAGATTTTTGGGAGATATCTTTATATTATTAGAGTTGCTTTTACCATTTGAAATTTAGAGCTAGGTTTTACTTATTTATTTTTATTTATTTTTCAGATAACAATTTATAATGACAATATATATATATATAGTGTTGTTTTTGATTCACTTTTAAAATTTAATGAGATTATTGAATATTTCTGTTAGATGAACATATAAGATGTGATAAATTTTTATTCTTAACTTTCATGCATTTTATTGCAGGTTGCTATGATGATTGGTACAACAATTTTCAAAATATTGTCAAAATTAACTACAGCTGAATCTTTTATGAGGTAATTTTTTTTATCACATGATCACCATTTTTTATGCTTGCTCATAATTGTTATTAAAACAGGCAAAACTCTCCATAGAGTAGTGCCATTTAGTGCAAGCCAGATTAATCAATGGATGCCTGAAGGCTTGTTTTTTTGTATTCAAGACCTAAGATAGGTGCAGTGCTCTCAGATCCAAGGTTCCCCACTGATGGAAGCCACAAACTAGAAACTAGTCTGGAGATATTGGATGAGTAGGCACTAGATAGGGATTTTATGCACAAGCCTTCTGGCATCCATTGATTGCTCTAGCTTGCTGTGTGTGGCAATATATATATAGTGAGTTTTGCCTGTTTTAATTTCTTTGTAGGTTTTAAGATATACTGTTATAGTTCTATTTATTATACTATATACCATATTTTGTCAGTTTCCTTTTTTCAATTATATATTTATTTTGAGATTATACAACTATGCATTTAATTTTAAATTATTCTGCTACTAATCCACTATAATTAATCCAAATCCTATATAATATTGGTGATAAAGAATAAATTATTATGAAATAAATGCTTATTATTCAACATTTTCTTTTTCCTTAATTTTACTTCATTTAAATAAAATGGGTCATAAATAGTTTCAGAAGTTTCCAGCATCAGTATAATTTTAAGTCACTTCCAAAAGCGGGTATTTAATGACTTGGATTCTGGATTATAACACACATATTGACACATGAATGACTTATAAATTCTATTTTAGTAATTAAGACATTTGTTTAATCTTGATTTTTACTTTGCATATGAATGTAAATCTTTTGTTTGTAATATATTCAAAAGAGTTACTGTTTACTTAAACTCTTCTATTCTTTTACATGTAAAATCATCATATATGTCAAAAAAGTAATTTTTACCTGAAAGTTCTAATATACAAAATAATGTGCCATATTTTAATGAAAAACTTTTCAAAATCTGGTTTTTTTTTCTGACTGCAATTAACTTTTTACCAACACAATTATTTTCTTCTCTCCTTTTTGGTGCATTTTCTTAAATATTTTTGAAATTTATTTTGATAATATTAAAAGAAAATATAATAAAAAGATTGTTGTAGAACACAAATAAATATAGTAACATCGTCATAAACTAAGAGAAAAGGAAAAATAAATTACTTTGGTATTATATATTGTTATACCTTCAAAAACTGATTTTCTCTAAAGTTTTAAAAATGTCTGTGTAAAAATAGTTAAAAATAAATCACTTTCCATCTTTTTCATAGCTTGGCTTTTCAGAAAATAATTGATTACTCATTTAAATCATCTCTGAATTCTACAGTATTTAAAGTATTGTCAATCATTTTTTATGCAAATTACCATATTTAATAAAAGACTCAGTTTTGTAAATTTTCCCATGTGGATTTCTGATAAGCATGGAAAGCCATGTTCAAGATACCACTTTGTTTGAATCAGATAATACATGGAAGATAGATACTATGACTTAAATTTATTTACATATATCTTCTTTTCCTGTTATCATATATTTTAGTTAACATTGAAGTTTTCCTGATGTTTCACACTTTTCCAAGCTATCAATAAAAAGTAACATAGACTATCTCATAGAGCTAGAAGCAGGGTAAATGAAATGATATCTTTTATAATCACATCATGAAATAATACTTTTTTTAAAATTATTCTATTTTTTCAGTCTTTAATAATTGATCTTTAAATTTAATTATATTGTTTTTCAAAAGCATATTTAACAAAGCAGACTTAATTAAAATCTTGATTTTGAACTGATGTTAATGAACCTTAATTATAATTGTTTTTCTTTTAGCAAAAACAGATTTAATTTAAAAAATGATCTCTATAAAATATATTTAGAATTGAATTTAGACTTTTTTATTATTTAAATTAATGTTGGAAATTTAACTATCATAAACAATCAAACATATACACCAAATAATTTAATGTGTTTGTGTGTGTATGTGTGTAACAAGGTAATAAAGAGAACTTTAAATCATCATTAAGTTTAATTAAAATATTATTTATAACTGTAACAGATCAGATTTATAGCAGCGTGAATTAGTTTTATCACAAAGCTGCATGGTCAAAAAAAGTTTAATAAATACTGATAGATTGATTAATAAATTTATAGATCGCTGTGTGTGTGTATACTAGATATATAATACATACAACTTAAGTACATCATTTGAAGGAATTAAAGAAAACAAATCTATATAGTTAATCATTCTATTAAATATTTAATAAAAGAAAATTGTCTGTAAAGTTAAATATACTATTAAATATTTGATAAAAGAAATGTGATTTATAAAATTATAATTAACAAAATGAAAACCCATAATAATGAAAGAGAAGAAAGAAAATTAAATGAAAATTAGATAATTTATTTCAGTTTTAGTGTGTGCAAATAAATTTGAATTGCATATTTTATGAAAGATATTTTGTTACCTTATCAGATTTGCCTATTGGATGGGGGTTAAAAAAATAATTCTCCCTTTCCTGTAGTAAATTGAATGCAGTCAAATTAAGAAAGTTAGAAAACACATTTCAAAGTTTAATCATTACTTTTTTTATTTCCTATCATTATTGTAAAAAAAAAAATTTTTTTACATAATTATTTACGAAATAATGTAATGAACGAAGAAAGTATTTGGAGTAAAATATATATTAAATCAAATCATTAATTCTAGATGAAGATATGCTTTGATAAACATTCTGATATAAATAAATGCATGAAATCACACTACATTTAAACAATACGAATAACAATCAACAATTTCAATCTGTTTTCAGGGCAACCTTGGATACGTTGTGATAACATATAAATAGATCAGAAAATAAAAATGTTAATAGGATGGTCTAAGTTTTAATTCAAGAAAAAAAGTAGTACAGAGTAATTTTATGAAGACAAAAAAAAGTGCTGGTTAAACAGCGTCTTTTCAAATGATTTTGGATTTGCTGACTATTTTAAAGTATTTTTCAACAATTAATGTGCTAGTATAGGAAATGTGATCATGTGATGCTTAATGGTTTAACACCAATCCTGTCTAATAGGATAGTGGTGGCTATGGTTGTAAAAGAGCCAAAGACACCAAAATGTATGGGTGCTGAACTGAGTTCAGACCCATATGACTATATAAGCTATTGAGCTTAGATTGAAAATATTTTTTGTGTTTTCAATTTCATGCTCATAGTTTTGTAGTTAAGTAGAGATAAAAGGTGGTTGCTAGAGGGTTGCATTAGATCCTAAGATCTAGATGCAGTGCTCTCAGATCTAAATCTCCTCACTGACAAAGGCCACAAGCCAGAAACTAGTCTGGGGATATTGGATGAGTAGGCATTAGATAGGGATTTTATGCACAAGCCTTCTGGCATCCATTGATTACTCTGTTTAGCACAGGTGGCAATACTGTATGGTGAGTTTTGCTCTGTTTATCAACAGTTAATGTGATAGTATAGGAAATGTGATCATGTGATATTTACACATTATATTTAGATACAATTTGGGCTAGTTCATCCCTACATCACCCCTCCTTTGGGCTCTGTTATGCCTCAGTATTCAAACTCAAGGACAAATATATTTTTGGCTCTCTTCAGGGGTGAACTTACACTAGATAGCAACTGTTGCACCTCTATATAGGTTCCAGTTGATTTAAAGATTCATCCAAGCATATTACTGTGTTATTATATGAGTGAAATGTGCGTGTTTATATACACTCAGTTATCAATTGATGAATGAATGTGAAAATGATTTTGATAAACTAGAGACCAGTTTAATGTAAATCAAGTTAACAACATTTATTAAATAACAAATCAAAAATTTAAAACTTTTTAACATGATAAAACCATATAATTGTGTGGGTCAAAGATGTATTTCTACTATATCAACAATGAAATGTGTTCACTATTCCAAACCCTTACCCTTGGTAGAAGTACATAACATGACATTAATTATATAAAAAGCAATAAAAAATCTTATTAACTTGACTACAAAGCTATCTAATTTATAATATTATACAAGTATATCCATAGTAGCCTCATTGTCCAATTCAATTTAGCAATGTTCCATCTTCCTTGGGGACTCCCCTATTTATGTATGGTCTTGTATGGTTGATAGAAAAGAACATCCACACAAGAAGGTTAATCATTTGTACTGAAAAAATAAACATAAATGATTCTTAGTTAATAATGAAAAAAATAAAACATGTACCTGTTGAAACATGTTTATCCATCTAACATGAACAGGAATTCACAAAATGTACTTCAAATCCAGTCAAACCCAAGATTTAAGTCAGGGACCAGCCTGGATTCAAACCCACTCCCTAAGCCCCAGATCTAATACCTAATGAATAACATAATAGTGATGGCACATGAGAATTAATTTTAATCCAGCTCGCTAGCAAAGCATGAGAAAATGAGACATCTATTACTATGACTAAACTAAAATAAATAAGCAGGCTTTACTTTTGGAAGTGGAGAAAAGAAGTAATTCAAACTACTCAAATAAGTTAGACAATAAAATATATTTTAATATACTGACAAATTATTATACATTTATAAATTAATTATAAACATTAGTGTGTGCATGAATGAGCAAGCAGTCTACCAAACGATAGAGGATTACATAGTGTCATTCATGCTATTATTTCTCATATGCTCTTTATTAGCTAAAAAATATTATAAATAAGCACACATCTTTGGTGGGTCCAATATTAAGATGCCAATCGATTATTAGAAAGAATTATATAATATTGCCATTAACACTTTGATTTACAGTTCTGAAATGTGGTGACTAACATAATTTAGGGGAGCATTCTGGGATTCATTACAGATATAATACAAACTATTTTCATGCCACTGAGATCATGAAAATAAATAAAATACATTTGAAAAACATATTTGAAAATGATATTTGATTATATGACAAAATATTTAATGAAACTTCTGTTAATTAGCACTGGTAAGAAGAACGCTTTATTTTCCACAAGGCAAATAGATACTCTTAAATACAGAAATAAGTTACGATGGTGGGACTGTATAAGACTGAAATAAATTTAATTAATAAAATAGAAGTAGTTGGCATTTATATATATATATATTTTAAGCAGAGCACAATTTTAATATTAGAGCATTAAAACTGGGTCATGAAGCAAAAGAAATAATACGAAGAAGTTTGCGGTGCTGACATAATAGCCTAAAAATATGAGGAAGGGTCGTGCTTCTGGATGAAAGACAAAGTGGATGGGCATAGTGTGTGCCAGACTTAAGGATCACCACCAGAGGTCTTTTTATATGAAGAAATGGATGGGCATAGTGTGTGCCAGACTTAGGGATCACTGCCAGTGGCCTTTTTATATGAAGAAAAAATATGCATAGTGTGTGCCATACTTAGGGATCACTGCCAGAGGCATTTTTATACAAAGGCATGAAAAGGAATCTATGGGTTTGAACTTGTCACAACCCCCAGATTAAGACTAGAAGCATGTAATATGTCTATATATGAAGATAGGCTAAATACCAGTAATGCAGTAATGATACATGTCACTAACAACATTGAATAAATTTTACTGCTTTAAAATAAATGACCCTTGTTTGAGTACTATAATTTAGACAAATAATACACTATGCAGTTATAATATATATAGAGATTTACATTTCATTTACTTAAAATATACTTGAAGATTTTATTTAGCAAAAGTAACATTAAGATTTACCTCCTTCCCTTTCTGTTATTTAAAATAAATCAATCCCACCTTCGTTGATTTTATGATAAATGGAATATATAAGTACTTTATTTGATATTTTAAGAGTATGTAAAAATAAGAAGACTGGCAGTTATAAAAAAATAACTATTGGGTCACACTTTCAGAATTTAAAAAAAACATTTAAAAAGATTTCAAAGTGTTAATTAGCTTGAGTTCTGGATTCACCCCAGGTAGAAAATCCAGATTTAAACAAATACATTTTTATCATAAATAAAATGTTGACTCGAAAAAAACAATCTGGCAAGTGTATTAATTAATAATGCGTTGTTTTAAATGGATGTTAAAAACCTAAATTCATGAAGGTTTACTTAAAAAGAAGAAAATTTTTTACAAAATTCAACTCGTCAGATTGTTAGAGATTGGCATATAATAATAATACGCAAGCAGATATATAAATCAAATAATAATTACATGTAAATAAATGACCGCACCAAAGTTAAGAGCATATGAGAGAGAATTAAATTAAATAAATTACTTAAGAGCAAACTACATATTAAACAAAAACAAAGTTAAATACATTAGAACAAATATTGATAGATGAGTTAGGCTAGATTTAGTTTGAGGTGACGGCTTGAAAGTTACCTTGCAATTTTATGAGGCCAATTTAAAGTATGGCATGTGCACGACAATTTCTTCGGTGGCAGCAAGCTTCTATTAGCATACTAAAGTTCTTAGGTCAGCTTTTACTTCACTCTTGGAGCAACAAAATATTACGGCAGTGGAAGACGACCCACCAGTGTCGGGAAAAGCTTTTACTAGATCATTTTTAGATTTCAAAACAGCATAGTGTCTAGTAGCAATCACTTCTCTCAATAGTAGCTAATCTCCTCTGTCCTCAAAATTCAGCCATTTTATACTTTTTCTTTATCGATTGTTTTTGAAGATGCCACAGTAAGATAACGTCCAAAAATAAATTCAAATCTATTTCCAGATTAAAAATAGATTTGATAACATGTTTATAACAAAAGTATCTTGAATCTTAATCCCATTTTATTTTAAGTAAAACTTTAATTAAAATACCTACCCCAGATTAACCTTTTAACCGCTAATTATATTATTGGTTGTGTCAGCTAAAAATCAAAGCTTTTAATTGGCCAGCTCACAAACTGAAGACAAGTCAATTGTCAAAATATTTTCACCTTTAATATCATATTGACTTTATATTCATTTATAAAAAGTATATTAATACATTGTCAGGTTATAAAAGTGAATGAAAGTTCTTTCAAAAATAAATTGCTATTTATTTATTATAAAATATTCAATTTCGGCAACATAAAAGCCATCATATAAACAAAGAGTTCGTGATGAAAATGCCTTTTACGTTATAGAAAAGTAAATATTTCTTTTTGCTAAATCTTAAATATTTTTACTAAAATCTTCAATATTTTTCGAAAATAATTTTGTTTTTTTAGTATTCTCTATGAAAATAATTTGTAAATACTCAATATATACTTTTAATATTCTTTAAATTATATTCGAAATGAAAACCTCAGCATTTTTCTTTATTTTCTTTGATCAGGCGGTTTCTTTGTTCTTTCCAGCCAATCAGAATGTCTTTTTCGGCTGAGAGCCAGCTGACAGCCAATCACCGACAAACTTCTTTCTTTGTTTAGTTTTAAATGCGTTTTTTTTTATTTTTTACTTGTAAAATAATTCGGAAGAGGGCACCATCTTACAGAACTTTTAAAAACCTAATCAATAACTGTCAAACAAATATTCTAGCATTAAAACTAATGGAATTAGAGTGACGTCAGCTGTCAATGAGAGGCCTCGTAAGAGGCGGGAAAAGGGTTAAAACAATAGTGCTTCCAACACTTCAATTATTTTTAGACAATCAACTGTAGCATCTTCCATATTGGATTTTACAAAATATACAGGTTAAAAGAAAAAAATACTTTAAAAAGAAAAAGTTGTACAAATGACAATATAATAAAATAATTACAAAAAAAAAAAATCAATATTTTGTTAGAATTTTGCTCCTATATATATATTTGAGTTGCACCTATGTATTTTAATAAAAAGAATTAATAATCATAAAATTAATAATAATAAAAATGTTAATTTAAAAGTTAAAATTTTATAATGTAGGTGCGCATCTCAAATGTATACATAAAATATGCATACACAACAAAAGGAGTGGGATGGGAAATAAGGTTTGAATAAAAGTTAGTAGATGGAAACATGAAGCTCAGTCTTAAGCTAAGATTGACTGCTTCACATGATGTCCTGTAATAAGTGTATGTGCTTAATATGGAATAATGTCAAAGATCTTACTTTACTCCATATCATGGTGATAATGAATGCCAAGTTGCTATGGAGGGAAAGCTGACCTAAACTTTATTTAACATAAAAAATGTTTTATCTAACTTAATAATTTCATCTCTTCATATTGTTGCTTTCACTTATAATGGATTCTCCCAACTTGCAGAAAGGTTTCAGCTTCCAAGTGTCGAAATAAAATAAAACTAGATTTTTTACAGACATATATAAAAAAATATACCTAATAAAATCAAAACATTTATTAGGTCATCTTGGTTAATGTCCATGAGTTTGGCAATAATGTTCTTTATGGATACAGTCTATCTTTCTTCAGATTACTCTCCTTTGGTAAATTATTCATTGCTCACTGGAATTTTTCAATAATGTGGTTGAAGTAGTATTACATCCATTCTTTGCCATTGCTTTCCTTCTTGATCCAATTAGATATTTAGTGTAGGACATTTGGTGTTTCATTAGGCATTATACAAGCAACTAGATTAAGTTGTCACAGTTCTATGGTCAGGCAGTAGCTTTCAGTCTTATGGCACTGTTAGTTTAGCCAGAATGCATTACATAGCAGTTTATAACAGATTTAACCTTTCTTGATTTGCTATTTGACATTTAATGACTTATATAAAAAATAAAGTTATTTCATCATTTTATTTAAATGCTGGCAATGTTCTATTTCTTCTTTCTCCATGTTCGAATAATAGTGTAGTTTCTTGAATATTAATATAAAACTAGTTGTTGTTTTATTAAACTGTTCGAATTTATCAAACTTTTCTCTATTTAAATGTCAGTTGTAATTTCTTGTAGTTTTGTGCTACAAAAATTATATGGATAATTTGGAATATTCAAAGAAGTCATCCATCTTCCTTTGCATTCAAACATTCATTCTTAGGATGTTGGCTTTATGCTGTTAATGCGTTATTTGAAAAATAACAAAAGAAAACAGAAATGAACTGGGTTTGCTTTTATATCACTCTTAGTTTCAAGTGTTTGGTATAATAGCTTTTCCATTTCCTTTGACATTGCTATGGTTGCCTGTTGTTGCACATATTATATTGGTTGCAGTTAAAAAATAAAATTATGTAATAGAATTCAATTTTTATTTTCCATCCTTGGTTGGTTAAAGATTGGCTTGGCATTAGGTCATCACTATGTTTACTAAGTCTGTCTTAATTTATGATATACAAAACATTGATAATTAATTTATTGTTGGTATACATATCTATTTGAATTATTTCTTTAACTGGATTTTTATTTTTCATTAAATAAGAGAAATCAAGTCATTGTGGCATTTGTTTAACTGGATACTTAACAAAGCAATCATTCATTGCATATATAAATGTATGCTTAAAATAAGAGATAGTGCTTATTCAACCACCTATTAGTTAAGCTTATGTTTTGAATGGGTTTGGTTTGGTGGTGTGGATAAATAAAGGCTGTTTTTGATAGGATTGTAAGCTACTTTATGATGTAATCACAATTTTAACAATTAAGTAGTGCACTTGTTCATTTAGCATTGGATTGCCTATTATTATTTTTTAAAGAAGGGTTATAAAGCTTATCCATCTTATTTGCTTCTACTTCCTCAGCTATTTGACTTTCTTTTTATTAGAAATGGCTCAATGCAAGTTAAAGAAACATTTCCATTTAATGAACCAGAATGACATTTTTCAATTCATCACAAATGATAACTTGAAAATACTGAGAAGACTAATAGAAATTGGCTAATCTATTCAGTACCCATTGGGGCATTCATTTTCTGATAAATAAATGATCAGAATGTTCCTCTAAAGTCTCATTAGGCTGGAAAAATATTTCCTAAACAATGTTCCCATAGGAATATTCAAAGAAAAACATTATAGAAAGTGGAAAGAATTACATCAAGATTATTACATTAACATACAACTATAGATATTATTCACCAAAAAATTACAAGTACGTATTTTTTGGAATAATCTTGAGAGATTACATGTATATTATTATACCAACCAAAATGTATTCTTTTCTTAAATAGCATATTTTTTAAAAATATTAATGCAAATTTCCTTCACTTAATTGAAATGATGATAAAATTTGTAAAGCAAATAATGGATGATGAAAACAAATAGAAAGTAAATTATATGAATTACAAAATGAATTAATTATCATTCTGCTACAACAAATTCAATAAAATTGCTAACATAAAAAAAACATAGTTATTGTTGATTATACAAGAGGCAAAAATTATAAAGAGCAAAATTATAAGATTCTTGAGAAAAAAAATTGAATCAGAAATTTAAATAGACAAGGTGAGCATTTCTTAGAATTTTTTAACATCTGCAGATTCAGCAGGAGCAGATTTACCTGCCCTAATTTTAAAAAGATATGATAATTGGCTTAATGTAAAAATGACCATTTCTGATGCTTAAACTAGAATTTTGAGAATTAATCTTATGGTCTGTTTTGTCTCATGGATTTTCCATCATCTTAATTTAATTATTAATGACTTTGCTAAAGTTTCTAATGAAATTATTTTTTATTTTTGACTGCCCATAAATTGTTTGCCTTCTTTAGTAACTCTATTTTTTTTTAAAAAAAAAACATTTTTCTTTTTGAAAACACAAACATATTAGTACAAATAAATGAGTAAGTATTGGTGCCAATTAGGCATTAGTTGAACTTATTCTACTATGAATGTAATGATAACATAATAATTGAACCAAACAAAAAATTGAAATACATTTTAAAATTTTCTACTTGATGGAACAATAAATTCTTTGAGTGTCAGATAAGAATTTAAAAAATGTAGACACTAACATCTTAAAAAGTATTGTAATAACTTATACTTAATGTTAAAGGATGAAGATAAAGTAGATATGGTTACACTTGACAAAAAAAATCTACAAGAAATATTTATTAGCTTTTATGGTTGAAAATGATTTTGAAAACTAAAAAATATATATTAACTGAAGAGTTTTTTATGATTTTGAAAACTAAAAAATATATATTTCTAGACAATAAATACCAAGGATTGATTAATTGATTTAGCAATCATTTTTGTACAAAAGATTATACCTAAAACAATAAATTATAAAAAAGCTCTCAAGATATTTGTTTGAGAGAAGTCAATTGACTTAATATTTTAACTTTTTTTTTTTTTTATCATATGTAAATTTATTTTGTTAGATTTTTTTGCATTTTTTTAGTTTTATATTTTCTTACTTTAAAATAAATGTTATCACATTTTTTCAATCATTTTAAGACGCACTTTTTAAGATTTACCTCACTGAGAGTGACAAAATTAGTCAGCCTAGTCTGTCTCTCCATAAGATTAATTTTAAAAGAGAAAATATTAATGTAAAATTTGATATTTCATTTATTTTATAAATTTTAATATCAGAAAATATGTTTATATTTTCTACATCTAAAAATGATTTTACTTTCAATTGATAATATATTTAAATCCGTTTATAGTTTGGTTCATAAAATTTCTTTTTATCATCTTTATTTTAAAAATAATCAGTAGCTGAATCATATGTAGCAACTTCATTTTAAAATAAATTCCGTAATTTATTTCTGCTCTGATTACTTTATCTTATTTTATCCATAGTTGTATTATCAAGTTAGTTTTTGTCTTTATTAATATAGTTCACAATCACAAATTTTGGGAGATTTACTTCAGTAACTAAAAATTGCACATTCAAAACCAATCAGAAGCAGGTTTTGGTCATTTCCCCCTATAAGTGGACATGAGAATAAAGATTTTTAGATCTCAATAACTGACGTTTCCAGTATTTGAATGCAATATAATTGTCCTTTTAAATGACAAACCTTTCAATTATTTTTTATTTTATGACAAATTTGTCAATAAACATGTTTTTCAATTATTTTCAGTATTGATATTATCATAAAATTATTTTGTTCACATGTTTCTCTTATTTCATTAATATCTGTTATGCCATTTATACATTATGTGTGTGTATCATAATTCTCAATTATACCTGATCCTGTGCACAATGATGTCTTCTCTCTTTTTTCCCATATGTGCACTATTCTCTGCATAATTTTTTCCCCAAATATATTTATTTATTTTAGATAAGATAGGTGTACATATTAAAATTTTTAATGGTAAAAAATTGCTATGTCCCAAGGGTATTATTAATTCAATACTTGTTGGCAAAGCATCCGAAACTTTAAATAAACTTGAGCTCAAGTAACAAAACAACTTTATTCAATGTCAAATAACAAGACAGAAAAGAATAGAGAGTAAATATTAATTAGTAATTTCTATAGCTTTTAATTGTGTGGGTCAATTTCTACACCTAACAATGTAGATAATTGTAATCCATTGTATTGCATCTGAAATGAAAACAGTTCTTCATGTACAAATTTGAAATAACTGCAATATCTATATTTATACGTTATTAGTGAAGATCCTAAACTAAACAGTTATCATATCAACTGTATTCAAATCATCTACTGCTTTTTAATATGTGAACCATATTTGCAATTATTAAGCTTCCACACACACACAAACAAATGTTAGCAGGGTTTATTTTATGAGTCCATTTTTTGCATAATTATTTCTCATTAGCACAATTGACTTAATATACATTTAAATGTATAAATGGATATGTAAATTTTCTAGAGTAGAATACTCATAAGAAGATATTTTATTTATGTACTGTTTGCATATATTTACATGGTTAAATAATCAACTTTATTTACATTTGAATATATACAATACACGCATAGACAGTTCACTCTTTCCTACTCTAGAAATAATGCTCGTATTCACACATATAAACTTCTAATTTAGCACATTTTCATCAAAAGCATTATCTTCTGGCAAAAAGTATTTCTTTCACTTCTTGTGAAATTGTAATTCTTTTTTCTTGTTGGAGTGCTCTTGAAGTAACATGATCATTTGCAGGATTGATTTTTGATTCGATTGCATGATCTATTATTTCCACAGTTTGCAGCTTCTGAATCTTCCCAATAAAATTTTCATCATCATTTGCTGATTTAACATAAATAAACTTTTTTCTGTTACTCAATTTTATTAATTTTATTTGCCTGGATAAGATTTTCAATATTTCTCTTTATTGCCATTTATATTTTAAAGTATCACATATCCAAATGTTTTCATCAACTTTACAATGTTCATAATTCAGAATCATTTAAATTTTCATTTGCAGTTGACAATAATTTAGAAAGATGAGTATGGAATTTTAGGCACATTAATAATTTCATGAGTGTAACATTGCTTTCATAATATTCTTGGGATAGACTTTATTCAACATAGATTTTAATTGTAGATCTGACTTTTTAGTAAGATCATTAGATATGGGATAGTATAGCAGTATAAGCACCTAGCATATTCTCTTACCTGTTAGAAAATCCTTAAATTGCTGAGATACAAAGCCAGTTCCATTGTCTATCACAATTGTCTCAGGATAATAATGATTTGCAATGCTCTCTTTCAGCACTCTAATGATTCTCTCTGCACTAATGTTTTTGATGATTTTATATTGCTTTCACCAGATGAAGACATTTCCAAAGTTGAATGAGTTTAGGCAAAGAATTTCTCACCAGTTCTCCAATTTCTTGGTGCAGGTTTGCTCACCAAACATATGAGCTAGACAAAGCTTTTACATGGAAAACTAGATGACCTTGATAAAGTAAGGTAAGGGCATGCTTTTGACCTCCTGTAGAAATGAGAACATAGTTGGCCATCAATACACGACTATTTCAAATTGATAAACTCTCTCACCTATTGCAGATAGTGTTTATGACATTATTAGAATATTTATGTGGCTAATCTTGCTTTATTTACATTGCTTATCCAGGGTATTTTCTTGTTCATTTATCTATTATTGAACAGTTTATCAATTTAGAGCTCACAAAATCAATATAATTGATCTCTATCAGATTTGTTGACACTAATTAGCATTAGGAAGATATGATAATGCATCTGCAAACAAATTTGCTTTTCAGGCTTAAATAATGTAATCATATGCTGCTAGCATATTTATTCAATGCAACTATATTTTGAGATTTTTCTATCATTGCCAAATATTTCTAGTTGTGGATACTGTTCAGTATGAATTTGAAATTTCCATCCATAAATGTATTGATTGAAGTTTCTTATGGCAAGAACAATAAGCCAAAGCTTCCTTGTCAAGTTGATTGTAATTTTTTGCAACTGCCAACAATGTTGTCAAGACATTCTCCATAGGAATGGTGGGATATCAGAGTGCCAATTCCACATTCCAATGCATCTGTTGCAATTTATTTGATATAATTAGACCTTTAGATTTCCAGAAGACTATATCCTGTTCTTCAGATCATTTCCATTGTTGTTGCCTTTTTAATAATTTGAATTATTCTTTTAAGAAAGCTCTAAAAAAGTTCAATAGGTCCAAAAATGCCTGCAAATATTTTACATTCATTTGATTGATAAAAAATCAAGTCATATGACCTAATTTTAATAAAGCTCCTATTTACAAATGTTATATATAGAGTAAGTTAAAAAACAAACTCTTATGAAGCTTCAAAAATACCCTCAACCTCAGACCGCGGTTTCTGCCTCTAGCGTCATCAGTATTTTTATTCCCTAGCACCTCACTGATGACGCTAGAGGCAGAAACCGCGGTCTGAGGTTGAGGGTATTTTTGAAGCTTCATAAGAGTTTGTTTTTTAACTTACTCTATATATAACATTTACATTCATAGATTGATCAAAATTTTTTATCACTTTTACTTTATCCAGGTTAATAATTTTTTCATTTTTATTAAATACATGGCCTAGAAACTTTATCTCCAACATCAATCATATACATTAAACAATATTTAGCTTCACTTCTGTTTTCCCCAATTTGGAACAGACTTTGTCTGCTCTTATTGCAAGTCCATAATCACATTTAGGGTAACCAATATGTCATCTAAATACGAAATGATACATTCATACCATGAAGTAAATTATAAATTTTAGCTTGGAAGATATTAAGCACAACTGTAATGCCAGTTAATGCATTTCTAAAGTCCCAAATGAGTAATGAGAGTTAGTAATTCAGATGTTCTATCAGTGATGGGGAATTTGGTGAAAAGCAAACTTTAAATTTGTTTTTACAAAACAATTCTTTCTGTAATGATGCTAGTAATTCACATATGCCAGGAATGTGTGGTTGGTTTGTTTATTGATAAACTTATTTAGTATAACATGGTAATTTTTACATAAGTGAAGGTTTCCATCCAGCTTTGTAATATCTACTACTACAATAACTCATTTTGTCAGCATTAATATGCCTTTCTAAACCACCTTGTTGATAGCCTTTTCCACTTTCTCCTTTAATACAAATGGAAATTTGTGTAGCTTTCATACAATTGAGTCAGCATACTTTATTACTTCAATTTTGATTGGTCATGTTAATATCTTTATTTGATTTGCTGTGAACAGCCAAGGATACTTACGGCTTTAATTGTACTTTCTTGATAATACTTATATAGATTCCCAAAGGGTGAAACCCAGTTAATTTATTGGCAATATACAATAGTAAAAATTGAACTTTGGAATTTTTTTTTTTAAAGATACTCACTTTTCCATACAGTTCTATCTTATTTCCTTTTATGCAGTTTTCATGATTGACATTTTCTTTTTACCTGTACCACTATTTTTCATCCAATCTTTATATGATAATAATGTCAGATTCACTCCACTGTCAACTTCCATTGTTATTTTTTGCCCGAATCTATTTACAACCATTAGAATATTGTCATTGTTTACCTTTTAATTTCTTGGTACTATATTTACTTCTTATTCTGCCTTTCCCAGATTTATAGTCTACTTTATTTTTGTTTAGAATTCCTTTTTTTTTATTATGGCATACTCATGTTAAATGTCTTACTGTTTTTCAAATATAGCATTTTTTTCACTTCTAAATTTGCAGTTTTGCTTAAATGGCCATGTCCAAATATTTGTATGCTCTCATAGCCTGGTCTATCTGTTTCTGGTTCCCCCCCCCCTACAATTGGGTGTTTATATATTAATGGGGGAATAGAAATTCTGAAGTGATATTTAATACACTTTGTTGTGTGATACATTTTTCTATTACACATTTATAATTAAGATCTGATTCACTTAATAATACTTTTATAAAATTATCATCTATCATTCTATATAATAGTTGGTCTCATAACATATCATTTAACTTTAGACTATAATCACAATCTTTTGCTAATGTCTTCAGAGCTATATCTTAATCATGATATTTTTCATAAATTGCTTTCTATTTCTCAATCTCAGTTGGGTAACCCATTTAGTTATTGCAGGTATGAAATAAACTTTTTTCTTTCAACTCCTGTTACAGAACTTTTTCAGGTGTTCTTGATCACAGAGTTGATTTGTCAGTTTCAATACCTTTTCTTCCCTGAACAACATAAGGTTAGATACTTTCATTTTTTCATCATCTATTTTATTTATGAATATATGTCTTTCAATAATGTTCACCCAACTTTTCCACAATGCAGTATTATCTATATCAAATTCACGAATGTTACTGCTTAGTGATACCATTTTTCTTGTTTGTTGGATCAACTATTTGCGTGTAGACTTCTATTAGTCCTACATAGATTTATATTAATGGTGTTTCACTAGGTTTTTTTCGCTGTTGACTGTACCATCTGATATGTTCCAAGGGTATTATAATATAAATACCAGTTGGGAGAACATTAGTCACTTTAAATAAAATCATGCACAAATTAAAATAATAAAACAAATTTCTTTAATGTCAAATAACAAAATAGAAAACAATAAAGAATAAATAACAATTAGAAATTTCATTAGATATTTCTAATTATGTATGTCAATGTCTACACATGCCAATAGATAGTTATATTATATTGCATTGTTTCTGAAATGAAGACACTTTAATCATATACCAATTTTTATATAACTGTAATATCTATATACACTATTAATGAAGATCTTAAACTTTGGCAGTTATCATATTAACACTATTTTGAATATTTGCTGCTTTTTACTACGTGAACTTATACACCCATAAACAGTCCTTACCAAGAATTTTTTTACCAGAGTCAATTTTTATATAATTATTTCTCATTAGCGTAATTGATTTTAATATTTAATTGTGTGATTGGCTTATGTAGACTTTCAAAAGTAGCATAATAATAAAGAAATATTTTATTTGTATTCTTTCTGCATGTATTTACATGATTAAATAATGAAATTTATTTAAATTTTCGCAGTCCAAAAATTAACAATAATAATATAGAAGTACTTTGGATTATGTTAAAATCATTTTCAACTGAACTTATTAACACTAAAAGTCGATGTCACTTGATATTTTGAAAACTGTGTAGATCAATATTATTTAAATGTTTATGCATTATAAAATCTTTAAAATTATTTTATAGAAATTGCATCTTTAATTTTTCACTTTTTATGATGTCTTTTTCATGTAATATTCTGGTATGATATGAATGAAAGATAAAATTAAAATTACAAGATTTTTCATACTAAAAAAAATTGAAACAGTATTCCTAAAAAAAACATACTATTATCAAATTATATGTGGATGTGAAAAATCATATATTGGTAAATCAAAATATGTTTTAGAAAAATGATTAAATTAACACCATCTACTAATTTATAACCCAATGAAAACTGCTACAAATAATCTAATACTGCTTTAGTTTTTTTTGAGCAAGAAAAATCTTGTGACTTGTATTTTTAATTCATATTATGCAAGAATATTACATAAAGAAAGATATCGTAGAAAAAAAATAATTAAAGAAGCAATTCTTTTAAATAAATTTAAAGATGTAATAAATGGACAATCCTCTAATATTGAATCCACATAGTTCTTCAAAAATTATATGACATCAACATTTTGTCTGTATAAGTTCAGTTGATAATGATTCCAGCATAATTAAAAATATTTGTAATTTTCTATTAATATTTATTTTTTACCCTTATTATAATTCAAAACTATTACATATATATTTTTAATAGATAACTTATTATTTGTTATTTTAAATACATCTATAGAAAAAAATCATAATAGGTCAATGTTTTTTTTTTATATGTCAAAGCGTTAACTGGGAAGCGAACCTGGGCCAGCTGTTTGGAAGGCAGCTACGCTTACCACAAGGCCACCAATGCTTAACAGGTCAATGTTTTTATAAAACTTTAAAAGCTAAATTCCAGTTTGAGCCTCAATATTTTGAAACATGTTTTTAATCATTTTTATGAATTTTAATTATTTAAGGATGATTTCTAATATTTAAATCAGTACAAAAGGTATGTTTTTAAGGTTATATAATGTGGAAGTTTTCTTTTGCTTTCTGAAGAAAAACAAAATGTTCATTAAAGACATTATCCATTCTTTTATGAAATAACTGTTGTTATTTATCGGTGCTAATTGTAGTTATTATCCAGTGGTATGATTTTTAGATTTTGTCTTCTCTTAATGAATTAATTGTCCCAACAACTTTAAGTAGTCTAATTTAAAATGGTAAGGTTATCTATTTTTCATTTAAATTTGTGGGGCAATATGATATATCATTTATGGAAAATTTATTAAACTTTCCAATTTAGTGATCGTGATGTTGATATAGCAGTTATATATTTTTTCCTGTAATTTTTTCTTAAGAACATAGGAATAGTTATAACTAAGAATTTGTTATGTTGAAGAAATTTACTAGTAGTTAGATTACTGTTGTTGTATGTATCAACAATAAAAACATTTTCTTCTTCATAATTTACAAATTGAAACAGAAACTACTTTTGTTTAGAAATATATTTTAAACTCAAAATCAACTGCTCTCCTTTTATAGAAATAGTGTGTGGAATCATTATTGCTAAAATTCCAGTAGTTATTAAATAGCTTCTATTTATAAACAATATTTGTATGAAACATATTTTAAATAATTATAACCATTTGAAATCTTATTCTAATTTATTAATATTTTTTTATACAGGGTCATTTTACTTCTAGCAGCCGTCTCATTACAAGTACCAATATTATTACCAGGGGTAGATATTTTAATATTTCTAGTCATAGTTTTTGTTTTTCACTGTTACTTTCTTTAAACCTTGTTTCTCTAATTGTTATTAATTTTTATAAATGCATCATATGTTTTTAAATTAAATTTTCTCTCATATGCATATTTTCAGCTTTCTTATGTTAGATGTTTTTCTCCAAATATCTATAAAATTTTGGAATTTAAAGCAAAATATCTTTTATAATTAAAAACACTTCCTGATAATAATATTTAATTTAGTTTTCTACTAAGAATTGTTACTTTGAACAGCTAACTAGTTGTTGAAAAAAATTTGAGTTTTAAATTTTTTTAAAATAAAACAACTCCCCAATTCCACTATGTACTAGAATCTTGGTCATTTAATTACTAAAAGGATTCTAAAAATGTAACATAAAAATATGACAACTACAATATGTTGCTTGGAATTTCTATAAGAATTTGTTGGTTTTTAGTTCTAGAATTGGTTAACACTTCTAATATGATGAAATTTATTTCTAGTGAAGATATTTGTATACTTCTAACATTACAGAAGAATAATTGTAAAATACATTCTATTTATGATTTTGTGTGATTATATTGAAATTTAAACCATTGCCATAATCTGGTAGATCAGTACTGTTGATGGTTAGGGTTAGGGTTAGGGGGTGTTAACGTTGCTTCTGAAGTTTATACAAGGTTCTGGATCAGCTCTTATAATAACTATAGCATTTAGTTTGACAGTGGAATGTAAATAATTTTGAATCTTAACTGTTTTTAAAAAAGCAATCTTAGTGATATAGTATATATACATTTCACTTATTTTATCCTCATAGTTAGATCTGTACCATATTTAAACCCTCCTAGAGTACTTAAATAAATATGCTCGAATGGTTATTTATGTGTGACCGCACATATATATGCAAACGCTACAATCTGTAATCAAATTGACATATATATTACAGGCATATATTTATTTTAAAAGTTGCAGAATTTAAAAAGTGATTTAGTTTAAATTATTAGTCAATTTTATATTTTATTCTACTTAGATTATATATATATATAGGTATATTCCAAGTACCACCATCATGCATATAGAAATGAAATATTAGTTAGGTACTAATTATGGTTCTTGCTTTTAACTAAAATTTATGATAAACAAAAATCATATCACGCACCCCAGGAGTGGAATATAATCCTAAAATTGTAGAGTTAGCAATAACATTTTCCTGAAATACATTTTGTGATAAACAATAATTATTGAAATGAAACTATTGCATGGTTCATAGGGATTTCAAATGGCTAAGCTTAGCTAAATTATCTTCTTTTAAAATTAAAACAAAAGAGATTTAAGTAAACTTAATAATGTAAAGTATAAAATGTCCTTGAGGTACTAATGTGTTCTCTGGCAAAAACAATCTTATTTATAAAGTTATCATCCAATCCTAGAATCATATAAATAGACTACGTTCTGTACATAAAATATCTTTGTAATTTTTGAAAGAGTTGCAGCTAGAATCCACGCTCGTATTCTTGAAATGACAGAGTAGAAGGGCGAACATTTTGCTATCTCTCTACAGAGGATGATGATCTCGTACTCTATCTTGCATGCCAGGGGAGCATGTATGATCACCATCAAGTTGTAAACATTCCAGCCAACAGCCAACTGTAAGATTATCACTGATTGCACCATGACTCCTATCCAGAAACTGAATGCATCCACCCACTGACCAATATTTCCAGGAAATCAGCTGCCAGGAAGCAGGTAACCAACTGACTGCTGCAGAGCTCTAAAAATGAATGTTAATTTCTGAATCTTAAACTCCATAAAGCTAGCTTCCTAATTTAAAATTAAACGTTCAAACTTAATCTTTTTAAAAGTAAAATATAATAATGTAAATGAAATTCTTGCCTGAAACTAGTGTTATAATCTTTTTTTAAATACTCTATTCTGATAAATGTAACCAGGTATTTAAACCTATATTCTTTGTAGTTATGCCATATACATATTTTTGTTCTATTTTTCTTTAAAATTTGCGTTATATGCCGAATATTTTGAAACAGTGAGTAACTTTGATTTTAGTTAATTCCTAGTAAAGAAATGATAATTAACATGTTTGCGTAAATTATATTTTAAAATGTTTGTTTATCGCACCAGTAAGCTGTTTAGAAATATTATTATTATGTAGAAATGATAGCTGCTCGCCACCATGATTTCAGTCAATTTTATAATATCTTGTATCTGTAGTGATTTGCAAGATCATAGTTAATAAATTTGTTTTCAATATATTCTCTTTAAAATAATATGATAGTCTTAAAATGATAAGAAAATATGTTTATTATAGTTACATTAATTATTCATTGAGTTGCCCCCCTCCCCCGGTTAAACTGATTAATGATAGATTTGGGGTATTAAACCAGATTAATGATTTAACCACAAGACCATTAATATAGTGTTATTATTGCACTTATTTACAGAATCGAGTTTTATTAGCTGGACAGATAGGAGCTCTTATGTTTATAGATGCTATTAATTTATATATATATACATTGATATTTTACTATATGCATTGTGGATGTATTACTAAGTACTAGTAGTACATTACATCTTGTTATGCCTCCTGATGAATTTGCAGTGGTGCATGTTTCCATCCACATTCCACTTGTATAAGGCTGTCACATTTCTAAAACTGGAGCATGAGGATCCAGACATCATTTTCAAGATTACCTGAGCTCCTGAACTTTTTATATTCATATTATATACTGGTTCATTGAGTATGTGATACTGAAACCCAGAAATAATTACCCACCTGCACTGCAATCTTAATCTTTAATTTTAGTTTATGCCATAGCATACATGTTAATCTAAGAAAGCCAGTTCTCTGTAAATAACAGCCCTTAATGTGTGCTTAACAATATTTTTGGCTGTCATATTTATTGTAATGGACTAATCACAATATAATAATTGGCATATAAAATGAATTTACACATAAATCTATTACCTCACATGCACACACACATTAGTATATGATTTGATGATATACTGTAAACCTGAATTAGTCTCATCTGCTACATAGCACCTGTGTGCACTTGATTCCACACATTTACATTTGTAATTGTTTTTTTGTCTATTTTATCTCATTTATGATTTTATTAATTAATAAACCTGTCTGAATTATTAACTCGTTTTATATTATTTAACTCTCAATACTACTGCATTCCTGTTCCAATCCAATCTCCCTCATTTGGTCTATATATATATATCTTATTGATCTAAATTGCTGGTTTAATTAATGTAATTTAAGTTAGGGCTTGTTTGGACTTGGGATCTCACCATCTCACTTTGATCAGTTTTGGTATATTTTATCTGGATTCCTGATTTTGTAGCATAAGTGTAAAAATCTGACTAGTACAATGGCAACAAAATTTATAATCACACAAAAACAATATTATCCATCAGTGATAATTTGGGTAACATTAAAAAAATATTAGAATCAGAAATTTGTTAAGTATTTATTTATTTATTTATTTTTTTAAAAAAAAAACATTTGTCTCATAATGTACATTTTGAAAATAGTTTAATGAAAAATTTAAAAGAAACCTACCTTTTGAAAACAGAAAATATTATAAAGAGAAATTGAAGCTGAGAATTATTATTAGCCATGTTATAAATGAAAAAAAAAATGTATATGAAACAGAAAAAAGTTGATAACAGGATTATCTTTTAGTGCTTTGATATTAACAAGAAATCCTAACTCTGATAGAATAATTTAAAAGCAAATTATGTATTCATTTAAAGGATATAAATATAAAGCAATATGGAAAAAGCTTATTAAAATGTGCCCTATAACAAGACTTTCTCACTTGGGATATAAAATAGAAGCATACTAAAATGTTATGGAAAAATAAATATATGCAAAAACATATACAAGATATGTTTAAAATGTGAATGAAGTTTTGCCAAATGTGCTTTCAACTAAGTCATGACAATTGACAGAGGAAAGAAGATTTCTAGCTTTAGTTAAGAAATGTGAAAGTGCACTAGGCAAAGAATTGCAGACTTCATTCAGATTTTAAGCGTATCTTATATATGTTTTTTGTTTATAATTATTTTACCATATTACATTTATTTGAGATATTGCATTCCACAATTTTCAATGAAACTAAAGTCTTGTTATTTTTGAGAATGACTTTTTTTTCATAAAAAAATTTAAATTTTAAACAAATAAAGAATTAACTAGCATCCTTATTAATGCTATATTTTATAAAAAAAAGAAAATCTATGTGGTTGCCTTTTATATGAGTATATCTTTGTTAATATGAAAGGCAATGCCCATCAATTATATGCTTTTATCAGTGACACTTTTGGAATAAAGTGTTATAAATTCTTTTAATGTAAATATATATATATATCTTTAAAAAAAATCTGTTTCTGATATAATGAATTGGAGCTATTTGATTCATGTGTTTAATAAATTAATGTCTGAAAATCTCATATAATATTGGAAGTTGTGAACAATGTAATCAGCTTTGTTGTCGACACTAGACAGTTTTAAGCAACTTTCTCAATACTTCTGTTATTAGCTGGATTTCACATAATTTCTCCTTAGATATTTTACTGTTTAATCTTTACATTAATCCATTGATTATAAATTTAAGAAATACTACAGAACTTGATTTTTTTTAACACATTGTATGGCCCTATTATTTCCTTGCGTTAATATTATATTAAAATACCCAAAGCTTTTCAGCAAGTTATAATTTTCTAAAATTTTCTAAATAAATTGTCATCAGAAAAGTCACCTTGTTTGAGTTTTTCTGTTGATCCCATTCAACACTTTTCTGATAAAATTTCATGTAACAATGATTATTTTGTCAATAAAACTATCAATGTCAAGCTTGATTGGTAGTAATAGATTTTTATCTAATTCTTTGTACTTAGAGGAATTCTAAAATATTATGCCTCTTAGAACATCTAGGTAATGCATTTATTTATAAAGAATTTAGGATGCAGAGACAAAATTATTCTCTCTATTTGCAATGTACATACTTTTGGATATGGAAGATTTATTCCAAATTCATTCATATATCTGATTTTTTAGTTAGATCACCATGCTTTGTTCCATCAAATTATTTATCCATTGCCTTGTGTGGGTTAGTGCTGTGGTAGTGGGCTACACTTTGCAACTGACTCCTCAGATGGATTCCAATTATGGCACTTTCAGCACTAATTATGAACTCCTAAGCAATAAAGCAATTTGATATTTTTGTTACTGTTCTATTAGAATGTTGAAACTGCTTGATGGTGTTGATCCCACCCAAACACATATAAATATGCTGTTACTGCAGTCAAACCAAAGAGCCATTACTTTTTTTTCTGTTATAACTAACGGCTTGCTTTAACTTACATAGGTGCGAGTGCACCCAATATCTTTTAACAATGTTAATATTTTGCTATCTTACCATTTCAGGGTGGACGGATTTCAAGTTTGCAGAACTATTGCAATCTGCATTCAAAAGAAATTACAGTACAACTTACCTAACATAGTATTAAAAAGTAATAATTATAAGCCTATTACCCGCTTCCAAACTCAACATGTAAGGTGTAAATAATTAGAAAAGGTTAGGGGAAATCATAATTTCACTGTTCTCCTGAAAAAAGGCACAGTTCGTGAGAACATCTATGAGAATTAAAATGTCTGACTGTAAAATTTCTCTTAGTTAGATCCAGAGACAAAAAGAAATTGTAAAAAGATTACATTTCATAATCATAAAAAAAACAAAAAATAATCGAGTTGGAAAATTATTAATCGTTATTAATAGGTGTCCCATTAATGTCATCCACCATACCTTAGTCACATATTCTTTCAAGATATCTATTGGAATAAATAAAGATTAATTTTCCTTTTCAAAAAGAACCAAAAAAAAATCAAATACAGTTCAGTAATTAAAGCATTCTCATTTCTTCCACCACAATGTAGTTAGTTATCTGTCAAGCAATGATAGTAGACTTTTTAAAATTTGTGAGGAATGGGGGGGGGATTTCCCAGTGCAAAGCACTGGTGTACACGGCAAACTCTACTCGAATAGAATATTTGCAATAATGTCTGGTAATTGATGTTTTAATTCTTGTGGATGTGAAAAGGCATACCACCCCACCCCATACATTGCAGGATTAAAATGAAATTTTTGGCACTTTAACTGTTAAAGGTTTAAATTTATCATCATAAAATTATTAATTGAATAAATTTGACAGTAATTTATTAAGGAAATCAATCAATGAATTACATTAACCTGTGTGATAAAATGTCTGAGTGTGAAAAAATTCTCGTAGTTATATCCAGAGACAAAAACAAATTGTAAAAAGAATTAAAATAATTTATTAAGGAAAATAAATGAATTATGTTAACCCATATGATTATTCTTATTATTATTTCACAAATAAGACGGTGGGCCTGGTAAAGTTATATTTATGAGCGTTTTCCTAGAAACAATGCCATCAAGTGGTGGTTTCAACATGCTAATAGAACAGTACCTTTTTTTACTCATTTCTGAGAAATTTACAATTTCATTGCCAAATCACAATCATGCTTTGCTGGGATTTTAAGTTCCATTATTTGTTAATACTTATTGGCATTTTAGATGTGGCATATAAAATTTATACTTTTTTATGATGAATAACTAGAAAACTGTTATCACCTTCTCACAGGTATAGAGCATTCCATTATTTTTTAAATAAATCTATGATAATTCACAAGGCATGACTTCATTACACTTAATTCTTAAAGGGTTAAATGAAAATTTTAAATCTACTTGAATTATTAAATAGAAATTAATTTTTTGAGTTAAATAACTTATTGGTTTGAGAATTAAACCACTAAACATCATATAATTACCATTTTCTATGCTTACACAAAATGTTAAACCAGTACCAAACCTCCATATAGTAGTATCACTTAGTGCAAGCCATAGTAATCAATGAGTGCAAAAAGATTTGGCATAAAATCTGTCTAGTGCCTACTCATAGTTGTATAGTTAATTTAAAAGTGATTGGACTGCTAGATCTAAGATCTAGATGCAGTGCTCTCAGATCCATGGCTCCTCATCACAAGCTAGAAATTAATCTGGGGATATTGGATGAGATAGGAATTTTTGCACAAACCTTTTTGTATCCATTGATTACTATAGCTCCAACTGGATGTCAGTACTGAATGGATTTTGCTTTGAGAATTTTGAATAATGCATGATGTGATTCACTTCTGAAAGTTGTGAAATTTTTAACTAAAAAAATAAGGTTTAAATTATTGATATGAATTTTGTTGGTATTATTAAATCATAGGATCTGGTCTTACTTTTAAACCTTCTGAATATAATTGTTAAAGATATATATTTAAAGTTTTATGTAAATGCCATCTTCAAACTAACGAATAAAGAAATCATAAAAAAACAAATGATCTCCATGCATTTCTGCTGGATCAGTAATATCAGTTGGTACAGTAGTGCCAACCAGAGTAATCAATGGATGCCAGAAGGTTTGTGCATAAAATCCACATCTAGTGCCTACTCATCCAATATCCCCAGACTAGTTTCTGGCTTGTATCCTTTGTCAGTGAGGAGCCTTGGATCTGAGAGCCACAAGCCAGAAACTAGTCTGGGGATATTGGATGAGTAGGTATTAGACGGGGATTTTATGCACAAGCCTTCTAGCATCCATTGATTACTCTGGTTGGTACTATTGTATGGAGAGTTTTGCCTGTTTAATAAATTATGTGCTAGCATAAGTGATAGTGATCATGTGATGTTTAGTGGTTTAATATCAGTTGGTCATGGTCATCATGCCTTTTCATAAATCTTTTATAATCTTTTATTACTTACCCAGCAGTATTTTATGATTTATTATTTTTGTAGTCATATTATCTAAATGAAAATATTTTTCATACATAATTGTTAGTAATTAATTTAAAAACATCAATCTTTATTTTGGGAAAACATTGTTGAGAACAACATCCTACATTACATGGGCATAGATACTTTATTAATGATAATGTGAGAGCTGAGAAATTCTTAAATATACTTTGTAAACCAAGTTAACTGATACTTTTAAATTCAGCATGTGAAATTTTTGTTTTTCTCTGTTTAATTTTCTAATTTCATTCACTCTTTTTTATTTTTGTCATATTGTTGATTTAAATATTTTTAAGAAACAATTTCCAATCTTCATGGCATTTTTGATTTTTGAAATGTGTACTGGAATCTTTTGGCCAGCTATGGGAACTTTAAGAAGCAAATACATTCCTGAAGCAAGTTAGTTGGCTTAATGAAATTCTTTAAATTTATTAATGTAATAATTTTTTTATTCTAAGTTTATTTTTTATTTAGCTCGTTCAACATTAATGAATTTCTTCAGAGTTCCTTTAAATTTTCTGGTTGTGAGTATGTTGTTAATGGTAAGTAGAGACATATTTATTAATTTAAAATTTTTAAAAAGTTAAATTATTTATAAGTAGTCTAATTTATATCTTAAACAAATATATCATATAAAGACTAGCTGCTTATGGAAGTATAGTGAAAGGTAAATCATTACTCTCCAAGTGAGTATTTTTCCCTCCTTAATTTCTAGTTGCCTATTTATTGATAATACTGGAGACTCATCTGGGTTAAATATGGTTCAACTAAAAAAAAATCCTAAACTTGATATATGTGTGTAGACATGTAACTAATTAAATTACTTCACAGTGTTTGTAAAAAAAGTGATTCCATAATTTTGTAAAGTAGTGAATCGGTGATAAAGATATCAGACTAATTCCTTCCTCTATATATACTTAATGCATAACCTCTGTTCTTACAAATAGCTAGGCATTTCAACACCTGAATCTTCTTTAGTGATGAAATAAATACTTCTGGAGGATTTATAGTGATTTGTGTTATGTTTATATTAGATTGTAATAAACACAAACTAATCTGTGTTTATATGTATAACAGGTATATACAATATATACAGCTGAAATATGTTTGCCTGATATGTTGGCTAAGTATAGTTCTTGTTGCTTTGAAACTATTGAAAGGACTTGAGTGCTCTTCTAGGTTTACTTAAAACTTTCAGCTGTATTGTGACAGCTTTTCCTCATTTGTAAGCATGATGACCCTTCTAGCTGTACTATGACAGTTTTTCTCATGTCAGATTTGCTATCTAGGAGCTTCCAATTCGATGTGAACTTGCTGCACTGCTTTAACAATATAGTTGATAAAGTGTGTACTGCCATTCATGTTGAGAAATATTTATTGTTATCTGACTTTCACCCCCCAATGGACTGCCTATTTATAGCCAGATCCCATTCCATTATGAGATCAATGGGATTCATTGAGCATCATCATCTATTGTTCTGTTTCTGTTATTAGATATATCTTATCTTTATATATCCATTGGTTTATAGTGATGAATGTTCAATCTGATCAAGATAAGATGGAATCGGAACAAGTCCATTAATTGAGAAAACATTTCCTCCTCTTATCTAAAATGAGCCCTGGAAAATGTAATCACTGAGAAGCTATGGGGGACTCCCTTGTTGCTTCCTGGCTTTTTTAGCTCTAGTTCCATTATTATCAAGTTCAGAGACTTCATTAGTGAGTATTTTGGTTTTATCAGCAAGTCTGGTGTCTTCATTTGTAGATCTTGTATCATCATCAGCAAGTCTACTATTTTTGAATCTTGTAAACTCTTCACTGCTAGTTGTTGACTCATAGTTCAAATTCAGTTGTCTATCTGCTGTTGGAACAACCATTGTTTGCAATCTTTTTCATTTAATCACAACTTCTGAAAATCATTTGATGATTCTCTCAAACATATGTCCATAGAACTTCAGCTCCTGACTTTATTTCTTTTGTTTTTATGATTTTACAGATTAGACCTAAGGACTGACCAGTTTGCCCTAAAGCTTAAACCCAGTTTACTATCAATCACATCTGTAGACTTTGATTTTACTTTATTTGTGAACTGTTTCACTCTTAGCACTGTAAACCTAAGTAATGGAATCAGTCATGACCTAAGAAATTGCTGCATTTGGGCAAATGAATTGATTGCCTTCATAATTAGTAATCACTGCAATACTAGGATGCAGATGATGATGATTTTTTCTATTAATAATTGCCCATGTTTTTTGACACAATGGACACTGCATACTTGGTATCATGATTCAAAGTTATTGATGTATTATTAATAAAAATTTGCATTTAAAAGCAAACAGTTCTTCTCAAATTCTTTATGCATGCATTGATTTTATGTTTCCCTTCTGACTTTTTGAAATGAACTCTTCTTTTCTGAATGACTTGTTTTTTTTCTTTTTAAAAGAAGCAATTTCTATGTGATTGTCATGTTTTCAAAATCTATACACTATATACCGATGTCAATATTTGATATGGGTTTTGCTTTGTCATATCTCTAACATAGATTTTCATCTGCTTTTGCTGGTTTATTCATGGCAGTTTTTACTATTATCAGCTGGGTACATGTTTGCCCTGCTTTCTGATTGACAAATTTAATACTGCAGTCTATTTTCCTCAATGGATCTATCTGACTCACTGATAACATTGGCTAAAATCACCAGAGAGACAGCTGAATCAAATGTGATATCAAGGTCCATCATCAGCTTGGCTTTAAGATAATTTCCCTTCATTTCAAAAATGAAATGATCTGTAATAGCTTCATTTAAAAATTCACTGAACTTATAGCTAAATGCAAGCTTCCTGAGCTCAGCAGCAAAATCTCTCTTTCTTTTCCTAATATACAGAGATTGAAGTGATATCTTTGTATTATTGGTAAGAGTTTTGGACAAAAAACACAGACAGTAGAGATAGTGCTTTAACAAAATCAAGCTCAACCTGAAACATTGCAATGAGTGGTCTGTGCACTGAAATAATGTATGACTAAGTACCACATATCATTATACAGAGGGAACTAATTTTAATTCAGGTTTTTTAATGATTAGATGGAGGTTGACCAGTTTTCAGGATAGGCTGGTTTAAACCCTTTCAGTAAACTAATTTTAGCCATTTTTGTTTTTTTTTTTATTGTGAGAGAGAGAGAAAAAAATCTTTGACTTTTCTTTACAGTAAATGAGCCACCATTCAAACTCGATCACTCGATTGTTTAATTTTTACTGATGTGCTAATAATGTTGACTGTCAATTTTTTGTAATTATTGACAAAAATCTAAACAACCCACTTGAGTAAGATCCTGCTGTTGTCTACACCAAATTTGTTGTGTTTTTATTTGATTGTACATTTATTCACAATAGATACGGCTGATATACTTTCACCTGATACACTGGTTAGATATAGCATCTAGTTACTCTGCATCTATTGAAGGGACTCGAGCACTCTTCTAGCTTTATCTAACACTTCCAGCTGTACTATGACTGAGAGCCTCATGTCAGGTTTACTATTAGCAGCTTCCAGTTTAACATGAACTTGCTTCATTGCTTTAACAATATAATTAACAAAGTGTGCTCTGCCATTCAGCTTTGATAGTAATTAGTTGTTGTCTGACTTTACTTCCCAATTCTCTTTTCATAATGAGATTCACTGAGCATCATCTATTGACCTGATTCTGTTATTGGATATAAGTTGTCCATTCATATACCCATTAGTCTGTAATGGTGAATGTTCAGTCTGATCAGGATAAGATGAAGCCTGGAGAAATCCATTAGTTGGAGATAAGTTGAGCTATAGTGGTGAGAATAAGGCAGATAAGAGTATGGGTAGCATATTTAAAGTATCATACTTAAACTTTATTTAATCTGCATTCAAATTTGGAAAGTCAAACATCATATACATTCAAACACGGTTAAATTAAAGTATTTGTGCATGGATGTTTGAATGTGTGCATGATAGTTTGAATTTTTTAAGCATTAATTTAACAAATAAAATTTTTATATATTTTAAATACTATGCAAATTATATCTTTAATTTCTAAAATCTTTTTTTAAATAATTTTTATTTTAATTAAAAATTTTTTTTTTATAATCTTAGTTTTAACATTAAAAAGTTATAAGAATTTGTTTAGGCATTTTCAGTATCAAGTTTACTTTGATTAAATATATTTTTCAAAACAAAGATAATGAAGAGATTAAAGTTAGTAATGACTGGAATCTGGAAACAAAAATAATCTGAAGTTATTTTGGTTTTTCATAAAAAGTAGAAAAATAGAGAAAAAATGTAAAGTCTGTTGTTATTTGTTACTTAATTAATCAGTCTTATTAAATACTATAAAAATTGGATAAAGAGAGAAAATCGTTTGTTTTGTTAGTATTGTAACAAATTAATAACGTTTTGCAACTTGGTTGTGTAAAGTTATTTTTTAGTAGATTATCACAATGAAAATTATTGAAAGGAACTTATATGAAAAAAAAAAGAAAACTGTTCCTACATTTAATTCAAAAGCACTCACTGACTTGTGAACATCCAAATGGTAATTGAATAATTAAAAAACTTCTCAGATTTATACATGTCTCTTTGCTGCTTGGTAAACATGAAAAGTTTACCTTAAATTTATTTAAATTACAATTCATGATTTTTTCCAATAATCCTATGAAATTATTAGGCAAAGTTTTTGAAAATCTCTTTAAAAGATTTAAAAATTGTTGACATTCATTTAAACCATTGTCACGGTTCAGAAAAAGTTGCCCAAATGTTTATGTATAACTTAAAGCTACATCACAAATCTGTAAAAGATTTTTATTTAGAGAAGATTGTAATGAATTTATTTTTATAAAAACTTTTTTTTTGTTATAAATTTCATTAAAAAAAAAGTTATTAAAATATTAATATCACAAATGAAATTTTCCCGATTTTAATTTAAGAGAATTTTGGAAATCATGACTGAAATTAATTTGTTAAAATTGTACTGCATTCAATAGAAAGTCAAAATACATGGTTATAGAAAAAAAAGTAACAAGGATAATTGAATTTTATAAAATGTCAATTAAGGAATAAATGATGAGAATCAAAAAATGCCTCACAACCTTTGAACATTGGGAAGGAAAAACCCTTACTAATTTGAAAAACAAGCACTTAATTTATATATACAAGTGAGATGATTATGACATAAACAGAAGACCAAGCTATAAAAAGATTGAAATACTTATAATACGCTTTAAACGTATATAGATGAAGTTAATAAAAATTTTCACAAATAACAAAGTTTAGCTTAGCGCTTTCGGAGCACATTTACTCCATATTCGTAGCCATTATTATTTATTAAACGCAATGAATGCAAGAAAGATTAACTTAATTATTCATAGCTATTCATTTAGATAAGCCCTTTCCATTATTAATAGCAAATAATAAAGTTGTGAAGCAATCATCAATTCATTCTAATCACTAAAATACCAATCAAGCATTGGAAATCAGTAATTTTATTTATACTTTTGTAAATAACTATGACTAGAATAACTACAATTTTTAGGATGCGTTGCTAAGCAAAACTGTTAATTGAATTGTCCATCTGAAATGTGATTCTTGAAGGAAGTAAATCCTGACCAGTATATAAGCTCAAAACTTTGAAGCATATTATTATAGAAAGCTGATCAGCCATCATTCTCTGGAGTTGTAATGTAATCAATAAAGAACTTCCATTTGAAAAGATTAGACTTGTAACTATAAAACAAATAAGGGATAAGGTACCAAATTTGTTAATATAAGTTGCCTATATCAATATGAATGAAAATAAACCAGAAAAATATTTTTTAATTTTTTTTTTATAATGTAAATTATTGAAATATATTAAAATATAAATTACTGTGCGATTTAGATATTTAGTTTGTTGGAAATACTTTTTATGTAGTGCAACACTTTTAAAGAAGGGTGGTAAAATGGTTAGTAGCTTTTTGAGTTTATCATTTTCAGTTGAAGGCTAAGAAACAAACACAATGTTCAAATACTGATTACCTGACCATCCTGATAATCCACCTATACATATACATTATGGGAGTTTTCGTTTCCTCATATTAGTTATTAAATTTTAATATCAATTAATTTGGAATCAGAGATAAAATCATTTTTTCTTCTCATATTAGTTGTATTCTATCTTGACCATACATTTATCATATGGATATAAAATTGTTTAATTAACTGGCTGAATCCAGAGTCCGAATCTGAGATTATGACAATGTGATGTGATGTATTGTAACTTCTTCTTAAACGAAGTCAAGAATCTCTCAGCAATTATACCAAGAAAACTTGTTAGCTACTTAATTTTACATTCCCCAGTCTAAGTTTTCCCATATTCTGCTCCATCTCATTTCCACAACATAATCTTTGTCAACTCTATAGCCTTTATATCTAAATCCCCCTTATCTTTTTCCAAACCCAGCATAAAAAACAATAATTTACTTTCTGTATAATCACCCTTTTTTCATATTTATTTTTTCCATAACTTCATTATATGTGCCCTTTCTGTTTTCAAGCATTTACATTCAATTAACAAATGCCTAATATTTTCTATTCCTTCCTTACATAAATTACAAACTAAATCATCTATATTTTTTCATTTACATGTATATTCTCTTGTTGCTAAAGATCCTGTTCGAGCCTTAAATAATAAACTACTTTTCTTACTATTATCATATATTAACTCGCACCTAATTTTCTGTTTATTTCTATATATATTTAAACTCTTTTTACTCTCCATACTATTTCTCCATCTCTCTAACTCCCTATTCTTTATTAATAAATCTATTCTTTTATCCCATTCCTTACCACTATAACACTCAACAATCCTTCTCATAAATCATCCCATCTTTTGTACAAATATATTGATATAAATTCTTTATCCAAATCTTTTGCATACCATATTACCTTTCTCACCCATCTTGTTGCTTGCCCTTTACTCATAACCCAATTAAATACTATTTTGGCTATTTTTTTATTATCCTTAAACTGCAATCTACCAAACATTTTCATTTTACTTTTTGCATCTCTCATATGAAAACTTGACCATCCCATTTCTCCTTGAATTGTTGTCCATCTAGATGTTTCCAAATTATCTGGGGATAAAAGATAAGCTGAAATCATTAATTAAAATTATTTTAGATCTTAATTCAGAGTGGCCATTATTTTAAGAATAATTAGGCACATCTTTAATGGTAAAAAAAAATGAAATTATTTCTATCTAGAATAAAAGCATGTTCCATCTTTCACACTTTAAAATGAAGCAAATAAAATCTGCTTAATGTAAAAAAGATTTAAGTCCACTCTTATTTGTAGTTAGTAGATAAGGCTTGATATAACCAAAAGTGATTCCATTGAAAAATGGCACTAAGAGCCTTTATTGGCATATTTGTAATTCAGAGTTAAACAAAAAACTAATTCTCATTCACAATATTGTTGTAAAACTTATGCAGTCTCCATGAATCATCATTTTTTTCTTTTCATAAAATACAGCATTAACATATTAGTGGTAATTAAATAATGTTTGAAAAAGAAAAATGTGATTCTAAAATGAGTGACAATTTTTTCTTAACTTTTTTATCTCATTCAAATATTAATATATGAATCATTTGCTATATTTCTTTATATATTGCAAAAATTTGTATATGTAATATCTGATTTATTCTTCTTTACAGCACTTAGAAATGAAAGTAATTTTCCAGTGTTGTGTGGTCTTTCTTTTAATTGCCTGTGTATGCCAACAATTTTTGTACAGGTAAGCTTGATACAAATTTAAATATATTTTGTACCAACTTAGAAAAATGTTATAATTGGAATAAGTTAAAACAGGAGAATCTTATTTATTAATTAGGAGGAAGTCTTAAGCATTTTGCTTCAAGACAAAGATTATCATTATTTCCTAGAAAAATAACAAAAAAAAACAAAACAAAAACAAATCAGACACCATATTTTTTTCATTTTCTTTAGTTTTAGAAGGAACTTTATTCAAGGAAAATATATATCTACATATATTTCAGTTTAAAGGGGGAATATATATATATATATCTACAAATATTTCAGTTTAAAAGAAAAAAAAATGCAAAACTAATCAATGAATACTACATTAAGTATTTTCACTAACATTCAATGAATTATACTATTATTAAAAACATTTACAATAAAATAGGAAACAGAAAATACATATCGTTAGATGACACTGAGAAACAACTGACCAGGTGGCTGCGAAAATGTCTGACAGGGTAATTTTTTTAATCACTTTGTTTTATTGTCTCTAAGAATTAAAATTTCTTGCATTACTATTGTATAGATAAGTGCACCAAAATGCTATAATATAAATGTTGTACTTATTTCTGTGAAGCAGACATTTGGAAAAGACTATAGTGGCATTCTTTTTCTGATAAATTTTTGTAATAGAAGATAGTGTATTGTAGGCTACTACACTCAAAGAATACATGTTTTTGGTTCTCTTCTGATCTGTGGCACAACTCATGTATAGTGTCAATGTTAAGTATATTTTTCATATCTCATGAAATATGTTGGTAATGACCAAGTTTATTTTGAATAGAAAGTCAAAAAATTTGGGCTAGAGTGTCCAATATTTAAATCTACCTATTAGCTGCTTATTATTAATGCCTAGTATTGGCAAGTCTAAGTTATAATTTGTGTGTGTGTAGAAGTACATATGTATTCCAATAGCCATGTGTCTTATGGAAAAGTTTAGGGTTAAATATTAATTTAATAGGTTCTAAGATTGTATGCAGATATTTTGTGTATTGAGATTTGTCTGTATTATTTTAAAAGTGACTTCTAAATGTGCGTATATTCTTGTCATTGATAATAAAAGATTAAGTTTTTGTAATGTAAATACATGAATAGAATGTAGTCCTAATCCATTTGAGTTGCTATAATACTACATTTGCCTGAGTGAGATGGCCACTATTTTTCTTCCCCATAAGTTTTCTACATAGTGAATAAATCTTTGATGTAAAGGATTTTGCGAAGACTGTAATCAATGTATAAGTAATTTTTGTAATAATCTGCTTGTTTATAAGTGACAACTTGCGAGTATAAAGATATACTTTTGAGAGAGAAGATATGTTCTATTCGTTGTTTGAATTAGTTTATTTTGTATTTGCCTTTGCATAGCCATGTAACTCAAGTGAAATCCTAAATAAGCTATAAGTTTATCCTGAAATACATTTGTATGTTTTGCCTATATATATATATATACACCATACAAATGGTTTATCAAAGTTAAATTCTAATTTATAAGTGCAAGTATATCATGTAATAAATCAGTTGTTTGTATTTTTTTTTTAGTGTATTGTTATATCATCCATGTAGGCTACATTATGACCAGTATATAAATCTCTGGGAGCCATTTTCAATGTTATTAAGTAGTGGATTTATGTATATGATGAATAACAATGCACCAAGTGGAGACCTTTGTGGGATTGATTGATATGGATTAAAAGAAAGACATTTTTCCATTTAGAGTTATGTACATTTCTCTATTTATTAGCAAGTTTGTGAGCAATTATAATATTGATTTTATGAGTACATCAATTGGTATCAAATAAAAAGCAGTTCTTATATCTAGTTGTACTGCCATCAGGCTGTATTTTTTTTTTTTTTTTGCATTTTGTAGTGTCACCGAGTTTTGAATACAAAAGCTGCTTGTCCTGTTGACAAGCCTTTTTTTTGGAAAATTGTGCCTGCAATAACAAAGGTATAAGGTGCAGTTCAATTTTGGTTTTTTATTAGTTTCAAACAATTTAATACCCAATGGACCCACAGATATTGGCCTTGTTTTGCATTGTTACAGAGCGAGGTTTATTTCTTCATAAATGGAATGATTGCTATAGAATATATATACCTTTTGACAGAAAGTTAGCCATGTCAGCAAGGTAAGTAGAAGTGAAGTGCCTTAAGTGTGTAAAAACAAACTTTGGTATATCCTGTAGTCCTGGATGACATCTTCTCCAAACTTTGTATAAAATCTTTAGATTTGAATATTTCTGGATCATCCAGCATTCCAAACTGGCTAAAAGATGGTTTGAATATTGGTTCATTTTGAAGTATTTTCTTAGTGTTTGTAAACTGTTAGCATATCATCGGTGACAACTCCAGTCACTAATACTGAAGGAACTCTTGTTGCATATAGTTGGCCTAGTGCCCACTGAATATATTATCTGGCCAAACATGATTGTGGGATGAAAAGCTTCTTTTTTGTAGTACTGTATTCTTTTAACATATCGCATAGATCTGTAAATTTTTTTTAGTTTGATAACTATTTTCTGTAGTTAGAGTACTATGTATAATCCTTTTATATAATTCATCAACAAGGGATGTTTTGTTGGCGGTGTAGTGGTTATTGTGAAATGTATGTGATATTTGTGTACATTATTCATTTTTGTATAGGGTTTATTTCTAAGCTGTTTAGTTTAGCTAATCTGAGAATAAAAATTCTGTAGTTATTGTACTTAATAGGATTCTTATTATTCTTTTGTTTAGTGTTACATTGTATAATTTAAATCAAGAAAGACCATTATTGCTGCATGGTCTGAGAGAGGACAGGGGCCTAACTGAATTTTGTGTGTGGTGAATAAAATATTAGATCTATAAATATCTGCCATTACTGAATGAAATAAAATTATTTGGTAGAAATCCTTCACCAATCATAAGTGAACTATTGATGAGGTACAATCATTTATTCACAAATGTAGAAAATGATATGTTAAGTCTCCCGTCAGCATGAGTGGCTGTGTGAGGAGGTAGCAAATAATTTTATGTTTTGAATAATTCTGGTAAGGGGACATATTCACAATTACTACATTTAAACTTATAGTCTTATGTTGAATTGTGAGCATTATTGCATACTCATCTATAAATAAAATTTTGAACGAGTTAAATGAGCATATTTTCATGATTATTACTCTTGTCCCTGCTGAGGGTGCAGATGTAAGTTTAGAGAATGCTGAGAAATCCAGTCTGTTCAGATAGTTAGAAGGGTCAGTTTGTGATCCACTGTAGATGTTTCTACTATTCCTAATATGTGGTTGCCCTATGTCTAATCATTTAATTAGCTGGTAATTTTTTGCCACAGCATTCAAATCCCTAATGTTATGTACATTTAGTTTTAGTTTCATGATATTTTCTCTACCTAGCATACCTCTTTTATTATTATATTCAAAATCTGTTAAAATTATATAGCATGTGTTATATTTCTGTTGTGTGTATAATTGGTGTTCTCCAATGTTAGTATCTATATCATTTTGTTTAATATAGTGAGATGTACTTACTTTTCCTAATTGTGCATTGTCATTTCCTGAGATGTCAGCAAGCTCTGCTTTGGCTGGATTATCTGTTTTCTTTTCTGTTTTAAATTATTCTAATAATGATGATGATTCTTCATCCTCACTGTTGTCTTGTGATGTACTTGGTATATTTCTTGCAAGTTTTTTTTCTGGTCTGCCAGGCTTTCTATTCTTGGAGCATTACTTGTGTTATGAAGTACTTGCATCATACATGGTATTAAAATGTCCTTTACTGCTGATGATGTTTTGTTCATTACATTTGTTATCAAATTATTTGTTGAATGGATATTACATTCATTTTTTCCATATAAAATGTTTTCCAAGTCAGAAAGTGTATTAGACTCCACGTAAATATTATCTTCTTAAACTTTTTCCTTTGTACAGTTATGTGATGGTGTGTTTGTTGTTACAATGTTTGCACTGTGCATTATCACAATTGACTGCCAGATGACCATGTAGGCCGCAGTGAAGACAGACTTGATTTCTCCGAATGAATATTAGCGGCATAGCCTCTTGATCTGTAATTTGTGTGGATATGCTTAGTTGATACATTACTGTTTCCAAACTTAGGTATCAGTATCTTTGCAATATACTGATTGCAAATTAATGACATTACCAAATGGCTCCATAAGCTTTTTAAAATCACTTATAGTATAATTTAGATAAGCATTTTTGAGCACTTCAGTAGTCATGCTTTGTCTGTGCTGATTTACTATGACTAATGCATGCTTACCAATGTTATCTGCCTTTTAAATCAATTTATTTGTTTGGTATCAAAAAATTCTAAATGAGATGATGATTAGAATGGTCTGCTGCTTGCAAAACGCTATCCACAAGTTGTTTGAAGCACTTCATACAATAATTCCTTTGGAAAACTATATAGTGAGTAGGTAATATGTGTAACAGCTAATATGATTGGTCGATCAATGAAAAACATTTAAAGAGTTAAATAATTAGTCGAATTAAATTTGAACAAAATATTTTCCAACATTTCCTCTGTCTATTGCGTAACTGGGGCTACATTAGTTTCTAACATATCATCCACACCAAGGTCAAGATTTGCAACATCTTTCAACATAGTTTTATGGAATCTGGGTGCATTGTTTTGCTCCTTTTTCATTAAATATTTGGCTCCAGTAATGGCATCCTCATCTTCACTAGTGATTTAGTAACACTAGCATAAGTTATGGTCATCTCTCCACATACTGTCTTAATGGATTCGGCCATATTGTTTATATATAATTTAGATAACAAATTAATCTTATTTTTAAGATCTCTAAGAAAATACTACTTATAATACAGAAAAATTATCTGTCAAATTGACTTTCCTTGCTTGTATTTGTATAATACTGAAAATTAATTTTATTTGTAGTTTTAATATGTATTATGCACAATAACTTAGAGACTATTCTCCTTTTTATTTATTTATAAACGAATAATCAGATAGCTACAAAAATATCTAGGGACCTACCTGGAAAAAAATTTCAAGTTTCACCAAGATTTGAATTCTAAGCTGTAATAATTGATTGATCGGTAAATAATACCTTAGTCATTATGTCAGAGATCATATAGTCTCTATCATGTATATATATGCACACAACTATGCAAACATATATTTAAATTCTTGAAAAATAATTTATGCAAGGCAAAACTTGTTTATAATATAAAGTCAACGGAAACAGAAAAAAAAAGAATTAACAATAATTTTTCTCTAATATATTTTTTAAAATTTTATTATGAATATTTTTAATGTTTTTCTTTTCTTGTCCTCTTTAAAAAATGTCACTACTCATTTTGCAATTAACCAAGAAATTATCATATAGAGTAATTGTAAAAAAAAAACAAAAAAAAATTCTTTTAATAAGAAAAACAATATGAATTTAAAAAAAAAGGAAGTCATGGGAGTGGCTAACACATATATGCCATGTTCATGACCAGAGTTTAAGGCCAGAATAAACGGATCTACAAATATTTTTTAAGTCACAAACATAATTTTTTTCCCAACTCAGAGCCTCGTAATCAATCCCAATATTGACTAATATTTATCTGATTACAATTAGCTGGAAAATAAAAGTCCCAGATCAATTTGGAATAGTCAAATAAGTGTTTATACACTGATTAAAAGTGTACTCAGTGATGTACTTTCATTACTGATAGTTGCAACATTCCTGTGGTTGCTGATTGGCAATATTTGTTTTGATCTTTCCAATGAAGTCTGTGCTTTTTTCTTTATTACATATCAGACTTTAAAAGAAAGATGTATTACATTTGAAAAACAAGTTAGTTATCCTATACATTGATGGTTTTAGTCTTGTTTGAGTCTAAAATTGTCATTTATTTTTCCAATTCATTAACTATGTATTTCAGGATCATATTGTAATTGTTTGACGTATCACTTGTTTTAGTTTCTTTCAGCTTCATAAACAGACTGATTAAATACAATTTGATTACTTCTTTAATATTAGAAAGTAAAAATCAAGAATCATATACTTAAAAGTTTACATCAAAACTTAAAAATTAATCTTGGTAATTAAGTAGCTGAGTATGAATATTACAAAGCCATTTCAGTTTATTTTGCTTTTGGCAGATGGTTCACCGTAAGTTCAGTTTATAGAATCCAAAACTAAGATATATTTCCATAAGGTTAATGCATCATGAAAGGCAATAAATCTGAGAAAATAGTCATTATAAAACAATTAAGTATCATTTCTGAAATTGGTAATTTTATATTTAAATATAAAATACCTAAATTGGTACTGTTTGGTTATCTGTACCCCAGCCGCTAGATGCGCTGTTTCTGTGTAAACACACAGAAATATCCAGAGTAGGGGCCAAAAAGCACAAATGCCTGTTCCAGCCATTAGGTGGTGCTGTTCACCATGGGTATGCACAGGAACCTTCCACAAGCCAGCTGGCAGCAAAACTGCCCACCTGGTGGTGCTGGTTGCATAGCGTAAGCCATGTAGCTTACATCGTCTGCTACGCCAAGATTCTACCCCACTATGTGGGTGGCGCTGTTTCTCCACATTACACATGGAAAAACTACACAAAATAATGCCTGCTTGATTTGTTTATGTCCATACTACTTAAAACATGGATGCCCTATAATGTACAGGTGTGATTAAATTTAGAAGCCACAAGTATTTAAATATGCGTTCCCACTTAATATTGTTACATTCTATTTCACCATTTAATAAATCGATGTATTTTAAAATTATTTATTTTTAAAAATCGAACTTTTTTTTTAATTATTTACTCTAAAAGTGGGTTTTTTAAAAAAATCGGCCAGTGGGGTTTTTTTTTCCTACGGCAGTATTGCTTTCAAAACTATTATTTTAAAACATGATTGTTTGTAAAACTTTTTTTTTTACACTTTCAAATATTATTTAAAATAAGTTTGAAACTAATACAAATTATATTTTGGTTTATAGATCGATCTTTCAATGACTATTTCCCAACCGTATTATTTTAAAAAGGTTGAATTTGCGTGCTCTTACGTGCAAAGAGTAATTCGAAGATCTGTTTATCAATAAATATTTTTAAATTACTGGAGAAAAAGCAAATCAAACTCTCCTTTAAATATATTAAAATATTTATTCAGTTCAAATTTAAAAGAAGTTTACAGTAAATAAGTTTTAAACTAATACAAATTATATTTTGGTTTATAGATCGATCTTTCAATTACTATTTCCCAACTGTGTCAAAATTGGATGATCATTGAAAATTATATATGATCTTAATAGCCTAAAATTCAGAAGACTGATAGTACTGTCTTTGCCAGTGCATTGTTTCTTTCTTTCATTATTGAATTAGTAATATCACCACAGCTAGTAAAAGTAATGTTACTTATTATAAGAGCTTAACAATGAGTTAATTTGTCTCATAATTATGCTGTTACAAGTTTTGCTAATTTTGGTATAGAATATATCTAGATGAACGTCTAAACATTATGAAAGAATTTTGAAAAAAGTAAAGGCAATACTTTTTTAGTAGATACTTTCCAAGCTGAGGGTTTATCAATGAAAGCTGAAATCTAATTAGAATTTTTGCAATAGGTCACTTTATTTACTTTATGATAGAACCATCAAAATGAGAGTCATGTGATGCTGGATACAGTTGAGAAATGATTAATTACTTGTTCAGTACTTGCAAAAGCTAATGAATACATATTTATTTTTAATAATGGTAGAAAAAGTTTAATTAAATTTGCATATTAAAGTAAAACAAGATCATCATCATCAACTATTATCAATCCACTGCAGGATGAACATCTCTCCAAGTTTAATCCACCTCCAATCTTTAGCTTCTCTTCTCCACATCACCCCTGCACACTTTCTTATTTCATCTATCCATCTCACATGTGGTCTCTTCCTGGGTCTTCTACAATCTCTTGGAATCCAGTTTAAGATTTCAATTGTCCATCTATTATCATCTCTTCTAGCAATATGTCCAGCCCAACTCCACTTTAATCTTTTAATTTTTTCAATAAAATCAGTTACACCTTATTGTTCTCTTACTGATATATTGTGTTTTCGATCTCTTCTTGTTACTCCCAACATGCATCTCTCCATACTTCTTTGAGTGGTCTGAAGTCTGTATTGCTCTTCTATTAAGTGTCCAAGTCTCAGATCCATAAGTGAGAACAGGTAAAACACATTTATTAAAAATCTTCCTTTACAAACACATAGGTATATTTCCTTTTAGTATCAAGTTATTTCTACCAAAAGCACTCCAACCAAGTTTAATTCTATGATTAATTTCATCCATTATGTTTCCATCTGTATTAATAATCTGACCAAGGCGTTTGTAACTGTTAACTTCTTCTAACTCATTATAAACAATCTTTATTTTCATATTTTGAGAAAATCCATTAAACATTACTTTAGTCATTTTAACATTTATCTTTAGTCCTACTTTCATCTGATAACTACTGCAACATTTCCTGTAGATCTAAAGCATTATTAGCAAAAACAACTACATCATCTGAAAAATCTAAATGACTTAAATAATCACCATTTACTTTCACTCCTTTAGCTTCCCATTTTAATACACAAAATACTTCTTGCAGCACTGCTGTAAAAAGTTTTGGAGATATGGAGTCACCCTGTCTTACACTCTTCTCAATGTTGACTTTCCCAGTATCATTTTCTAATCTAATTGTTGCTGTTGCATTTTTATAAATATTCTTTAAAATATGACAATATCTTGGATCTATACCTTGATGATCCAATACTTTAATCACTGAAGAAAAGTTTATAAATTCAAATGCCTTTTCATAATCTACAAATCCAAAACATAATGGCAACTCATATTCATTTGTCCTTTCTATAACTTCCCTCAATCCCTGGACATGATCTCCTGTACTAAAACCACTTCTAAATCCAGCTTGTTCTCTTGGTTGGTGGAAATCCAATGTTCTCTGTAGATGAGTTGTAATTATCTTGGTAAAATTTTTGCATTTAACTGATAAAAGGATAGGTCTGTAATTTCTAATATCTTCTTTATCACCTTTTTTAAATATTAATATTAATACTGCATTCTTCCAATCATCTGGTACATCTTTATCATTTAGACATTTGGTATATAATGTTGCTAAAAAAATTTCTATTTTTTCACCTGCTTCTTTTAATATATCAATTATAATTCTACCATTGCCTGGAGTCTTTTCTTTCTTCATGTATTTAATTGCATGTCTCACTTCTTCATTTAAAATTCTGGGCAATTCAGAAGATGTAATAGATATAGGAGGTATTTGTTCTTTATTACTATATAATTCTTGATAGAAGTCTTCTATCCATTTCATGATGTCATCTCTCTTTTTAGTAATAATTCCAGCTTTTTTTCTTATTGCAGACATAAATTTCCTACCAATACCAAAATGTTGTTTTACACTCTTGAGACTTTCATTCTCTTCTACTGCTTTCCTTGCTAGTTCACAGTTATACTTTCTTATATCATTTTCAACTCTTTTCCGCATCATTTTACAAAATTCGAGATATTCAATCCTTTTTAATGCATCATTTTTGTATATCTTCATATTCCTTCTTTTCTTCATAAATTCTCTAGTCTCAGTAGAAATGTTATTGGTCAAGTGCTGCTTTTTTCAACCAGCTATTTTTGTTGCAGTTTTTAAAAGTGTATCAGTTGTTTTCATATTAATTTCATTCACATCTGAATCATGTTCAAAATCTACTAATACTTGAAACCTATTTGTAAGTTCTAATTTAAATTCATTAGAATGTTTCTGAAAATTAGGAATATCAACTGTAAATATTGTTATTCTTAATAATTTTTGTCTCTCTAGTTTTGCATTAACATGTATTTCACATCTTACTAATCGATGATCACTTCCTCTGTTAAATTTATTAAGAACATTACAATCTTGAAATATGTATTTTCTGTTAGTCAAAATATAATCCAATTCTGCTGTACCTTCATTTGGATGCTTCCATGTCCATTTCCTTTTAAATTTTTTCGCAAAATAATAATTCATAATATAAAGTTTTCCTTTTCCTGCAAACTCCACAAGTCTATGTCCTCTCTCATTTCTATTACCATAACCAAAATTACCTACAGCACTTTCATCTTTCATTTGTTTACCAATTCTAGCATTAAAGTCTTCCATAACAATTTTAAAATGTAGTTTACTCTGATCAAAAGCCTTTTGTGCATCCATATAAAAATCTTCTACTACTTCATCACTTTGAGAACTTGTTGGGGCATAAACCTAAATTATCTGCATTTGGTATCTGCTATTAAGTTGTTTAACTAATCTTGCCACTCTGTCTGATACACCATCAATCTCCACAATGTTGTTCTTCCACTTTTTATTTATAATGAATCCTACTCCACTTGTATTTCCAATATTTGTGCCTTTATAGTAGAGTACATGTTCACTTTTTAAAACAATTGTCTCTTTATCTTTTCTTCTAACTCCACAAAGTCCAATAATGTCCCATTTAATATAAGACAGTTTTTCTTCTAACTCTTGCAATATTCCTTCACTTGAAAGTGATCTGCAGTTGTAAGTACCTAAATAAAAAAAGTCGTCATCAAATGGCAGCCTGGGACCACGATCAGGGAATTCTTAGCACCCTCTGCTGCCTTGGTTGGTGACTTTACAGTCTCCTGGGAATAAGGGCCATGATTTAGTTTTGTCTGTCATAATTGTATATATATATTGGAAAAATATTTATCATTTACACAAGCATTCATTCTGCCTTATCAGGCAACTGAGAAGAAAGTCCATGGTGTTTCTAGATCTTAAACTCAGAGGTAAAAATCCAATAACCTTGTCACACTGGCCAATGCATGTTGGTGAGCAATATATGAATAATCACATATAATAACAGCTGTAATGACAATAACGTATGGAGTGGACATTAAGAATTTGCCTTGCTCAGTTCCTTTAAGGCCTCCAAGAGGAATCAAAGGGTTTCCTTTCAATTAATAGGATGGCAATAAATTTGTAACCTCCTGAGTGTGACAATTTTTTGCATTAAATCAAATCTTAATGATTAGTCAAAGTAGATTATAGTTTATTAGTTGATATTGTGAAATTGGTAAATATTTAAGTGTCTCTGTTGGGTGATATATATTAAAATTTGTCTATTTAGAAATTCATTTGTAGATTCATTAAACCACCTAATTACTCACACACATTACCTTCGAAAGTTTGCCACTGTTTTCTGTTTGATCACAACCCTATAAGTTAATAATCGGGTTGTGATCAAACAGAAAACAGTGGCAAACTTAAAGGAGATAATAAATATACTTGAATTTATTTACTGGTTAGAATCTCTGCAGATTTTCTAAGGTAATGTGTGTGAGTAATTAGGTGGTTTAATGAATCTACAAATGAATTTCTAAATAGACAAATTTTAATATATATCACCCAACAGAGACACTTAAATATTTACCAATTTCACAATATCAACTAATAAACTATAATCTACTTTGACTAATCATTAAGATTTGATTTAATGCAAAAAATTGTCACACTCAGGAGGTTACAAATTTATTGCCATCCTATTAATTGAAAGGAAACCCTTTGATCCCTCTTTGAGGCCTTAAAGGAACTGAGCAAGCAAATTCTTAATATCCACTGAATATGTTGTCATTACAGCTGTTATTACTATGTGATTATTCATATAGTATATAAACATGGATGGGCTGCTCACCAACATGCATTGGCCAGTGTGACAAGGTTATTGGATTTTTACCTCTGAGTTGAAGATCTAGAAATATCATGGATTTTCTTCTCAGTTGCCTGATAAGACAGAATGAATGCTTGTGTAAATGATAAATATTTTCCAATATATATACAATTATGACAGACAAAACTAAATCATGGCCCTTATTCCCAGAAGACTGTAAAGTCACCAACCAAGGCAGCAGAGGGTGCTAAGAATCCCCTGATTGTAGTCCCAGGCTGCCATTTGATGAAGACTTTTTTTATTTAGGTATTTACAACTGCAGATCACTTTCAAGTGAAGGAATATTGCAAAAGTTAGAAGAAAAACTATCATATTAAATGGGACATTATTGGACTTTGTGAAGTTAGAAGATAAAGAGACAATTGTTTTAAAAAGTGAACATGTACTCTACTATAAAGGCACAAATATTGTAAATACAAGTGGAGTATGATTCATTATAAATAAAAAGTGGAAGCACATTGTGGAGATTGAGGGTGTATTGGACAGAGTGGCAAGATTAGTTAAACAACTTAATAGCAGATACCAAATGCAGATAATTTAGGTTTATGCCCCAACAAGTTCTCAAAGTGATAAAGTAGTATAAGATTTTTATATGGATACCCAAAAGGCTTTTGATCAGAGTAAACTACATTTTAAAATTGTTATGGAAGACTTTAATGCTAGAATTGGTAAACAAATGAAAGTACTGTAGGTAATTTTGGTTATGGTAATAGAAATGAGAGAGGACATAGACTTGTGGAGTTTGCAGGAAAAGGAAAACTTTATATTATGAATTATTATTTTGCGAAAAAATTTAAAAGGAAATGGACATGGAAGCATCCAAATGAAGGTACAGCAGAATTGGATTATATTTTGACTAACAGAAAATACATATTTCAAGATTGTAATGTTCTTAATAAATTTAACAGAGGAAGTGATCATCGATTAGTAAGATGTGAAATACATGTTAATGCAAAACTAGAGAGACAAATTATTATTAAGAATAACAATATTTACAGTTGATATTCCTAATTTTCAGAAACATTCTAATGAATTTAAATTAGAACTTACAAATAGGTTTCAAGTATTAGTAGATTTTGAACATGATTCAGATGTGAATGAAATTAATATGAAAACAACTGATACACTTTTACAAACTGCAACAAAAATAGCTGGTTGAAAAAAGCAGCACTTGACCAATAACATTTCTACTGAGACTAGAGAATTTATGAAGAAAAGAAGGAATATTAAGATATACAAAAATAATGCGTTAAAAAGGATTGAATATCTCGAATTTTGTAAAATGATGCGGAAGAGTTGAAAATGATATGAGAAAGTATAACTGTGAACTAGCAAGGAAAGCAGTAGAAGAGAATGAAAGTCTCAAGAGTGTAAAACAACATTTTGGTATTGGTAGGAAATTTATGTCTGCAATAAGAAAAAAAGCTGGAATTATTACTAAAAAGAGAGATGACATCATGAAATGGATAGATTTCTATCAAGAATTATATAGTAATAAAGAACAAATATTCCCTATATCTATTACATCTTCTCAATTACCCAGGATTTTAAATGAAGAAGTGAGACATGCAATTAAATACATGAAGAAAAGACTCCAGGCAATGGTAGAATTATAATTGATATATTAAAAGCAGGTGAAAAAATAGAAATTTTTTTAGTAACATTATATACCAAATGTCTAAATGATAAAGATGTACCAGATGATTGGAAGAATGCAGTATTAATATTAATATTTAAAAAAGGTGATAAAGAAGATATTAGAAATTACAGACCTATCAGCCTTTTATCAGTTACATGCAAAAATTTTACCAAGATAATTACAACTTGTCTGGATTTAGAAGTGGTTTTAGTACAGGAGATCATGTCCAGGGATTGAGGGAAGTTATAGAAAGGACAAATGAATATGAGTTGCCATTATGTTTTGGATTTGTAGATTATGAAAAGGCATTTGAATTTAGAAACTTTTCTTCAGTGATTAAAGTATTGGATCATCAAGGTATAGATCCAAGATATTGTCATATTTTAAAGAATATTTATAAAAATGCAACAGCAACAATTAGATTAGAAAATGATACTGGCAAAGTCAATATTGAGAAGAGTGTAAGACAGGGTGACACCATATCTCCAAAACTTTTTACAGCAGTGCTGCAAGAAGTATTTTGTGCATTAAAATGGGAAGCTAAAGGAGTGAAAGTAAATGGTGATTATTTAAGTCATTTAGATTTTTGGATCAAGGTATAGATCCAAGATATTGTTATATTTTAAAAAATATTTATAAAAATGCAACAGCAACAATTAGATTAGAAAATAATACTGGGAAAGTCAACATTGAGAAGAGTGTAAGACAGGGTGACTCCATATCTCTAAAACTTTTTACAGCAGTGCTGCAAGAAGTATTTTGTGTATTAAAATGGGAAGCTAAAGGAGTGAAAGTAAATGGTGATTATTTAAGTCATTTAGATTTTGCAGATGATGTAGTTGTTTTTGCTAATAATGCTTTAGATCTACAGGAAATGTTGCAGTAGTTATCAGATGAAAGTAGGACTAAAGATAAATGTTAAAATGACTAAAGTAATGTTTAATGGATTTTCTCAAAATATGAAAATAAAGATTGTTTATAATCAGTTAGAAGAAGTTAACAGTTATAACCACCTTGGTCAGATTATTAATACAGATGGAAACATAATGGATGAAATTAATCATAGAATTAAACTTGGTTGGAGTGCTTTTGGTAGAAATAACTTGATACTAAAAGGAAATATACCTATGTGTTTGTAAAGGAAGATTTTTAATAAATGTGTTTTACCTGTTCTCACTTATGGATCTGAGAGAGCAATACAGACTTCCGACCACTCAAAGAAGTATGAAGAGATGCATGTTGGGAGTAACAAGAAGAGATTGAAAACACAATACATCAGTAAGAGAACAATAAGGTGTAACTGATTTTATTGAAAAAATTAACATTAAAGTGGAGTTGGGCTGGACATATCGGTAGAAGCGATGATAATAGATGGACAATTGAAATCTTAAACTGGATTCCAAGAGATTGTAGAAGACCCAAGAACAGACCACATGTGAGATAGATAGATGAAATAAGAAAGTGTGCAGGGGTGATGTGGAGAAGAGAAGCTAAAGATTGGAGGCGGATTAAACTTGGAGAGATGTTCATCCTGCAGTGTATTGATAATAGTTGATGATGATGATCTTGTTTTACTTTAATATGCAAATTTAATAAAACTTTTTCTACCAGTATTAAAAATAAATATGTATTCGTTAGCTTTTGCAAGTACTGAACAAGTAACTAATCATTTCTCAATTGTATCTAGCATCGCATGACTCTCATTTTGATGGTTCTATCATAAAGTAAATAAAGTGACCTATTGCAAAAATTCTAATTAGATTTCAGCTTTCATTGATAAACCCTCAGCTTGGAAAGTATCTACTAAAAAAGTATTGCCTTTACTTTTTTCAAAATTCTTTCATAATGTTTAGACGTTCATCTAGATATATCCTATACCAAAATTAGCACAACTTGTAACAGCATAATTATGAGACAAATTAACTCATTGTTAAGCTCTTATAATAAGTAACATTACTTTTACTAGCTGTGGCGATATTACTAATTCAATAATGAAAGAAAGAAACAGTGCACTGGGACAGTACTATCAGTCTTCTGAATTTTAGGCTATTAAGATCATATATAATTTTCAATGATCATCCAATTTTGACACAGTTGGGAAATAGAAATTGAAAGATCGATCTATAAACCAAAATATAATTTGTATTAGTTTAAAACTTATTTACTGTAAACTTCTTTTAAATTTGAACTGAATAAATATTTTAATATATTTAAAGTAGAGTTTGATTTGCTTTTTCTCCGGTAATTTAAAAATATTTATTGATAAACAGATCTTCTAATTACTCTTTGCACATAAGAGCACGCAAATTCAATCTTTTTAAAATAATACGGTTGGGAAATAGTTATTGAAAGATCGATCTATAAACCAAAATATAATTTGTATTAGTTTAAAACTTATTTTAAATAATATTTGAAAGTGTAAAAAAAAAAAGTTTTACAAACAATCATGTTTTAAAATAATAGTTTTGAAAGCAATACTGCCGTAGGAAAAAAAAACCCCACTGGCCGATTTTTTTAAAAAACCCACTTTTAGAATAAATAATTAAAAAAAAAGTTCGATTTTTAAAAATAATAATTTTAAAATACATCGATTTATTAAATGGTGAAATAGAATGTAACAATATTAAGTGGGAACGCATATTTAAATACTTGTTGCTTCTAAATTTAATCACACCTGTACATTATAGGGCATCCATATTTTAAGTAGTATGGACATAAACAAATCAAGCAGGCATTATTTTGTGTAGTTTTTCCATGTGTAACATGGAGAAACAGTGCCACCCACAGTGGGCTAGAATCTTGGTGTAGCAGATGATGTAAGCTAGATCTGTTTACGGCAATCAGCGCCACCTAGGTTGTTCATAGTGGCTGGTAGCAGACGATGTAAGCTACATAACTTACGCATTGCAACCAGCGTCACCAGGTGGGCAGTTTTGCTGCCAGCTGGCTTGTGGAAGGTTTCCTGTGCATATGCATGGTGAACAGCACCACCTAATGGCTGGAACAGGCATTTGTGCTTTTTGGCCCCTACTCTGGATATTTCTGTGTGTTTACACAGAAACAGCGCTTCTAGCGGCTGGGGTACAGCTAACCAAACATTACCCCTAAATTATATAAAAACTTAATCTGTAAGATAGCCAAAGAAAACACAATTAGAGATAAAATTAAGATTTTTAAATTTGTTTAAAAGAATAAAACATGAACATCATAAATGTTTTCATTTTTGAATTAAACATTTTGATAGTACGAGAAAAAATACATTCAAATTGTACACTATATCATGAGCATAGGTATATGATGCTTTTTCATAATCATTTTTGCCTATCCATTACAAGGATGAATGAATGCACCTTTTTTCTTTAGAATAGTAAACATGTCATTTAAGAAATACTACCAATTAGTTGTAAAATTCATTTTTATAACTTTCAATAAAATTTCTGGTTTACTTTTTTACACAATTCATTGATTTTTTGCACAGTAATTTTGTGTAAATTGTTACATTTTTATTTACCATTGTCAAACTCACAAGTTTGATGCCATCCATCTCAGATAAATACAATGATTATTACTAATCATTTTCCAACTAAAGATTATCTCTAGCAGATATAAACTTTAAACCTCAGTTAAAGATTAATATACAATTTTTTAATTTTAAACATATATACATATGGAGTTATTCACCTTTCTGTTTCCCACGCGTAATATCTTTAATAGATATAAACTACCTCCATACTTCCCCTTGTGTGCTTCACAATTTTATAATAGTAAAATTACAACTATCCAGTACCTCTAATTTGGTTTATAATCAGATATCTTTACTTTCAAAAACAAATTTTGTACTGGCTATTTTAATTCCATTTTCTTTTGGAAATCTTAATCCTCAGTAACATTACATTGCCTGGATCATTCCATAACCTTTTTTTGTCCTGGAGACTTTTGATCCAGCCCTCTCTTTATTTCCTTATTTAGCATGCTAATACTGATTTTGATGGTTTTTAATCTTCAATTAGTATTGCCTGCATAGCATGAATTATTTTTATTTTGAACATTGATATTTTTTGTGCTTTTCTTTCTTGGATCTACTTCCTTCCCTTATTTCAATTTCAAAGTTAACTTACATTCTGCATTTAATCACATTTGCTATTAAATTATCATAATGTTTTTCGAAAATTAATTAATTACATTATGCACTCCATATAATTCAAGTACCATCCAAGTCATTTTTGGTCAATATTATTAAAAAAAACTACTGAAAATTAAGACAGATATACTCTTTCTTTTCAGCTTTTATCCATGATGAGAGTGATATTATCTGGTAAATGTTTCAAGAGCAACCTTTACTGATCAAAAGATTACAGATTATTTTGGGTCTACTTTCCCGTTACAAATTACAAAGCATTATACATTTCGTAACAATTATATCTAAATAATTGTATTCCCAACCCATATTTAACATCTATTTGTACATAGATCAATATGATCTAGCCCTGGGTGAGCATCTTAGAAGGCCCATGATCACCACACCCTGGACCCCAATGCGAAGACCCAATTGCTTCATCCTAATAGGCAGCCATTCAGCATTTCGCCAACTACCACAACAGGCAATGAGGTTCAAGGCTCAGGACCACCAAGCCCCAATCACTCTATCCGAGCCCAGTCACACCAAAACCCATGCACTTCCATGTAATAATCACGGTATTCGAATCATTTCTAAATTTAATATGCTCACTTCCAAATTATTATTTATCCAAGCCATTAATCTTTTATTTAATATGTTGAACAGCTACTGTATTTCCTTTCATATGAAATATTACATAGCATATAAATATTTCTTAAAATAAACATTCATATTTTTAATCATTTACTCATCATCTCCACAGCCTCTCTTCAATATATTTCTTGGCTTTTTTTAAAAATTCTTGTAAAATACTACTTTCACTATCATGAAATATTGGCATAATTTTAATAAGCTCTTTCACTTTACATTTAAAACAGTACTCTGACCATTCCTCAATAATGTGTAGTTTTTCCTATTCATCTACTACTATCTTCTAACTTGATCATAATTTATATCGACATTGAATTCCCAGCCATTTTTCTTTTTCATTACAATTTGTTTTATACTAATATGCAATTTTTGAATGGTCTTCCTTTGGTTTTTAGCATTTTTTAATCTTGATAAAATTTCTTATTTCTGAAACTTTTGTTTAATTTCTTAAGTCATAGCTTGTCTCTGTCCATTTTTTCAATATTTCAGTTGGAATTGTGTTGCAAATCATCATTGTAATATATTGAACATATTCATTTCATTCTCCAAAGCTATATTCTACTATAACTTGTTTCTTCCATTCTCCAATGTCACTAATTTTTTCAGATGATGTTTTTATACAGTACATCATCAAATGTTAATTTCATATCCTTTTAAAATACTTCTATTAATATCTATAAAGTTGTAATTATTTATTAAGCACACAGGAAGTATATGTAAATATTTTAGAGACAGGCTTTAACCTATATCATATGCACCTTGAATGTTTATAACAGTCAAACAATATCTTTATTTGCCAATAGAAGGACCTTTCAAACCTCAACATAGGGACTTATACCTAGTTAAAAGAATTTGCTTTCAATCTGTCTTCATTCTTGCATTAATTACACTTATACTTGACCAACAAATCTCTTACTTTTTAACTTAAGAGATACTTTACATCAGCTTTGTGATTTGAAACTTTTTCAAATCATTTTTACCCTCCAAAATTAATCTAGCATATCTGTCTAAAAATGTACTAGTAAATGTAGTTCAACAGATGTTCATAGAATTCTTATATTCCAAGTTTCTAAATGAACTTATATTTCAGTAAATGACTTGTTAACCTGAGCAGGTAAGAGATTCTGTGTGAAAGTTGTTTTACTGTTAAGATCAGTATATTGTCATTCATCTGGTTGATTCGTTTATCAAATAAAATTATTCAAATAGAAGAGCAAGTGCGTGGAAATTTATATTTATGAAATTGCGCATTATCGGAGATTGACTTCCGTTTGAATAATTTCAAAGTTTTCAGTGCTTTATAATAATAGAGTTATCAAATAAAATATGAGAACAATTGTTTGCAACCATTAGAGATTCTGCCATTTGCTGTATCTAAAGGCAGTTGTTGAGATTTACCTGTCTTCAAAAGCCATTGACTATTTTTATTACTTTTCCTTTCACATCTGATATTACTAAGCGACAATAAAAAACGATATTGACTTTTTTATGAAGAGAGATGGTAAAATGCAATCTACATACTAATCTAAGAAGTAAAATCAATAGACAAATCAGGTTATATCTGACTGTGGCACTTGCAAAGTTTTATAAACCCCTTATATTTTAGTCATGAACTCTTCAATGTTTTACATTATCAAAAATATCTAACACTAAATTTATAATCTAAATGATGGAAACATTTTAATAGAAATTGATATTTTCAACTAATCTGCATTATACATTTGTAAAAGAATCAGAATCTATTCCACAAGCAAAAGTATTCTGCCATATGATAAATTTTTAAGAATCTATACAAAAACCAAACCACTAAGAATGGATTCAGAAACTATTGCAAGAGATTTATCATTCTACTATTGTGTTAAACTGTTCAGAATATGATATTATGCTTTAATTTATAAAGACATTTAGCTTTAGGTTAAAATCTTCTTTTAAATTTACAAATCAGGGATATTTTTTAAAAAATATTCTGGCATGTTATGAATCAATGATTTCAAATGAAAAAAAATTCTCTTTGAGAAGATATTTTTAGAAATTAAAAAAAAAATTCTCTCACTGCATTCTCCTGAGTAATATGCACCCATATACAATTTAGGGAAATTTGACACTCCTATGTTTTATTATGCAAGTTTAGATTTAAAATAAAAAACTCAGGCAGATTATTATAAACATTTCTTGAAAATAAAAAAATTATTAACTAAACTTGAGTTATATAAAAAGAATTAAACTGGTATTAAATGTTTATTCTATTATCATATTTTTTCCTGCATTTCTTATATCTCTCACCAATCTTTTAAAATTGTTCAATATTTTTAGAAAACAGTGAAAAAAAAAAAACGCCAATATTCAGAGTAATGTTTATTATAATTTAAAACTTTTCACTTTTAAGAAAGAATAAGGCTAATAAATACATGCCGAGCAAGCATAGAAAATGTTAGAAACATGCCATAAGCTACAAAGAGAAAACACACAAAAACTATAAAAGAAACTAATATTTCAAATAAAAAAAAACTATTTTATCAAAATTACAGTAATGATATTAAGTTTCAAAAAATAGTCTTACAAAAATTAAGTTTGTAGGAGAAAAATTTTTTTGACAAATCTTTCAATTATGTTAAAGATAATGAATACTAATTTAAATAAAATGATGACATTTTTTAAGTTTAGTCTGATAATACCATGATTTTAATTCAGAAATCATTTGTTCCACAAAAAAAAAATATATATTTAGCTGGGAGGAATTTTGGATACCCAGCAGTCTAGTCCATTCATTCATTCGGAGATATTAGTGAGACAAAAATACATTGAAATAACACGATATAGTGGGGAAAAAAGACCATCATGGCCAAAAAGAATATCTGTCCTCAAATTTAAAAACTACTGGCAGAGAAACTCAATTTTGCAAGGACCTATTTTTTTATTTATTGATACTGGCAAATATTATGGAAGAATTTCCATATGAGAGACTCCTACTTGCTAACTACATGAATACATGGACAGTATTAACATGTTGAAAAAAGTTTAGTTTGATTTCTTATTACCATTAAAGAACTTTTTTCAAGTCATCATCGATTTCTCTGTATATATATATAAGATTTAATGAACAGATGTTATCTGCTTTGAAAGACAGAGCAATCAACCATAGTTGAAATAAAAAGATAGACTATTAAGCATAGTAAGAAACTTATTTACACAAATAGCTTTGACTTCCGGCTAAAAGTTCATAAAGAAATGATTGATATACTCTTTATCTTTAGATAGGTTTCCTTGCAATATTCACATCAGAATACTGTGCATTATTTATGCTTGACTTCTAAATACCTGAGCATGTGGCAGCAGATTGCAAATCAGAGAAACACAAAGTGTAGCATGTTGAACTAATTTATCCATACATGTACAATGACGTCATGTTCACAAATAATAGCATGCTCTTGCTTTCTTGAAAATAACATTGATAAGACTTTGGATAAAATGACTTCATGTTTCATACTAATATTATTGATAAAGAATTGATAACTTTTTGTGGTTATCTAAAACATTTATCTCCCAAAAAATAGAGTTATATATTTTTGGTGAAAGGAAAACTTCACTGCCACAGACCACCCTATATGTAATGCTTACAACATATGAAAAAAAAATTCTGCAGCTCAAAGATCATTGAGACAAAATGGACTTGACTAGCAATGAAGAGATGATGAAACCAAAAAGATATTTAATGAATATGATTTTGGATCTAAGGCACTTAATATTCATGATTATTAATTTAAAGAGTTTGAAGATGCTTTGATTACAAACTTTAATATGCATGTTTTTTTTGGTTCTGGAGTTAAAATGGCTGTACTGATTTGTGAGTAGCTTCCAATGATGATGATAAATGTTTAAATTTCAATATTTGGATTAAACTAGTAAAATATGCAGCTAAGATCTGGATGACATCAGAAAATACATAGAATTCTCTCTGCAAAAAAATCAAGATACATCTTTTTATTAATTATTCAATATTATGTAATCTGTAATCAAGTGTTGTGTTTTGTAAATAATTTAATAATAAACTTGTATTAGCTTAAGAAAACATATATATAGCAGAGGACACATAAGGTTATTAGAAACTTAAAAGACAATGACAAACTTCATGAGAAAATATAAATGATTGTCGTGTATTTTTAGCTTTTAATTTATTACATTATGCCTTACAAATGTGGAGATAAGATGGTGATTATAGACCTGATATTTGATGGAAAGTTTATGGCCTTGAAATGGATTCCATGGTATCAGTTATTTTCGTATAATCTTTCTAAACATATAATCTATATAAATCTATAATTACTTTCCTACCTAGTCAACAGAAAATTGGTCTCTTTAGAGATATAATAAAAAAACCTTATTCATGAAGTTATTGGATAAAAAAATTCTATGTATTTTCTCTAAACTAATGAAAGTCTATAAATTTAAGAAAAATATTAATAGTAACAATAAGAGCTAGGATAATGAAATCTTTAAGAATAATTTATGACAAAGCAAAAATTTAAGTTTGTTGGTTTTATATCTTAATAAATGGTTTATAATAAATTTAAGAATGGAATCCATCTTAATCTTTCTTAATAGTCGCAGACAAAAGTTGAACTTCTTTTTTTACATAAATAAACCTTGCTTATATCAATATACTTTTTGGTCAATGTTGGAAGCCATATTTGTTTATCTATGAAGTTGATGGTAATTATAAACAAATCCATTTTTCTTAAGATTTTGAATGACTATTAACATTGAACATCTTCATTTTTTTCCTCTAGTACTTCAAGATTTCTTTTTTCTTTCATTGTTCTCAATCTGGACAGACACCAATGATTAATCATCAAGCCTTCACTAATCGTAAATTTATTCATAGGAATTCCTTTAGCAAGAAGTGTTGCTAGTTTATCAAATCTTGCTTCATTGTCTTTTTCAAGAGACATTTCTATGCAGAATTTAATCTTCTTGATAGAACTTATATGCTTTTTGAATTACTACTTCTGTATAACTGTCTAAGATGTTTAATTAAATAAAAATACTTGTCAGATCTTAAAGATCTACATGACTGATGAACTTCAGATCAAATTATATGCTAACTCAATGGTCTGTTGTGATTTATTAGTTCTCATAGAGGACTGGCTTCTTGAGAAAAAGAAAAGGCTGCCATCTTAATATAGCTAATTTAATTTGTAGTAAAGAAATTAATAAGTTTTAAGGTTACAACATAAAACTAATCTACAAATATTAGCAAAACTAATATTTTTATTTTAATTAGCGGTAAAAGCCTGAAATCCGGGCTCGGCCGCTCGGGGCATTGTTTACGTGTCAAAACACATAAAAATGCCGTTTCGGCGGCCACCAGCCGGCCTTACAGGCTAATACAACATTTATGTATTGTATTAACCCATTAGAGCTAGGCCACTTTACATGACATTGCACAAAAATATTACGGCCTGTTTTGTGCTTCGAAGCTATTTACGTGTATTCGTTCTATTCATAGCTGATTACCGTATCGCTTGAGGGTGTTTAAATTTCAAGGCGGTATAACTTTTTCAAATCTCCGTAATAGAGTAATGTCATTTCTATTTAAAAAATGTTGTTAATTATTAAGAATTGTCACATGGTCCCCACCCTTCCCGAAAAAAAGGTTAATATGTAAAAAATTGGCAAAGTGTATGTTCGAACAGGCTTCGATAAAGCTCACGTGCTAAGTCACGTTTCAGCATGGTGGGGAAAATATTCGAGATACACTAAAAGGTCTGAGACGAACATGCAATTTTGAAACTTTTCTTCAGATAAATTGACGAGTACATAAAGTGTGTGAGATTGTGTTTTTTATTTTTATTTTGTCAGGCACACGTAATGTACACTTTTTATTACAGCAATAAAATGGAATAAATAATTGTAAAAAGTCCAAAGTTTGTGTCCTTTTTTGTTGTTTTTTATTTCATTAGAAATTGACAAGTATTTGGATTGAATTTTTTGCAGCGGGGTTAAAATAAATGACGACTTTGGTTGACTTTTTGTTAAGAATAACAAATTATGAAATACCCCCCCCACCCCACCCCCAAAAGCAGTTTATTGTAGAAGGCTAAAAAAAAAAAAGGGTAATTCGATCGAAATAGAAATCAAAGTAAAAAGTGAGAAAAAGGTTGTTTCAAAAAAAGAAAAAAAGTTAAAGTCTTGACTTTTTGGTTACAATTGTTTTTCCGAGTGTGTGGGGGTGGGTGTTTGAAAACAATTTTTGAATCGGCAAAAACACAAAAGTAAATTTTGATTTAATATTAAGAAAAACAATTACGTCAACCACCAAAAACAAATCAAAATTTGAAACAAGTCCCAAAGTTGATTCTCTTTTTTCAGCACTGTTAAAATGATTGACTATTTTTGTTGGCCTTTTTGTTAATAATAACAGTACGAATCTCCCCCCCTCAAAAAGCTGTTTCTTGTAGTAGCCAAAAAAAAGGCTAATTCAAACATAATCTAAATCAAAGTGAAAACAAGTTGTGTTTAAAAAAAAAGTAAAATTAATAATAATAAGAAAAACCATTTAGTCAAGCCAAAAAAAAAAAATAAATAAAAGAAAGGTAGAATTAAGTTCTAAACAAGTCGCAAATAATTGTATTCTATTTTTTCGGCGGTGGGATTCAAACAAATTTTTTTGACGTCGTGAAACGGTCCGAAGTTTTCAAATGATAAAAAGGAAAAAAAATACAATTAGCCAAATTTGTTGAAAAAATATCAGGTTCCAAAAAACCCAGAAAAAGTAATGAAAATGAATATCAAAATTTGTTTAATAATAAAGAAATCATGTTCTAAATGAAATAAAAAATATTTGTTTAATCAATATTAGAAAAAAACAAAAAAAACCTTGTTGTATAAAAAAAAGAAAAAGTTGTGGTGGCCCGGTAATGTAATATTTCATTGATTTTGTCTAGCATCAACGCTCCAAGCGGCTTTTCCCAGATTTCAGGCTTTTACCTAATTAGCTTATGATATTTTTGATTATGGATTTTAATCATTGTAATATGAAAAGCTCTGAAAATGTATTTAAGAACTGAAGATAAAAATACATTTAATAATTTTAAAAGCTCATATTTAAAAAGCTGTATACAAATAATGAATTCTTCTAAAAGATGTATAAGGATTAAAAAAAGTTTGAATATAAATTTCAAAAAAATTTACCACCATCTCTTTGTTTCATAACAAGCAATAATAAATCAAAAATATAATATAAACACTAGCATACACAATTTATTTTCAAGTGTAATTACGTGGCATATTAAAAAAGAAAACTCAAATTTAAAATATTGTAGTTAGATTATCTGGAAATATATTAAATCTAAAACAATTTATCTTATAATTCTCGGAGTATTCATAAATTCGAATAATATTTAACTTCATTTAGAGAATTTTATCAACTATACAAACTCAAGGTATTTTTTAGATTATATGTGTCTGAAAGAATTATATTTGTCTTTGAATGTAAGATTCAAATTTTATTTTATTAAATAATTCATTAATTCTGTTTTTGTTTTTTTTCTAGATTAAGTAAAATTTCATCTCAAAGTCTCGATTTTCACTACAAAGACATTTCGCTCGAGTCAGGAAATATTCATCCACATTTGAATACTGAAGCTTGAAAAAAGCAACATATTATTTATAAATAAATTATTTATTTAAAAAAAAAACATTTAATGCTTTTATAGAGATTGGACAAAACATTTGTAATACTTTTATTAATGAATATATGATGAAAGGCCACCATTTTCAAAAGAAAAAATTGCATTCCATATGGGATAGACATTTGAACAATGTCTTGAGGACTATTAAATGAATTTTCATGAAAAAGAGCTTCAATGTTGATTGAAGATATCGACCTCTCGCTTATTTAAGAATCACCCACAGATAGATAAGAACATTTAAGTCAGGCAATTGGATAGTATGCTGTAAATATATTTCCCAAAGCAATATTTAAGTGCAAGTAATGTTTGTAAGAGACTATTATCATTTTTACAAAAACATTTGCATCAAGAAAAAAAATAGTTTGCAGTTATAATATGCCATGCAGAATCATGATTAATATTTGTCACAGTTGGAAGAAGGAAAGTCAGGTTAATACGCCTCTTTGGGAAATCTGAAAACATTTTTCTAAATCATTCACTGCTCAGATCTCATATTCTTCATAACATAATTTTTATAATAGTTTTGACATTAGGAACCAGTAGTAATGACTCAAGAGCTCAGCTATAAATATGTCTAAAGATTCAGAAAAGCGCTAGGTTTTTTTGCAGTAATTCTTTGAAGTCAGTTAGTTCTTCTTAGCATTGTTTTCTTATCATAGCAGATAATCAAACACCAACTATTTGATTCTTTTAAACTCAGACAAGTCTTGACATTTCTTATATTATCAAATTGACACTAATTTCATGTCATATACATTTAATCACATATCTTTAAGAAATAGTTGTATAACATTAACAAATATTTCCTGCTTCGACTATTTCCTTTTTCAATATTTTTGATCTTTTTTTCTTTGATTTTATTTGTAGATGTTATGACAATTATATCCAGTGAACGATTCCTATCACTGATATTTCCCATTTCTTATGAATGTTAAATAGTTAACATTCACACTTTACAAGTCGAGTCTATATTCTGATTTCTATATTTAATTTTTTCTAAAAGTTTTAATTAAATATTTATAAGTAAAAATAGTCTTTAAATAACCCATTTCAAAAAGAAACTCACAAGCTTTTTAACTGCTGAGTGATACATGTTAAGGATTTCATTATAGTATTTGTTTCAAAAATTATGTTTGAAATACATTGTGAATTTATATGAAGATCAATAGATAGGAGAAAGAAATATCTTTTGTTTCAACATTTGGGATTTTAGTTCTAAAAAGTGTTATTTTTTTTAACCAGAAATGCATTAATTCATTAACAATAACTAATGTAAATATTTTCTTACAATATAAATAAAGCATGAATAAGAAATAACTTTGATATAATAATAACTTTTGTGATTTTTTTATTTGTTGTATCTTAAAATTTTAATATTGGTGTAAAAAAACAATAAACAAAAAAAAAACATAAATACATTATTCATAGCATTTATAATTAACAGGAAATCAGTAGGAAATATAGATCTTTTTTTTTTTTGTGAGTCTGTTCTATGGGAACTTTGTCATTAAAATGTTTTTTTTTTTTAAAAAAAAAAAAAAAATTCAATTCAAATTTACAAGTTAGGTAAAATATATATTTCAATCTTATCTACATTTCCATTGTATAAAAAAACTTATCAACTCATCCATGAGTCTGTAAAGCTTTTTGAAGTAAATCTAACATAATAGGATAGACAGAAGCAAAGGTTTGACTATTACGCTGTTTCACATTCTGGACATACGCTTCTAAAGTAGCTCTAAAAAAAAAAAAACACATTATATACATAATTTAATAGCAGTGATAAATATATTTATCATCTTACCATAACCCCCTCTCCCCAAACTAACTAGCATAAATTAAAAGAATAATGGTCATGAAAGCCAAAAATAATAAAACCAAATTAAATTATTATATTGTACTTCAAACATAGGCTTAGCTACCTCAATCCTTCCTAAAATCACAGACCAAGATATATACATAATATGAATTTAATTTGTAAGCATTGTATTTTCCATCAGTGCTTATTTCTCATAATAATCTTTCAATAAATACACAAATGATCTTAAATCATTTTTTAGAATGACTAAACTTCCTTTAATGAATATGTTAATTTTCTTAACTCCACTCTTTTTTTATTGGATTTATACATACATAAAAATAAAGTAGTATTAGACAAATAAGTATGATAATGCATTAATTTATAAATATAATTTTCTTTTAAAATTCTAGATTTAGACTTTAAATCATATCAAAGAGCAAATATATCATTAATACTTATCGATTTTATCTAACTACCTTAAATCTTCTACATTAACAATATTATATAAATTATTTGTAAATTAAACCACTAAACATCACATGATCACCAATTTTTATGCTTGCTCATCATAACTGTTGTTAAAACAAGCAAAACTGTTCATACAGTAGTGCCACTCAGTGCAAGCCAGAGTAATCAATGGATTGCAGAAGGCTTGTGCATAAAATTCCTATCTAGTGCCTACTCATTCAATATCCCCAGACTAGTTTTTAGCTTGTGGCCTTCGTCAGTGAGGAGCCTTGGATCTGAGAGCACTGCACCCAAATCTTGGAAGCTAATGCAACCCTCTAGCAGCCACCTTTTTTTTTGGCTTGCACTAAGTGGCACTACTGTATGGAGAGTTTTGCCTGTTTTAATAAATTATTTGTGTTAGACATTAGAAAAAAAGGTATGTAAAGGGCTCAAATTATGCATTTTGATCACAAAGATATCATTAATAAATGCTTAGCTACCCAATCCTTTCCAATAATTCTAATTTATCCATGTGAATTATATAAATTGATTTATAAACTCTGCAGCTTTCAACCAGCATTCATTTTATCCAAATAATCTTTCAATAAATACACGATCTTAAATCATTTTTTATTAAATTGGACTATATCTTATTAAAAATGAAATATATCTATCAGCATGTATGAAAGTAAAATGTGGTATAAGATGATTGGGTAAATCAAAGTAATTCTCATGTGCATTCATAAATGATAAATACATTTGATCTTTCATACAGTTTAAAGTCTTTATCTGCAGTTAAAGGAAAAATAATACCTTCTATTTTGATAAAAGTGATTTAAAATTATTTGTATATTTATCGGAAGATTATTCTTTGAAATGAACACAGGTTGAAAAGTACGGCATTTATAAATTAAATCTCTTTATAGAATACAGATATATTAATTAAAGTTAATCCTACAATTTGCTTTATGGTTTATTTATTAGCTTTTGTCAATTTATTTAATGATTATCACAGTCCTGGTAATATGTTTTTTTAAAAGCAATTTGAAATGACATTTTTATTTTATTTCAACAAAAGTAATTAATCATATTTTTATCAATAATACTTCTTTTTAATATAAAGATCAAGTTCACTTTCCTTTCAATATTTTCTATTTCTTCTTAATGCTGTAAGACATCATCATCATTGCCAACTACTACCGATCAACTGCAGAATGATCTCTCCAAGTTTAATCCTGTTTCACTAATCCAAAACCTCTCTTCACCATATCACACCAGCAAGCCTTATTTCATCCATTGTGGTTTCTTTAGTTTTTTATACAATTTCTCAGGGATTCATTTTAAAACTTCAACTGTCTATCTACTATTAAATCTTCTAATAATATGCCCACTCTAACTCAATCTCTTCATTGTGTGATATTGTTTCTTATCCATGTATTTTTTTTATCTCTTCTTATTACCCTAACATACACCTTTCTTTACTTCATTAAATGGTGTAAAGACTTGGTATTGATTTTCTATTAAGTGCCCAAGTATCAGATCCGTAAGTAAGAACTGGTAAAATTTATCCATTAAAAACTTTACTTTTCAAACCCAAATTCTTAATGTTATTCCTACCAAAAGGGGTTCGTCCAAGCTTAATTCTATAATTAACTTCATTAATTATATTTCTATCTGTATTAATAATGATTAGGTATTTGTAGTTACTACCATCTAATTCATCATCACCAATTTTTATTTTCTTTTTCTGGAAACAACCATTGAACATTATTTCAATATTTACAACATTTATCTTTAGTCTTTCTTTCATTTAATAGCTTTTACAATATTTTCTGAAGTTCTGAAGCATTACTTAGAAAAACAACCACATCATCTGAAAAATCTGGATGATTTAAATAACCTCCATTTAATTTTTACTTTTTTATCTTTCCATTTGAATACAGAAATTTCTAAAACTGTTGTAAAAGGTTCTAATCACTGCTATTGCATTTTGATAAATATTCTTCAGAATATGATAATATTCTGGGTCTATATCTTGATGATCCAAAATATAATGGCAAGTCATATTCATCAGTTCTTTCTATAACCTCTCTCAACATTTGGATATGATCCATTATGCTAAAACCATTTCTTAATCTATTTTCTTTTAATTAGACAAAATCCAAAGGCCGTTGTAGACAAGTTGTAATTATCTTGTTAAAAACTTTGTATAAAACTGATAATTTATAATATCTTTATCATTTAGATGTTTAGTACATAATTTTGTCAACAATTTTTCCATTCCATCCGATTCATCTTTTCATTTAAAAGACTTTGCAATTTAATAGATATAATAATTAATAAAATGGATACTTTGCTTTCTTATTCATTACTACTCTAATCTTCTGCATATTTCATAATGCTATATCTCTTTTTAGTAATAGTTCCATTTTTCTTTCTTATTGCAGAAACAATTTTTTTTCCAATTCCAAGATGTTGTTTTACACTTTTGAGACATTTAGTTTTGCCTATAGCTGTCCTGGCTGCACTGACCAGTGCTGATATTATTGTGAATATTGTAAAGAAAATCCTATTATTATTTGTGTAATTAGTGCTGGCAGTTTCCTCCCGGAAATAATAATGCACTCTAAAAACTTTTAATTAAAAATATGAATAATTGTTTTGCAAACGAGATATAAAAAAAACTCTCTCAAAGTTTTATGACAGCTGGTACAGCAATGACCATCAAAAGGAACAAAGGGCTGTTGAAAGTTAATGGCTTCTCTCATAAAGGGAGAAATATGTACTTAGAGAATATCGACAATGGAAACTAAGTGCAAGTTCTATTTTATATTCATAGGAAATTTTCTGAAGATTAGGAATATCAACTGTGAAGTTTTTCTTAATAATTTTTCCTTTTAGCTTTGCAATGCAAATACAGGCTGCTATTTGATAACAATCTTTTATTTAACAATTTACACCTGCAGATCACACTTTGAGTGAAGGAAGATTGCAAGAATTGAAAGAACTGTCTAATATTAAATGGGACATCATTGGATTTTGTGAAGATAGAAGATGAAGAAACCATTAATTTAAAAATTGGATATGTACTGTACTACAAAGGCACAAATGCTGGAAGCACAAATGTAATAGAATTCATTATAAATAAAAAGTGGAAGAACAACATTGGGAAGATTGATGACGTATCAAACAAAGAGGTACGATTGGTTATTCATCTAAATGGTAAATATTAAATGCAGGTAATTCAGATTTATGCTTTAACAAGTTCTCATTGTAATGAACTAGAGGGTAATATGGATGTATAAAAGGCTTTTGATCAGATCAAACATTTTAAAATTGTCACAGGAGTCTTTAATGCTAGAATTGATAAATAATTGAAAGACGAAGTGACGTGGGTAAGTTTGGCTATGATGATAGAAATGATATACTTGTTGGAGTTGCAGAAAAATAAAAACTTTATATTATAAATTCTTCTTTGAGAAAAATACTATATGGAAATGAACATGGAGGCATTCAAATGAAGTACAGCAGAATTGGATTATATTTTGACTAACAAAAAATATGTATTTCAAGATTGTAATATTTTTAATAAATTCAACACAGGAAGTTTTAATGCAAAAATAGAGAAAGTATATCAATTGTATTTTAATTCTATAATCAAAACAAAATTGTACAGGGTATGATGAATAAATCCTATTGTAAATTTTTAACAACCATGTCGGCATTTTATCTTTGGAAGATGTACTTTTAGTGAAGTCATTATCCTATGATGTCATCAATTTTACGAAATGACTGCCATCTTGAAAAAATGGCAGATATTTTTAAAAAAAAATTTAAAATTTTTTTTAAAGGTCATAATAGCAAATAATCAGTTATAAATCAAAATAGTGGATATTAACTGATGATTGCTACAGTGAACCCTTGCAAATAGATCCACTGTTAACACAGTAAAATTCATATGCCTAAAGATTTTATATTTTCTACTTTTTAAATATTCTACACTGCAGACATATAATACTTTTTTATCTGTTAGAAATACATTCATTTTAATTCAACACTTTAATGTAAAAGTTAAACCAATAAATATTTCAGCACTCAACTCTAAAGACAATACTACAAATAGATGAAAAATGAAATTCAATTCCTACCCTTGTCTAAATATAGATTTGAACGAGCCTTATTTAAAGTCCGTGCTTGATTTAATTTCATTCCACTATCTGTTATTATTAGCATTTATAATTTACTTAGGCTACTTAGACAAGGATAAAAATTGATCTCATTTTCTGCACACTTTGAGGTGTTGCATTGACAATGGAATAGTGAAATTTTTACGGATTTAAATATGAACATAAAACTTGTGGTCAAGTAATTTGCATATAATAATCATTTAAATGTTGGCATTTTAGGTTTGTTTAATGTGAACATAATCTCATACATTTTATAAATTTCTGTGTAATGTTTTGTAATATCTTAAGTTCTAACAGTTGGCTATATTTTAAGTGAACAGTATTTCAGAAAATAAACATTGACTATGTACAAATATTTAATAGACTTTTTGTTTTATTGTTTTGCTTTATTTATCATTTATTTTTCCTGTTTCTCAATAAACAATGAGACAAGATTTTTGAAAATAAAAAACTGATGCTACTATAAGCTGAAATTTTAAACAAGTAAAAGAGTTCTAAAAATATTCAAATTTTAATATTAATGATAAAATTATATTTACCTAATAAATGTAAGTTTGTCTTTTTCTTCCAAATGTTCTTCCAACCATTGTGAATATTTGCTAATAGACCATCCAGCAACCTAAAAAACAGGTTAATAAATATGCGTGAAATATCAACAAAATGATATAACAAAACTCTAAAGTAAGTTCTGTTTATTAAAAAAGCAACCAGTGAACAATATTTTTTGTTTATATGCAAATATTTACTTGCTTTTATTGTTTTATACATTTTAAAATAAGATTATAATTAATTCTCTATCATAATTATTCAGCTTGTAAGCAAAAAAAAAAATAACATTTTCTTTTCTCCTTAGATATCCATCTTTATGAATCTCCAACTCCTGATCATTTGCTATATCTGAAGCTATAAATATTTTATTATTTAAATTCATAATTCTCTTTATCTCTTGATTCCTCATAAACATTTACACTTTTTAATATCAATGCATCTACTTTTATTTTAACCAACATTTATATTTTTTCTACTAGTATCATAAAAATTATTTTTTCAGTCTGTATTACTTTTTTACCCCTTAATTTTCCAAGATGTTTTTTCATTTATTAATTATTTAACATTTGTATGAGGTCCCTCTATTGGAAAAATAATATTGCTTGACTATTAGAAATTTTAAGGCGCATGCAATACAGGTTAAAGCCTGTCGTATAAGTATTAACAAGAATAAATTATTTAATAACAACATACTTCACAAGCAGTTTTAATTCTTAATCAGAAAGTAATCCGCTTTTGATATGTGCTATTTAATCATGTTACGAACTCATCTTTTAAGTCTCTAGCTTGTGTTTGAGAGTGTCTGCATACATCAATGAGTTAGTAACATGATTAAACAGCGCATGTCAAAGGCTGATTACTTTCTGATAAAGAATAATATTTTTTTTTTATTTATATTAAAATATATATAAATATTTTTTGAATGTTTTATGATGAGATTTCATCAAATTTCTTATGCTACATTTGATTTATATTAGCAGCATCATAAAACTTTCTCATTTATTAGAAACAAAGAATAAACTTTTGCAAATAGTAATGGTATTTTATATGTATAAATTTATAAAATATTTATTTAGAAACTTCAAACCAAAGGATTAAGTTGAATTAAGAGATATAGTATTGATAACTTAATTAAACAACAAATAAATGGATAGATAAAAATAAGACCTGTGGTAATGTTAAAGATTTTAAAGAATATTATGAACAAAAGAAACGTGAAATTTTAAAATAAGGTAAAAATAACTAAATCATTATTTTCTTATTTTGGACTCATTGTAAGACTCTTAATAATTAACTACTTGAAGTTACTAGAAAATAATGATAATCATTTCAACAATGATTATGCGCATTGAAGTCTGTTGTTATGTTTAGTCATGATTATACTTATAAACACAAACGAGTATACATATGTTTTAATAATATATTTATTAGTAATATATAGATACAGACATACACCCAATGTCTAATATATTTACAGATTTAAATAATGATGGCTGCACTCCTAACATAAATATTGCAATTATTCCCAAATGGAAGCATGAAGGACTTTCTTTAATTAATACACACTGCAATAGAATTATATTTATTTAGTAAATGTGTATAAAGAGTGGACACACATACATAAGAGTTTATTTATAGATTGTAAAAGATACTAGTCATTCTTTATATATATTGTACCTAAGTGAAGTATCACTTAGCTCCAATAGCTGCCAGAACATATATTAGGCTTAACCATTTTGTACAATTATCTGTTTTAAAAAATAAAAAAAAAAAGAAATTAGTTAATTAATGAATAGGATGTAATAATAATTGGTAATGTTGATACTTAGTAAATTGGTATAATTATATGTGCAAAGTAAAAAACAGAGACTTTATCATTGCATCAAAATTCATGTATAATGAAATGTGGAAGTTACTTAGTATACAAGATCCATTGAATCATTAGTGGCTAGGCAAAAGATGAATAATAGATTCATTTTGCATCAATGCTGATAGGTGAATAGAAAAGCTACATCAGTATACTATTATTTATCAGAAGATAATCAATATACTAATGGTCCCAGACTGTTGATGATGTTTAAAACAATTTTTTTCTGTCTGTTATAAGTATGTAAACATTATTTTTCATAAATAAAAACTTTTGAGATTAAAGTAAGTCACATATTTGTAGTTAATTGTGTTGGAGATGTAATATAGCATTTTTCTCAAAATAAATATTTAAATTAGTATTTAAAAAGATAATGTTAACTGTGTCATAAGATAACTTTTGTTTTATTTATTTCTAGTTTGTAGCTAATAAATGAGCTAATATTATAAATAGAGTAAATAATATGAAATTGATTTAAAATTAATCTTTAGTTTTCTTAAAACATTCAGATAATAATTTAATCTTTAATGTAAATTAGCCTTAACTTGTTAAAAGCTATTTTAATATAATATTCTCAAATATTTTTTAATTGTAGTCATTAAAAGTTATAATTAAATATTGGAGGTCAAGTTAAGGTCTCCTCTGTGTGTGTGCATGCAGGCAGATCTAAGAAGAAAATGAATAAATAGTTAGCTACAATATTAATTTAAAAAAAAACAAATGAATGAATAAAATAATTATAATTAGATATTTAAAAGTGTGTTTATTGATAAATGAAACCAGTTTTAATTTTATATCAGTATTTCTATTTTATTTTATGTAATATATTTTTTATTAATATTATAAAAAAAAAACTAATTATTAACTTTTAATTTAAGGTCATTAAATCACATGATATTCAAATATTTAGTTAATACTGATGTCATTTATCAATCAATCTGTATTCCAGCTGATTTTTAAAAAAATTACGGTTAAAAAAAAGTTATGTTTATTGTTTGTTTAAAAGAAATTGACACAGAAAGTTTAGGAGGAGAAATAGAAAGAATATTGACATAAAAGAAGTTTTATTGTATTTTTTTTGAGTTGGGTCCTGAATTTTTCCTGAAGTCTTCTCTTCTCCAGAACAAGTATTAATTATTTTAAAAGCTTATTATTTTTTTTAACAAAAGTATTGTAAATTTTATTTAATTATTTCATATCTCCATGGACGACTGCTAAAGAAATAGGTAATTCATTTCTTGTCAACTAACTTTCAATTAACTTTTAAAAACTTTTGTAAAAATGCTAGGAGGAAATTTTACTCATGCTATCTTCAATACTAACTACGTGAATAATATATTCTATGAAATAAATGTAAAATATATGCAGTTATTATATTTATTGATAAATTACTATTATTGCACAGAACTATATAGTCTACATTTATTCATTAAATAAAATAAAACTTAAATGAGGAAAATTTTAAAAAATGTATAGAAACTTGGCTATATATTTTAAAAGTTTAAATATTCTTGTATTAATTTTGTCACTAGCTAATTCAAGTCTTCCACATTAGATTAATTGTGACTGACATTAACTTAAAACATTCGTTATGTTAATTTACCTGCTTCTGAACTAATATTAGAAAATATTTTGTACCACAACTATTTAAGGAAGAACTTTTTATTTTTTAAAATGCTTATAGTATATTTATAATAGACTGAAATATTTACTCAGTTGGAGCATTTCTCTTAATTGAAATGGAAGAATATAGTTCGCGAGTAAGAAACTTATAATGAAATATGCATGCTTATATCTATACTGAAAGTTGGTAGAATTTATTATAAATCATTAAACATGTTGAATTCTCTACTAGAAAACTGCTTGCACTCTTATTTTAAGAAGAGTACAGAGAAATCATCTAGAAGCATCTTAATATTGTATGCGAGTAAATTTTAAAAAGAAAAAATTGCTTAAAAATGCGTTCTTTTAAATAAAAGAAATGAAATGAAAATAAAGCTATATTATTGTCTAAGTAAACCTGGGATCCCATTATGATATTATCAGCTGAATAATTTGTTTTACTTGCCATTTAACGCCGGCTTATTATTTTTATTATATTGCTTATTTGAACTATATCTTTAAAGGAAGAAATGTGTTGATTTTAAGTAACTATTGTAAATATTTCTTTTGGAAATCTTTGCCATATTTAAGTTAAATATTTTGACCAGAAGCTTCATGCAGAATACCGGTCCGTCAGATAAATAGTGGTTCAATAAATAATATACATGTGTTTAACGGATAGCCAGTGCGGAGAAAGCGGAAATTATAAACTAAAGTTTATTGAATGTTTATTTTGTTTGTTTTATTGGTTTAAAAAAAAAAGAACAGGAAAATATATTTATGCTATATTTTCTTTGTAAATATGTGTAATACTGTTTGGTATAAATATGCCAGATAATTTAATTTATATAATTTTAGTCTTAATGGGTTTATTAGAATATGTAGACATCCTACCATTTTTAGGCAATATTATTATTACATTTGAAAAGAATTTGATAAGTCAACATATATTTCAGTCATTCTTATCCCTGGAGATTTTCATATCTCAGTTAGCTAATTTAAATGTATGGTATTTCATTCCGTTAAATGTAAAACAGCCCAAGAGATTATCAGAGGGTTTTCCATTCATTTGTTTTTTTATAAATGCTACATTAATAATAACAGCTGATATTTTTTTTTTATATACATACTCAGAATTTTCTAGCACTTGATTTAGTCTTTAAAATATCCACTAGCCACTATATTTTAAGATTTAATATTTTATTATGTGCGTGCATTGTACTTTTGCCTAGAATTTTATATGCATTTAATATTTTTAAGTAGTTCTTATATAGTCGTTTGACATAATTTGCATTGTTGGTTCTGACATTGATTAATACGCAGTGTAATTTAAAATTCTTGAAGATGACTTAGTCAGTTAAAGTGATGTTGATATCTTGTTATTAGATTAGTATTTGTTAGCCTCATAGAGCAACGCTTTATTGATTATTATTAGTATGCTTAATGGAGTAGACAAGGTCCTCCATCTTTATTTTATTGCTTTTCCATGAGATGGTAGTATTCATTCTCAGTGAGGATTATCGTAAATTAAGTATTGTATTTTTAGTGATTGTAGTCACATATTTTGAAAGTGTTTAGATCCCATGGAGAAGATCATATATTCCTGGTGTGTCTTTCCTATTCCTGATGCGTTGTGACAAGATCCAGGCATGCTCTTTTCTGCCTCAAAGATAGGTATTTTTGGAAGCCACCATAGTTTTATTGAGTTTTTCAGCTCTGCAGAATATAGATGTATTGTTTTTGGCCTATCACTCGTGATGATGTATTAATGCTATTTCCACCACAGTAGGCGATGTTGCATTTGTTTAGATATGTAATGACAAGATATGTTTGTTTGATGTATTCTGTTTCTTCAGGTTGTATTTAGCTATTTCTAATGCTTAAAGGTATATCAATGTCTGAATTGTGCTGTTATGAGTTTTATCATCCACAAACCAACCAACAATAATTTATATTTATTTTTAAGTATGTAGATTATGCATATGGTTATAAGTTGCAATTCACACATACTAAGTAGTTAATATGTTCATCCAGAGGGTTTCGCTGAGGGAAATGTAAGTCCTTCAATTTTCAATTTTAAAACATTTCGTGTAATAATTTTATGTGGACAAGAATTTCTTGAAATATGTGTATAAATGACCTCTGATGAGTGGCCCATGCATCTAATTTAATTTAGCTTAAATTTACTTAAATACATCACTAGTTATAATCTTAATAATGTAAGTGTAGCTAATGATAATTTTAAATTTATGCTATATATGCTAGTCCCATCTTAACTTTTGCTTAGCTTATGATATTCACTATGAACCGATTAGTGTATTATTTTGGTGGTTAAATGTCACCACAGTATTATGAAATGTGTCAATTAAAATAAAGTTATGTTTGTTAAGCTCATACTACTAGAATTAAAGTAAAGAGGTTTAGAATCCTTAATATTTTAAGGAGTTTATTTAGATAGAATTAAATATCAAATAGCCTCTGTTCATTCTTGTAAATATTTTTTTTTTATTAAAGTAAACAATTGGAAAAGAATTAATGAGGAATAATCAAGTCCTTTATTCAGCTAAAAGTTTGCAATTTTTTAAAGTCAAAATAAAAATTGTTAGTCCAAATGTTTAAAAGATAACAGCGCTATCTTGGCAATGTTTCCAGTAATTTTTGTAAATATTTATCATGTATTATTATTAATAAACCAAATTTGTTATTATTTAAAAAAGTTTCTGCTTGTTTTCCATTTATATGCTATTGTCTTGAGTTCCAAAGATTTATAATGTTCACAAGATATACAGAATATTTTATACTGGGTTAAATCATATTAAGCTATGCTTACCATTGTGATTCTAAGATTGAATCACCTTAACAGATAATCACATATATTTACAGATACTTAATAGAATGTTTATTTTAAAATTGATTTAAAGTTATCGTCTCAGACTGAAGATCATACAATGAGAAATAAAGAATATTAATGATTCAGAAGATTATTTATTATGATTTAAAACTGCACATTATCTTACATTATCTTGTATATTTGAAAATTAAAATTCATCTGCATTTAATTTCATTCGTAGGTTGGCTGAGAGTAGATAAAGACATAAAAAGTATCCTTGTCCTTTTCCCAGCTCGAGTGATGTCCTGGATAATAGGCCATAACTAGTTTAAATTTAGATTAATTAATCAAATCTTTAAATTAATATATATATATTTTATGCTATGATTTAATGAAAGATACTTATCTTATCTTGGGGAAGCAGTCATTACAAGTGTAGTGCTTGCATCCTATGGTCGGCCAAGAGATCACTCACTTGTTTATTCATCCAAGCAATCATTTATTAGGCAACTTTTATCTTTCACAAGAGTTTAGTTAAAACTCTCGAGATTATTTACTTTTGTTGACATTATTAATATGGTTGTGAGATAGTCCTTCAATAAAGTATCATTTGGTTTATTCAGAGTATATGATCTGATAGGAGACTGACTCTATTGACTATTAAATAGTGATATAAAATTTACTTTATATTATTTATGTTAAATTATTGAACATACCCCAATAGTTATTTGCATTAGTGTTGGATTTGGTCTCTGTCCGACTGTATATCAATGTATCATCATTCATTTTTATAAATTTTATTGTAACCCCACTAAGTTAAGTCGTTAAGAGTCTCTAATAATCGTTTATCATCTTCTTTCATCTCATTTCCCTCTCTCTTTATCATCAGCTTCATCTCTTTTCCATCTTCATCTTCCATTTTATCATCTCATTTTCCATTTCTTATTTCATCAATTCATTATTTTCCTTCATCATCGTCATCCCATCCTCCCATCATCATCTCTTTTCCATCTTCTTCATTTCCATATTTCTGTTTCCTCTTCTTATCTCGTCATTTCATTATCTTCCATTCTTTTGTATCATTCTTTCATCTTTTTTCATTCTTTCATCATTTTTCGTCGTCACCCCCCCACATAATAATTTATGTAAGATTACAATATACAATAGTAAAATATCTAATATAAAAATAATTATTTGCCCACAATGTTGCTATTGATACATACTTAATAGAATAATCAATCTAAATAAAATTGAAACAAACAACTAATTATATTTACAATTACTTAATTATCAACCCTGCTTTCATATCTTATTGAGACCCTTTTCAAGATATAAAGTTTTATACATCACATGACTTATTAACTACATTTACTCCACCTATTAGACATTATTTAGCTTCAATAATATTATTAACATTACACATATAAATGCATAAACAAATGATATAAAATAAAAAATAAAATTACATAAAAAACAATAATAATAATATCACATGATCACCATCTCTATACTAGCACATAATTGTTGTAAACAAAGGCAAAACTCTATAAATACATATAAAACTATATAAATACATATACATATATTTTAATATACCTATATGCATAAATAAATATTCAACTCCCCCTCCCCTTTTATAAACCCTCATTCACAATTCAACCCTGACAGTTTTACCATAATTTTTAAATCTTCCAGTTATCTAATAATGCCCATTTTCCACCTAATCTTGCTGGACCTTTAACTATATTTACACATCTATCCAAATTTTTCTGAATGTATAAAGTTTCATAACATATTCTTTTTCGATAATCTTTCACATTTTATAACTCTAATATTCTTCGCACACCCCATTTTATGACCAGTATCTAAATAATATATATATGGACCTGATCTAATATCTTTCCTATTAATCCCGCTATGATGCTCCTTTCCTCTATCACTTATCATTCATCCTATCTGTCCTATACATATCTTATTACAACTCCCACATTCAATTTTATAAACCATTCCTCCCTTAACTATTCATACCATCTATCTTATTTGTATTACATAATCATCTACCCAAAGACTTACTATTTTCCCAAGCTATTCTTATATCATCTGGTAACTTCTCTCTCTATATTATTTAGATACTGGTCATAAAATGGGGAGTGTGAAAAGAATATTCGAGTTAGAAAACTTGAAACATTAAGAAAAATTTGGATAGATGTGTAAATATAGTTAAAGGTCCAGCAAGATTAGGTGGAAAAATGGGCATTATTAGATAACTGGAAGAATTAAAAATTATGGTAAAAATGTCAGGGTTGAATTGAGAATGAGGGTTTATAAAAGGGAAGGGGGAGTCGAATATTTATTTATTTATATAGGTATATTAAAATATATGTATTTATATAGTTTTATGTTGTTATTATTATATATATTTTATGTTATTTGCTTATGCATTTGTATGTATAATGTTAGTTATATTGTTGAAGATAAAATAATGTCTAATAGGTGGAGTAAATGTAATTAATAAGTCATCTGATGTATAAAACTTTATATCTTGAAAAGGTCTCAATAAAAGATGAAAGCATAATTAGTTGTTTGTTTCAATTTTATTTAGTTTGATTATTATATTAGTTATTCTTTTCTTAATTTGTTATTGATATTAAATTTATTTTGTTACAATAAACTTGTACTTAGATTTATTTAAAACTCATCTAATGCTACCCGATTGGTATTCAAATACCCTCAGGATATAGCATCTACTATTCCATTAAACTATATAGGACAACAAATTAATAAGCAAATGATCATTGTTTTTTGGCATGGTTTGATAATGCAATGAGTGTAAAAAAAATTTCAATGCCTTTTTATTGATAATAAGCCTATAATCATCAGAAAATTTAACAATGAAAATATTACATTAATTTATCTATATTTTTCTGGTCAATATTTTTCTTTTTACAAATTCTCAATTTTGCCTTTTAAAAAAACATGATTAATAATTATAAATATCAACAACTTTGCTGTAAATTAATAATCAAATATTACCAAGATCAAGTAACTAAGTCATGTATTGATACACTGTAAAAAAAAAATGAATATTTTGAAAACAAAAATGAAGATTCACATTACACATCCCTAAAGTATATTTAATTGATTTTCTAAGAAATAAAATTTAATTAAACTTCAGCATTTTTGCTATTCAAAAAATTCATCTGCTCGTATAATATATTTATTGAACATATACAAAGTTATATTAATAAAAAATATATACTGAACCTCATGTGGTGATCGAAAGTCAGGAGGGGCTTTGGAGAATAGGTAGTGTAAGGCAACACTATAAGGAATGATGTCACCCACAGCAGGACTACTGGCTACATGCTCCATTGTCTGAAATAATAATGGCCTGAAAAAAATGAGATTTGTTAAATAGACAACTACTGAATTGTTAATTATTACGTGTTTCAATGGGATAATCTTCATCATTGTGCTAAACCCTTAGATTATTAAATGTACATCAGAATTAATTGGAACCTTAGTTGAAATAAAGCAAATTTTATGCTTTATTTGAAAATGTTAAAGATGTAGTTTATATAGATATTAGTAGTAAGAATTTATTCTGATTAACTATTAATTGTAACTATATCCAAATTTTTATAAACTTTATCAAAAGTATATACACTTATACACATAGTGAAGCCACTTTATCTAAAGTCTCAATGACCTCTAATTTGCAAAACTAGGGTTTACAGGAAAAGAGAAATTAGCAAGAAAAATATTATACTATCAATTATTATACTTTTTGCATTTTATCAATTTTCATCATAGCTATTATGCATGAAGTATGCACATATGTGCCATAGTAATTACATGTTTACAGAATTAGATTAATATTAATTATAATAATTTGAAATACACTTTTTTTTTTAAAATACTTTTTTACTTAAATATTCATAACCTTTGTTTTAATCCTTTCATTGGGACATAAATGGTCTTCAGTTTAAAATATTGTATTAAATGAGAGGAAAAAATATTTATTTTTAATAAATTTTTATTAGAACATACAATGGTCTATATATATAATGTTTTCCGTTTTGCTAGGCCTCTACACGCTTATATAAACTGCGCGCGAGTTGATCAAGCTATGTTAAAAAAGAAGAAAGTTGTATTTCTATCCTAAAAACACAGCTATATTTCCTGATCAACTCGGCCTTGTAATTGTTGAGAATTATGCTATCGATGACATCAGCTTTTAATTTATTTGAAAGGCGCCAGAGTTCTGCAAGAACCCACTGAACCGTCACATAGCATCTCGCAAATTAAAAAGATATTTTTAAACTAATCGGTATTACATCATACCGTAACGAGAATTATTTTTTTAAGATTATTATTCCTGGGCTTATTCAAACATATTGGCAAAGGTAAATTACGTTTTTAAATCTTATTAAACTACTAATAGATTTAATAATAAAAAATAATAACTATTATTAATAACGTACAAATGAAAATTGGTATTAGAAATATTTTTATTCTAATAGATTAAAAAAATGTTTGAAATAAATTATTTATCTAATAAATTGGAGAGAACACACTTAATTCTGATGTGAAACATTAATAAATAAAAAAATAACTGCTGAATAATTAATTACAAAGTTCTTGGTTAAATAAGAGTCTCTTGATCAATTAAATTAAAGTCTCTATCGGGATCCTATTATAAGCTTATTTTTTACGAGTAGTTTTTAAAATGATTAACTTTGTCACAATCAGGATAATGAAGCATAACTTACCGGTAAGTTTTGTGAATTCTGTAGTAGATAACTATGCATAGTTTTTTGGGTAGAATGAGCTCGGCCTTTTGGTTGTTATTTGATCTTGTGGTCCATTCTCCTAGTCGGTCACGAAGGTTTTTCCTGGTGTACATCTTCAGGCATGATGTTCGCAGAAGCTCCAGTTCACTCTGACATGCCGAATTATTTCAGTGTAGGGCGATCCTGGATGTATTATTGTTATCCAGGACCGACTAGAGAGACTAACGGAACAAGATGTTCTTCAAACTGACCTCTGCCTTTTATACTAGAGGCCCAGTTTTCCGACTTCTGCGCATATCTTTTGTTTGTCAAAATATTTGTTGATAATCTTATATATTCTTTATAAAATTTATGTAACAAAGTTTTTATTTTTTTCAGCAAAATTCTGCCATCTTTAATTAGTTGAAGTATTTTTTCTTTCTCTTATCTATATTGGTAATTTATGTCTTTTGTTCTCTCCAATTCTACTTTTATTTCTAATTACATTAAAAAAATACGAAAAAATAATTTAACTTTCACTGTACGTTATTTTTTTAAAAAAAATTAGTCAAAAAAAAAATCTAAATTTACTTTTATTTTTTAGCTTTTACCAAATGCCAATATATTTGCAATGTATATAAATAAACGTTACAATATATATAAATTGTGTATATGTGTAAGTATGTGTGTGCATCAAGTAAGAAAAAAATAATGTTGAAAGTTGAGATTAAAAAAATCAAATCAAAGGCATAATGAATTAATTAAAAGTTAATTAATAATGTAATGGAAAAATAGTTAATTAAAAAAAAAAGAATGTGATAATTTTGCTAAGAGACTGTGAAAAATGAACAAGAAAATGAGTGAGCTAATTTTAATAGTTATTCAGTAAAGTAATGGACCTATATGTTTGATGAGGGATATAATTAGATAGATCAATCATTACAATAACTTGACAGAAAAATGAGTTTGATCTAAAACAAAATGCTGATCAGCTGTTGAAATGCCAGAATAAGAAAACAAAAAGAAATTAGTCTTTCTTATACTGTATATTCAAATGGTTTATTAAACTACTATAGTAAAAGCAAACCAACCCATTGTATTTTCAAGTTAAATTTCTGCAGCAAGGAATAAATTATTGAGAAAATTTCAAAACCTGTTTAGGTGAAATCTATTATTGGATAAAACTGAAATCTGAAGTAAGAATTATCCTTTATACACATATACACTAGCATACATTTTACCAAGTTGAGAAAAAAAAATTTTAATGAATTTATTCAAGCATTCCAGAAATAAACTTGAGCAATGAAATGTTATGGATTTATTTCTATCAAACGTTTATTATTTGAGTAATCTGAAATCATGAACTGAATAATTAAATCTACAAAATAAGGTTCAATATTACCCTAGTCATGAATTTTTTTGTATGAATATTATTTTCTTTATTAAACTGCATTAATATACTTTTTATTAATGTAATGGAAATATGGCGATTAACCATTGATTATTTATCAAGCAAGAGAAAAATAATTACTTAACTATATGTAGTTATTAATCTACAGATACATTAATGTGGAATGCCTTTGCATGTTGCAAAAACCAATTTATTGCTTAAATAATTCTGTAGTTGAACAAAAGGAGGAAAAAGTGTGGTGAATCCTGATCATTATCAGCTCTAGGCTTAATCACAATCCTGTTTGCAGAAATTGGTCATCCACTTTAAGGAATATACATTTGATAACTCAAAGGGGAAGCCTCTAACTAATCTTTCTGAAACTTAGTGGCACAATTCTGATTTATTCAGTAACTTTCTTAAATATATAATTGTTTCATTAAAGTAATACCTTCAAATAAGTAAATATATTTAGCTTTCCATTACTATAAACAGTGACAAAGAAGAGGAAATCTAGTCAAATATATTATAAATCATTCAGTGATAGCAATATTGTCGTTTTGATATGTAATTTGATTTGGAAATACAATACTAAAATAAAAAATATTTAATGAAAAGAATTATAGATAGAAAATGATTCAATAAAAATATGTAAATAGAAAATGAATGAAATAAAACTTATGCATATACACAATTGTTTTGGGATATATAAATATATATGAATGAAGGCAAGATGGATTAGGATAATGTAAAATAATGACTATGTTATTATAATGAATAATGGGACATAATATAAAATAAAGCAAAAATTATCTTTATAGCAGAAAAATTGAATTAAATAATAAAAGATTTATGGGGGAAAATAATGGTGACCAATTAGAAAATGACCTATGGGCAAGTGACCATAAAATTAATATAGAGATTTCAAGTTTGTCTAATGGAGAAGAAATACTTAAATAGTAATCCAAAAAATGGTGTACATATGATGGAAATCCGAGCTAATGATAAAAATGTAATAACATAGTAAGCAGTAGTATTCACAAAAATGTGAGAAATGAAGCAAGACATAAAGGAAAAATTAAAAGAAATGATTAATATTGGGAAAAATATGAAAGTTTGGCAGGAGATAATAGAAGAAAAAAATCAATAAAGAATAGTCAGAAGTTAAAAAGTGAAAATGACAGAAGAGAAATGTGAAAACATATACAATGTCAGTTTCAAATATGTTTTATAAACAAGAAAGTGGAAAATTATAATTATCAACAAATTTTACTTCACTTTTTCAAATAAATACCTTTAATAGATATAACAGGCAAAGCTCTATACGTATTGCCACTCAGTGCAAACCAGAGTAATCAATGGATGCCAGAAGGCTTGTGCATAAAATCCCCATCTAGTGCCTACTTATCCAATATATCTCCAGACTAGTTTCTGGCTTGTGGCCTTCGTCAGTGAGAAGCCTTGGATATGAGAGCACTACATCTAGATCTTAGGGTGGGGATTTTATGCATAAGCCTTCTGATATCCATTGATTACTCTGGCTTGCACTGAGTGGCAATATGTATAAAGAGTTTTGCCTGTTCTAATAGAAGTTATGGACAAGCATAGGAAATGGAGATCATGTGATATATTAGATATACTAATAATTTCCATTCTACATACATTATTGAAATATATGAATAAAAACATTTAAAGAAAGTAAATGATTCCGAAGATGCATTTCATGTTGAATCAACATTTTCCAGTTAGTCCAGATCACAATCTCTTTAAAATTTCATTTGTTCAATATTTATTAATACCAAATTTAAAAAAAAATTATCATTTGACATTAGTAGATTAAATTATAATAACAAAATATTTCTAATTATTAGCAGCAAATGACCTATAAGAACTATTCAAATTTTGATTGCTTCAAAAACATGAAGTATGAAGGAAAGATGGGAGTTGTACATATTCAAATACAAAACGAATTTTAAGATTTACTTGAGTTGGCATAGCAACTTCAAATGCCAAATCTAAAAAATTTTTTCTTTAAATTAAAAGTAATTTCCTAGAAAAGTAAATAGGAATATTTCTTCTTTGAAATAAAACAATGGAGATTTTTAAAAGGCAAATTTGTTGGCCCATGTTAAATCAAATCATGTAGAAATTCATTTTTTTCCAGACTAAATTATGGCAAAACAAGCTCTAAGATCAAAACTATGTAAAAGTCCATATAATAACAGAATTAAATATATAAAAAATATTCATATATATAATAATTATTACGATTAAAACTTGGATAGAAAATTTTTAAAATCATGAGAAAAAATCAAAAAGGATTTCATTTAGAGGAGAAAAATCCAAATTAATTTATTCAACATTACTTAGTCGATTTAAATGAATCGTATGGAAAACAATCAATTATTTATATATTTCTGATTAGATGTAGAAAAGGCTGGCGATAGGGTGGATGGGAATATGAGAATAGATTTGAGGTTATTAATAATGATACAAGATTTTTTACAAAGGTAATTTTTTAAAATACTAATTAGTGTCAAAATTGAATCTGACATTTGGTTCAAAGCAAAGTGCTTATTGTCACTCAATGTTTATTTTACTTCTAAGAGAAGTGAAGTTTTTGAAAAAGAAAGATTTGGGAATCAAATAGAAGTTCTACCATGTACTAGAAGAATATATATATCTCCTTTCTGCAGATTATGTTAATAGTGTAAAACATATGGACCAGTTATAAGAAAAGTAGGAAGAGAGAGAAAGAAATATATAAATTTCTGTAAAAAAAAAGTCTTAAGATATTAGGAAGTGTTCCCAGACCCAAGGCTCCTCACTGACGAAAGCCACAATCTAGAAATTAATCTGGTAATATTGGATGAGTAGGCACTAGATAGAGATTTTATGTACCAACCTTCTTGCATCTATTGATTACTAAGGCTTTCACTGAGGGGCGCTACTGTATTGAGAGTCTGCTACTGTTTTAACAGCTTATGTAAGCATAGGAAATGGTGATCATTCAATGTTTATAAACAAAATAATGGTGATCCATTACCATTATTAATAGTCATTATAAAAAAATGTAACTTCTAAATCCTAAAAAAAAAAAGAGGATAGGTAAAGACAAAAATAAAAGATGAAGTTTGTTATGACTTTACAAATCTATGAAACACAACCTCCCATATATATTATATGCAAGCTTTTAGTCTTTCATTTGACAACTATGACAGTGTTTGTTAACTTTTGCAGTTAATTTTTATATAAGAAGTTATAAACAATATATATATACAAAAGACATATTTTGCGGGTTCATCCGTGTTAAAAAATTTAAATATTGATATTCCTGGATACCTTTTGAGAAAATTGTTTGTAATGTTGAATCAGCTCTCGATAAAATAGATTCTTCATCGGCTGATTTGGCTAGAGCTGAGATTTGCAATATTTTAAAAAAAGCTAAGGTTCCTAAAAATAATATTTCAAAGAAAGAAAGACAAGCATTAAATAATATAAAATCGGACAAATCAATTGTTGTACTTCCAGCTGATAAAGATAATGCCACTTGTTATGGATCGTGATATTTTCCGCAATAAAATTTTAGATTTGCTTGATGATAAAACTTATAAAACATCAAAAAGAAATCATACTACGTATTTGGAAAATACAACAAAAGTCACTATTAATAAATCGCCTATTGAAACAGAGATAAAAAATAAAATAATCCCTCGTGAAAAATCATGTGTCTGTCCAAAATTTTATGGAATTCCAAAAATTCACAAACCAGATACCCTCCTTCGTCCAATAGTAAGCGCAATAGAATCTCCAACTCATATTTTAGCTAGATATTTATCAGATTTCATTAAACCTACAATCCCATCTATTAAATCATATATTAAAAACTCTTTTCATTTTATTTCTAATTTAAAAAAATTTAAAAATTAATGTTAATGACATTCTGGTCAGTTTTGATGTCGTGTCTTTGTTTACAAACATTCCAATTGATGAAGCTTTAAATATAATTTCACAACGTTGCAATTTACCAGACCATATTATTGCTTTGATTAAACATTGTCTCTTGAACACATATTTTGTATACAATGGATAGCATTAAGACAAGTTTTTGGTACTCCTATGGGCTCACCTACCTCAGGAGTAATAGCTGATTTTTTCATGGAAAATATAAAAACGTGTGCTTTAGAATCATCAACTTTAAAACCTCTCATTTAGCTCAGATACATAGATGCCACTTTTGTCATATGGCAACATGGAAAAAATAAATTAGATGATTTTTTCTTACATTTAAATAATATGCATCCTCATATTAAATTTACAAAGGAGACAGAGTCTGATGGAAAACTTCCTCTTCTTGATGTTCTAGTCACCAGTTTATCTTTTTCGATTTACAGAAAGAATACACACATGGACAGACATTTACATTCTCATCATCACCCAACTCAGATAGTTTCCGTAGCCAAAACTCTTTTAAATAGAGCAATTAACCTTTCAGATAAGTCACATCTGAAAGAAGAAATAAATCATATTAATAGTGTTTTATTAGCAAATAGTTATAATTATAAATTTATAGAAAAAGTCTTATTTCAAGCCCAAATGGACAAAATAGGAAACAAAAAGATGATAAGTCAGCTATTAGAATTTGTGTTCCATATGTAAAAGAAACTACAGATAGTATTGGATGTATATTAAAATGCTATAATATTGATACAACATTTTCTGCTCATCAAAAGATCAGCAATATAATAACCAAGCCTAAGTATTCAATCCCTCTTGAATCTCATGGTGTTTATCAAATCTCATGTGAAAATTGTAAAGCTTCTTACATAGGTATGAGTAATCGTCACATCAGTGTTAGGAGAGATGAGCATGCTAATGCAGTTAAACAACCCTCATCATCATCAGCACTCTCACTCCATACTATAGATTCAGGACATAAAATTGATTTTTCTAGTACCAGGATCATATCCAGATGTGATAATCTCTACCAGTGCAAAATTAGAGAAGCCATTGAAATACTTAACAGGCCAGATTGTATCAATAAGCAAAATGATACATGCAAACTTCCTCCTATTTGGTAAGATTTTTTTAAAAAACATTCTTAGTTTAACATTTTTGCTATTGATGGAACTTTAACGTTTTTTTTTCAAATCAGTGATTGTAGCGCCTCTACAACCATCTTTCTACCTTTTATCACCCAGTGGATGACTTGTGTGATCAAGTCGAAAGGTCGGTATATCAATATTTAAAATTTTTTAATACGGATGAACCCGCAAAATATGTCTTTTATATATGCAACCCGTGAAAATCTTCATATCAACATATATATATAATCATATACAACAAAAAATACTGGCATTGTTAATAATGCTAACTAACTATTGGTAATAATAATAATTGAGAGTAAATATAGTGCTCTCTTTTCTCCATAGACATTTCCATTTACAAGTCTAATCAGATTTCAATACAAAAATCTGAAATCATAACAAGCATAATATTCAGTATATGAATTGGCTATTTACTTAATTAAAAACTGATGCATAAAAAATGTTTGATTGTAAGGTAGTTCTTATAGCATCATTATAACGGCCTGCCTGTGTTCCAAATGATAATTTTAAAAATTAAATTGAATATTTAAAAATACAATTATTCTAAATTAGCAATTGCAATCACACTACTAAATCACGAAAGTGAATTTTAACAAATTTATAATAATTCTGTCAAAATATAAGTTGTTGCCTAGAATGTTTAAACATGTCTCTAAACCATGCAAATGTATCCCGCAGGAATCTAGTAGAATGCTATTTCTTCTTGCATAGTATAAAGCAGCAACATTTGGAGCAAAAGACAGAAGCAAAAGTTAAAGATTGTATAAGCATTTCCTACCAGTATTTTTCCACTGATTTTCTGCATGAAAATAAGATATAAAAATGGCGATAGAAATCTAGCTTTGCAGATACTGTTTTACCATTTTTTTTTTGGAGAAAAAATAATTCTTCCCAAATTTTAAAAATGATCTATTACTGTGTTCAATATAAATCTGGATTTAGAAGTTAATACTTTAGTGATTTTTTTAAAAAAAAATCTCAATATTCATTCAACTCTTAGTTTTGCTCTGTTTATATATACAGAATTTAAATAAAGAATAATAATTATCCAATTCATGGATAAATATTTAATTCTTGTTTTTAAATAAACAAACTAATCTCTTATATTCCACAGGTAATTATTATGCACCCAAATTTATAAACAAATTGTTATTCTTTAAATTAAATATTTAAAGTAAAATAATAAAAAAAAACTAAGCATTATTGTCCTTTAAACATACAATTATATAACACAAATTTTATATCTAATTAAAGATATAAATATGTAAAATTTAAATAAGAACAAAATTTAAGAAGTTTATCATATTTTATTATTTTTGCCATCAAGCTATGTGATGCAATTATCTCAATATCTCTTATACCCCAGTCTCATCTTTCAATATCAGTATTAAATGTTCTTTTCGTTGATTGTGTAAACTTTGAGTTAATTTCTTTTTTTGATTTTAAAATATAATTGATAAATTTTACAATTTAAAAACATATTACTTTAATAAATGTATTTTTTTCTTGATATTTCAATATTGATTATTAAATATTCTGACTTAATTAAAGATGTTATTTTAATAACAGATCGATTATCTTTGATTATTTTTCAAAGCAGCTTTCGATAAAAAAATGCTTGCAGGTTTGAAAATAGACTTGAGTGTATTAGTTCAATCAAATAACATTAGCAGTGATAGCAGATAACTGTCCATAGAAATAAAAGATTCAGGATGAGGATAAGCATCACTTTTATTTGCTCTCTTGCAATATCAATCAATTAAAGAGAAATTATTAGTAGTATTTATATCTATGTCTGTTAAGTGACCATCTATTGATTTTCATCTTATAATTACCAGATGCATAGATAGTTTATATAAGCACAAACAACTAACCAAAAAAAAATACAATGAGAATTACATTTCCAACATAAAGAAAGCTGCTTAGGATTTAACAATTTCAAAACTCAAAAGAATTATAGATTCAGTATCACTTAAATGGAATTGTATGAATTCACGTAGATATAAGGTCATTCTAAACTATGAGGAACTATCTTGGTTTAAAATATAAAAGAATCCACAAAGTTTGGTCAACAAGGATTTTATAAGCAAGCCACTAGTGAATTCCCAAATAAGGAAAATTTTCTTTAAGTTTTACTAATATCATCATTTCAACCATTATTGATCCATTGCAGAATAAAGATTTCTCCAAGTTCAATTGATCTTCGATATCTAATCTCTCTTCTCCATATCGCCCAACTCATTTCCTTATTTCATCCTCCACCTTACATATGGTTTCTTTCAAAGTCTTTTACAATCTTTTGGAATCCAGTTTAAGATTTCGACTGTCCACCTATTATCATCTCTTCTAGCTTATGCCCAGGTCAACTCCATTTCAGTGTGTTAATTCTTTCAATGATGTCAGTAAGACCTGTTTCTTCTATCATCCCATATATTTTGTTCTGATCTCTTCTTGCTACTTCTAATATACATCATTTTATACTTTGCTGAATGGTCAGAGTCTCTGTATTTCTCTTCTATTAAGTGTCCAAGTCTCATACCCATAAACAGAATTAGTAAACACTTTTAGTAAAAAACATCCTTTTCAAATACATAGGCATATTTCCTTTTTATTAAGTTATTTCTAACAAAAGCTCTCCTAACAAGTTTAATTTCATCCCTTATGTTTCCATCTGTAGTAATAATCTGATAGAGGTATTTGTAGACGTTAACTTCTAACTCATCATTATCAATCTTTATATTCTTTTACGAAAATCTACTTAACATTATTTTAATTTTTTTAACATTTATCTTTAATCTTGCTATTATCTGATAACTCTTGTAATATTTCCTGAACCTCTGAACTATTATTTGCAAAAACAATTCCATCATCCACAGAATCTGGATGACTTGAATAAACTCCATTTATTTTTACTCCCTTAGTTTCCCATTTTAATCCTCAAAATACTTACTACAAAACTACTGTAAAAAATTTGGGGGATATGGTGTCATCCTATTGTATACCCTTCTCACTGTTAATCTTCCTAGTAGTATATAATCCAATTATTGCTGTCACATTTTTATAAATATTGCTTTAATCACCAAAGAAATAATTCTAAAATCAAATGCCTTTTCGTAATCTACAAATCCAAAACATAATGACAATTCATATTCATTGGTCCTTTCTATAACTTTTTTCAATACTTGGATATGATCCACTGTACTAAAACCACTTTTAAATCAAGCTTATTTTATTATGTAAATATATTTATTTATAATTAAATTTCATTTGGACACAAAGTGTTTAATTTCTCACTTGCAAATGGAACATTACTACCATGCTCAAATTTCATACCAAAAAGTTATTTTTTGTGATACTGCTGTTGACAACTCATGTATCATTATTTGCAATTGAAGCTGGAAATATAATACATATTTCTGCTTCATCTAGTGCCAAGGTCATCAATACTAGTATGGGTTTGAACCCAACCTTGTATATTAACTGACACCCATCTCATAATAGGTGGTAGTATATTTATAATCAATATTATAATCTTTTATCTAATTAATTTGTATTTTATGATTAAAACTAACCTTTTTATAATAGTTTATTTATTTTATATTTGTAAAAATGTATATTGTGTTTATTTTATTAAATTGGCATCGAGTAAATAATTGAATCCTAGATATCTATAAAATGTTACAAATATTTTAAATTCTTTTATTAAAGTCCATTTTTTTTCAATTAATCAGTTGGTAACATTTTATATTTATCTTTTGATAAATGTACATTAAAGGATCAATTATGTAAACAATCTAATATTTATAAGGAATATTTTGTAAATTTCTACTTAAGTTTTATATCAAATATTAGGTTTGAAAGTCATCGTATTATTTATAGAATGTACCAAATTCCTAAAATTTTGTGAATAAAATTTACATTTTTTAAAATCTAAATCTTAATTAAATAGGCTTTGTTAATACGATGACTGATAAACTTAATCATGCTTGTTGCTGTTTTCTTTTAATTAGCAAAATGAACCCTTGGGGCATGTTTAATGCAAGATTGTAGATTTCCCACCCAGGCAGACACTGACCACAGAGAAAGTTACCAGCAAATGTCATGTAGATTGAATCCTAATAGATAAGGACAGATCAGATAAATAATAGAAAATTTTGATAAGATAATTATTGAAGAACAGTTTACTGAAGAGAATTGATTAGTATTTATAGTATATCGTGCCTAAAGAATAACAGGGTGAAAAGATCGGCCGTTTGCTTTCCGGAGCTGTTTCCACCAGATCATCAATGCCATTCCAGTGCTCTCAAAATCTAGCCTGAGACTGTACTGTGTCAAGGAAGCCATGCTAAATGAACTGATTTTATAACTGTCTGTTTCAAGCCATGGAACGTCTATCGATTGGTTGAGGTAACCTCCAATTTGCCACAAGCCTCTGATTCTAGCTTATTTTGTTCTTAAAATCAATGTTAATTTGTATTATATATATATATCTGTAATGTTTATACAACTTAATTTTAAAATGCGTCTTTTAAATTTTTTTCCTTAAATTTAAAATTATTAATTCTTATAAAAAACCCACATTACTTTGATGCGGCAAATTTATCTTAAATTTTTGTTGGTTTATTTATAATATTGACTTACTGAAACTGCCAAGTATAAAACTCAACAAGCAACTAACTTTAAACCCTCTCCCTCTTATTTTCTCCAGTTAAAAATCATTACAGGAGACTTATTTCCACTAAATTAATTAATAGAGAAAGCTCATTTAGTTTTGTACCTCTTATATTATAAATTTATTTTAAATGATTGAAATTATTTTAAAAGTTACATATCTTATTATTATCTCCAACTTAAAATTGCCCTCATAATTATGTCAGAGAGAATAATTTATTTTATTAAATCAGTTAAATAAAATCTATTACAATTTCTGTAAAACATATATCTTAAAAGAGAATCACTTAAAGCACAGCTATTATAGCATTTTCATATCAACTACTAACAATATATATATATCATATGTATATATATTTTCGTTTGTATTAGTAAAATTGTGATGTATAATTTATTATGCTATATGTTGTCAAACATCACCAGAAGTGAGTTTGATATTCAATGACCGATGAATTATTTGATAACTTACCAATAAATGAAATATTTGGAAAGTGTGGAAAACAATTTATATTTTAGTTTTATTTCTTGCCTTTCCTTTTATATTATATTTTATGATCCATTTATTAATGGCTTAAAGTTTCTGGGGACTTTCTATTACGTCAGGGAGCCGATTATTTTAATCAGGAATTCTTTTATTATGATCGTTAGTGATCCACTATCTATATATATATATGTCTAGGGCGTTATTTAATTTATAGTTATAACCATTTGTTTAGTATTATTGTTCTTGTTTTGCTAATTATCTCTTAGGACCTTTGGAATTTTAAATATGACCAGTCCAATCTTTGACTTTCCCTTAATAGTAGATGTATTTTCCTACTAGGGATCCTGTTCAGGCATTGCCATTAAAATGTGTATGGAAAGTCCAGCACATCAAATCTATTATTACTTTCAGAGATATGTTTTGGCTGGAGGACCAACATTTCTCTCATCATTACCTGTATATATCAGGGATTTCTTTTTAGCAAAGCCACCCAGAGGTTCGTAACAGACCTCATTTATTCTTTTGTTGTAATCTATAATATCATATGGCCTTTATCATTCTATATATATATTTACAAACCTGAAATGCTCTCTGCCGTAATGGCACGTCTTTCAGCAAACAAAACAGTTAATTAGTTAAATCTGATTATCTAATTTATTTAAGATGAACTATTTTGCTTTCCACACTTATTACATACAACTGATTTAAATGTAATAGTGTTTTAAATACATATCGCTCATGTCTTGTTATTTATGTATAAAATAGATTTATTTGTAATCTCTTAAAGAGGGCTAATGATATTTTATCGCTGATTGGTTCTCGGCAGACCAATTAATAAATTTTTACTTTGTTATCAAATGCCTTGCATTTAGCAGCATCAAAACGAATTCAAGAAGTATAATAACCTAGTTGTATAAACATATAAACAATAGCTCAATTTCTTAACAAATTCATGTAATATTATTATTTTAAATTAGCTTAGTTTGTCATCACTCCGAATCTCTAATATTAATTACTCTAGTTATTTATATTTCTTTGATTTAAATTAAATTCTTTGTAATGTTGCCATAAAGAATTATAATTATTGTGGTTCAAACCATTAGTAATCAATATCAAACCACATCTGTACCATTCTGCAATCATCAGAATTCACTAAATCATTAATTTCTCATATGAACCCTTTATTATTTCAAGTCTCTTTGTGAAACTTGACCTCCAGCTGGGACAGAATAAAACCAATTATCCATTAGTCAGAGAGGCAATAGTTCAGGCAAATAAATTAGGATTCACCATTCCCCTGACATCTGTATCTTGTGCATGGTAGGATTCAAGGTACTTTTGCTTGGATTATTGGTCTTGTTGAATGAATGCACGATTTTGACCGGCACACAATATAAAAATGCATTTAAATACTAATCATTGGGTGGTAATATTATGTAAATATATAAGCTACAAATCCAGCATGGTCAATTTCGATCAGTTAGACTATTAAATTTGATCAACTTTTATAATTTCATTTTAGAAATTATTCAAACAGAAGTCAATCTCCAATAATGCGCTACTTCTTAAATATAAATTTCCATGCACTCACCCACCAGTAAGAGTTTAAAAAACTTCAAGTGAATCACTTAAGTTTAGAGTATACAGTATATTTATTTTCATTTTAGATACATTTCTCAACTAAATTTTAAAATGGCTTGGAAATTTTAACATATGGGTATAGTACAAAGAAAATTTAATTAATTTTATTTTATAAAAAATGTTAAATTTTAAATAATTTAAATTAAAAGCATTTTATTTGACATACAATATTGTTTATAAAAATGCATTACAATAATCATTTTTAACTGCTGTTGATTAATTCGTGTATATTCTTTTAATATTTGAAGTCAATAACCAAGATAAATACTAAAGCTCTACAACAAAGAATTCAAAAATCTTATACCATTATCATTTATCCTTGATCTATTCTATCTATCTACTATATATATAAATTTGAAAGTTGATTTTTTATTTAACATATCGCATGAATCTTAATGAATCTTGCACGATTTTTTTTAATTTTTGGATTTTTGCTTTATAATACTTGTTTTAAAAATTTATAATTTTCTCCTAATGCAAATAAAGCCATAGGGACAATTAATATTTAGAATAAAGGCTTCACAGTTTTGCAAAAGATATCACTTTATTCTGTGCTGCAGTTTTATATAGTTACTTTGATAATTAAAGATTATTTAGTTTTAATTTGCAAATGACCAGTTTTTAATTGTTTATCAATGAATTTGAATAAAACAAAAGCAACACTTTTTTAAAAAATTTGTTTCGTATTGTCTTGATATCACTATTTATAATAAATATTATTTGTATTGTAATACTACTTATATTGATATTTCATTTGTTAATAATTATTGTAATCTAGGTGTACTTAATGATATTAACTTTTTATTCTTAATTATATAAATTAAATTATATATTCTTTTATTTATCAAAGCTTTTACCTCAATTAATTCTAAATACTATTTATATTTCTTGCTATCAAAGCTTATTATATTATAATGTTTTATTTTTGTAATGTCTACTCCATCTATTTTATATAATTATACAATACTTATTACTTTTGATAAACCATATGAAAATCTGTTAGAGATATTCTTGGACTCATACTAGATGATATTCATATATAATCATTATATAGTGACTCTTCATATTTATTGTAGATCTCACTCAGATCCTGGATTTTCAATTATAAATTAAATTTTAAATGATTGTACTTAATTTTATCAAGACTTTTAGCCACAGGCAATTTAGTTATAATGGTCTTAAATTATTTAATATTTCTACACAAGAATGTTCTTTGAAATCTAGCTAACATCAACTATTTGCCCTTTAAAAAGTGTTTACATTATTGTTTATTAAATAAAATTTTATATGTTTTTGACGTATTACTTTTATGTTATACTTTCTAGTTTGTTATATTTTAAATTCCTTACTCAAATTTTTTATTGTATTAATTTGATATTACTGGATTATATATTTCTGAATAAATAAATAAATATTCCATTCATTTAAAAATGTGTTTGAGAATGAGAAATTAATAGTTATAAATACAGATTCACAATACAATATTTAAAAACAGTAATGCTCATAATTGTGATCACTAAATTTGCAATAAACATCATTTTTACCATTATCAGTTTACTGCAGGATGGTTTCATTATGTTTAATCTAATTTATCACATCCAATGCTTTATCTTTTTCACATAATTCCAGAGAACTTCTTTATCTCATCCATTCCCCATGGGGTTTCTTTTTAGATCTTTTAAAATCTATTGGATCCAATTTAAGATTTCAGTTTTCAACTACTGTTATACCATCAACTTTATTTCAGCCTTTTAATTTTTTCAGTAATGCCAATCATCCATGTATTTTGCTTTTGATCTTCCCTTGTTATTTCCAGTACGTATCTCTTCATACTTTGCAGTATTACCAGAAATCTCTCTAGTCCTTTTCTATTAAGTAATCACTATTATATATGCATGTATTTAAAATCATTTCCAAATACATAGGCATATTTATTTCTAGTAAATGAATTTCATCTAAATATAATTATTTGATTAATTTCATCTATTATCATCTGTACTTAATTGATGCTTTCTAATTCATTATTAAAAAAACTTTACTATCTCTTTTTTTAAAATTACATTGTTTTTAGCATTTACCTTTAGTTCATTTTTCTTGCTTTATTGTGATAATTCTGGTAATATTTTCTACAACTCTGAAACATAATTAATGAAACCACATCATTTGCAAAATCTAATGATTTAAGCAATCTTTATTCCTATTTTAATCAATTAAAATTTGCAATAAGTTATGGAAAGATTGAATCACACTGTTGTAAAATCTTACAAGTTATAATAATTTTAGAAAAAAAAACTCGCATAAAATGGACAGATATGTCCTTCATTTCTAATATCTTCCTTTTCAATGTTTTAAAACACCAATATTACTATTGCATTCTTCCAACTATCTGACATACCTTTATCATTAGATATTTAATATATAACTTTACCAAGTTTCTCTATTTCTTCATCTGTTTCTTTAAAATATTTATAATAATTCCATTCTTCCATTCTTCATAGATTTAATTGCATGTCTTACTATCCTAATTAAAATATTTTGAATTTCATAATGATAGGCCTACTTTTTCTTGATTATTTTTTTACAGTTCTTTGTAGAATTCTTCCATACATTTCAAAATAGTCTCTCTCTTTTTAATAATTATTTCATCTTTTCTTTTTATTGACGAAACAAAACTTACGTAATATTTTTGACACTCTCTACCCCTTTTTCTTGCTATTTCACATTTTTATTTCATTATGTCATCATGGTTTGGAAGCATTTTTAATGTGAAAATATTTCTCCATTTCTTTTAGCAAAAATTTTTCAATTTCCTGAACAAATTTTTTATTCATTCTTAATTTCTTTTGTGAATAATCAAGATGTATGTTAACAAAAATGCCAAGTAAACATTAAAAAAAATATTTATGAACACCAATGACCCAAAATCGATTACATGATCTAATAATTTCTGCAGAAAAAGCTATTTGCTACAACAAAAACTTAAAGAATGATTTAATATGTTATGAGTTTATTTTTATTATGTCAGGATTTTTCAGCTTTTATTATAGTCTAATTTGTTTTGTTTCATTTTGTCACATTTTCTTTTTAATTTTTTATTGTTAATGTATGTATTTTTTTTACTAACTTTATTTAATAAATATTTTTTTCCTATTACATACATTGTTTTGTTGAAGTAAGTACTAGTAGGTTTTTCAATTATTGTAAAAAACACAGTTTAAAAGACTTGCTTCAGGCACTAAAATTGATTATCATCCAGATCTTATTACAATATCAGTCATTTTCCCACTGATTTCATTCAAGCCACAATCATCTTTGAAATCTATTAATATTTTAAAACAATTTGAAGTTTCAGTTTAAATTAAATATAGCATTCAATTTTTTATAAAATACATATTAACTAATAGTTTAATTTACTTTATTTCAGATTGTCTAGTAAATCAGAGTTTCTAAATGTAAATCCAGTTTCTATTAATTCGTATAAGTTTATACATACTCTTTTAATTTCAAATAGTCTAATAATGCATTTTACATACCTAAAAGAACGTAGCATTCGATAATGTCTGCCGAAATCTGAGACTCTCTTACACAATGGAGTAATTGCCAATTCCATTTGAGCAAAATCTGCAGCTAAATGCATTTTCCCTCCATCTCCAAGGGGCCGCAATAGACTGGCATGTCGAATAAATAAATCAATAGTATGACAACCAATTGGATGAATACTAAAAACAAAAATTATAATTTTAAAAAGATGCTTTAATATATTCTCTTAATCTTCTCTTTTACTTTCTTTGCATATCTTCATATATATATTGCTTATAATACTTCTTTCATATACACCTCAATGCAAACAAATTTCCTTAAAAAACTACTTTATTTTCCTTATACTTTTGACTGTCCAGTAGTCTTCATTAGAGCTTTGCAGAAAAAGTTAGATAAAGCTCTGATGAAGACTGCTGAACAGTCAAAAGTGTAAGGAAAATAAAGAAGTTTTTTAAGAAAATTTGTTTGCACTGAAGTGTATATGAAAGAAGTATTATAAGCAATATATATATGTTTTAATATAACTATTATATTATATTCACTTTTCCAAAATATAATTAAAAACTGTCATTTAAGTTAGTGATTGTGGATGCAAACTTTTTCACATGCACTTTTTATCAAAAAGCATGCTTGACTACAATACAACAACTTTCTCTACATTTTTCTATCTTTTGTTTTTCTTATGCAGTAATAGTTAGACTTTTTTTTTCTTCAAAATATTAAGCAACATTTTTGTTTTCCTCTCTTTCTTTTAGCCTTATTAGAAACTCAATATGTCCATAATTTCTGTACTTTTAAGTATATGCTAACTAACAATTTGTCTTCTATTTAAAAATTCCTAAATAAATCAATTCAATATTACTGAGTCTATGATTCCAAGTGATTTTTCCAATTATCTCAAAAGATTCCAATGTTCATTCTTCATTCCTTTTCCTAATTGTCCAAAATATTTATAATTTTAATAGTATTTCAAATAATTTACTACACCTATTAGAAATTTGTCTAGCTATTGCAATTCTTACTCAAATATCTGATGCTATTTCCATTAAAAGCATTAGAAAATATAAGAGCAGAACTCCAATCCCAAGTTTTTGATTTTGCTATTCTGTCACTGCTGGAAAAATGATCCATATCAATCTTTTCCCACAAGATATTTACAGATCCCTTTAGATTCCTACAGAACACATGAAGGACTTTTATCCAGAATGATTTATCATGTATTTAAAACATTCATTACTTAGATGATGGAATCAATACATTTCATTAACTATTGTCTTATTAAATGTTGACTCTTTCTTGTTTTATTATTAAAACTTTCCATCAAAAATATTTTTGATTTCTAATAATTAATTTGATGTTAAAGTTTTATTGTATGCCATTTTTTTAATACTGTACAAATAGTTTTAATTATTAAAAAAATAGAAGTGTTTATTAAAAAAAAAAATTAAAAATTTAATTTGGTACTATTTATCTAGACGGGCTTGGCTGCTTGATGGCATTCTTGCTATGCAAAAATAGTACCAATTTCATACTATTCAAGCGGTCAAGCCCAACTCGGTAAATAGTACCATTAAGGTATCTAAAATCAGTAATTTTATTAACTGAAATGGCAAATTATGAATATTTAATATTAATAATAAAAATAATATTTACCTGTCCATGATAAAATCTAAACACGTAAATTGTGACAAATAGTCTTTCTGAACTCTTGAAATAAAACCCTTAAAAAATTGTACATATGTATTATATATAATTATAAATGCACATTTACAGATTAAATATAAAATGAAAATATGTTATCTATTTATTAGCACTACAATAAACATCATTTGAAACAACTGTAACATTACATTAATGACTAGTTATGATGATATAAATTAGGGTTACTGCTGTATTGTGTAAGATAGTTGATGTGGCGCTAGTGTAGCTGTTAAGATAGTACTAATTTGTTGTCCAAATTCTCTGCCATTATAAACTTACAGTATTATTTCATCCTGACATTATAGTTGATACATTTTCATCATGTTTGCATATATATTGTAATAGATTATTGCTAGTCCAAGCATATATTTACACTTTCTAACCAATAATCTTTACTGATAAGGATTATACATCACACACGTTATAATTTAAGGTTTGAATTTGAATATCCTCATTTTTCTAGAGGCATTCTTATCATCACCTCTGTTATTTTTGTTTGGATGTCATCAGATTACATACAAATTTGGAACTCATGATAGAGAATTTGATCCTTATCAGTCACTTTATCTAAACCTTTTCTAATAGATAATCATAACTGATAAAATAAATTATATATATGAGTGGTTTTCTTACCTCTCCTTTGTTTTATCATATATATTATCTTCTCACTAGAACTTTACATTATTGTCCAAGCAAGATGATTAATAATATATTGAAATTGTCCATGGTTTAGTTATCTCGTTAGCTCTCTTAGTTATTCACTATGCAAAATATTTCTTCATTTAAAAAAACACTTAAATATATATATAAATAAATCTTGAAATCTTGTGTTAAAGATTTGCAGAGGCCCCTACTGTCATTTTTTCAGGCACATAGTCTTAAGGTTATAAAGCCTTAATAAATATTATTTAAAGTAACGAGTATATTTAAAGTTGTAATAATTATATTTATAAAGTTTGACAAATCCTTGCGAGAGTAATTTATAATTTTCTCTTGATCTTATCATTACTATGATTGGTATTCTCTTGTTTTAAGTAGCCAACTTGGTCAATATTATATCCTTTCTTTTAAAACATTTTTACTGATGTAGTAAAGTAAAATAATATTGTCATGCATGTAGTCACTTTCTCTATTTAGATGATTACAATTATGAGAACTCCTTTGAGTGAGTTATTTAATTAAATTGCCTTATATAACTTTGGTTTACTTCACTTTTTAAATTCATACTCTTATTATACATCTCAGATAGATTATTTCCCCATTTTGGATATCTTTATTCTCTTAATTATAAAGTGCAATAAAGGCCAATCTTATATAAAATTTCATTCATTTTATTTTCCTTTTGAATGTTCTTACATCAAATTCTATATTTTATAATCATCTTAAAATATTCAATTATGTACATTCACCCTAACTATTACAGTTACAAAACTTTTATAAATTTAATACTTTAACAAAAACACAAAAAAATCAAGTCAGATGTTACATGACCTAATTTAAACAAGCTTGTATTACAAATGTTATATAAAGAGCTCAAAAATAAGCTCTTACCAAGCTTTGCAAAATATCCCTAACTCCAGACCGGTTTCTGCCACAGGCTTCCTCATTGAGGTGCTAGGATATTCAAGCATTATATTAAAAATACCAGGACAATCCCAGCACTTTATCTAATGGATAACTATTAAGTAGAAAATCTGAAATTTTCTGACATCCATGTCTTCTAATCCACACATTGCTTAACTGTGATTATGTCATAACATTACTATTAGATTGACATACATGCAGTCTGTGTTTTCTATCAACACATCAATATTATTATTATCGACAGTTGGAATAGATGCAGATTAAAGGTCTCTCCTATCATCAGTTTTTTATATATTTTATTTTTACTCTAAATTATTGGGCAAATGAAATTTTCTAAACTTGGTAAATTATAGAAGGTACTACAAATACATATATATAAAATAAGTTCAAAAAAACTTCCATTACAAAGCATTGGTATATTTTTCCCCTATAAAGTTTGTGAATGCTTAACAGTCTTCCTATTATTATAAGAATGCATTTTAACTTAATCAATATCTATAAGATGAAAACAACAGGAAATTACAATTACTTGATTGATATGTTAAATATCTGCTCATGCATTAGCTGCATTCTAATACATTGAGGAATGAAATAAAATGCATAAAAAAATTTATAGTTGTTAATAATAGTAGATAAATGATAAGAAAAAAATTATGAACCAGCTCTACTAAAACTCAACCCTAGATAAGAATAAACTGCTTCCATTAAAGCAGATGAGAAAATAGCGTCTGCACAACATGCGAGAATCTCATGCTATTTAACATGATTATAAACTTGCTGCACCAAAATCATTTGAAAATTGTTCCACCACTATTACTATTTTTAAGAAATTCATTGTACTAAACGACTTTTCATTATTGATTCATATAACCCAAATATTTTGGTCTGGTAACTTCTTTTGTAAAGCAAGCAGGTGAAATGGTGGCAGATTGATTAAAATCCCATTTGAAAAAGCAGGTAATTTGCTGTTAACAGGAGCAGATTGAATATCATCATTCCTATTCAAAAATTTCAGCTAACACTTGGAATCATTTTTCTTTGTTAATAAATTTGTTTCACAAAGTGTTTGGAAAATATTTGCCAAAGTTTTCTTTGCACAGGTTCTGAATAGTGAAATACAATTATGATTACACATGAGTTATATATATTGTAACCACCCCGTACCCTCCTTTTATCCCATATAACCTGCTTCCATAACTAATCTAATCAATCTAGAATATATGCCTAAATAAATGTTAAACTAAAGAAAGGATTTCTTTATTGACTAAGCTCGCATGAAACTATAAACTTCAAGAGGATCACAAGGTGATTAATAAAGATAATAACTTCTGGCCAAAATAGCTTTAAAATCCACAAACAAACAAAGAAAAGTTTAATATTCGGCAAACAATAAATAAATAATAATTAGATTGATGGAATGAATATGAAATTAGAATTATAAATTAAGTAAGAAGTACATTAAGAGGTAGATGAATAAATGGATGGTAAAATAAATAATAATTAAATAATAAAAGGAAAGGAGTCTGAGAATGAAAAGAAAAGAATGAAGATGTATCAGAATAATGAATGATTGAGATGATGGTAGAATAAGACATGGATGATGGTGGAATAAGAGCTAGTGAATGGTGAGTAATTAAGATAATGAATTAGGATGAAAGAAGAATAAAGAAATAAAGAAAGATTGAAATGACAGATGAGAAGAATGATGACGATGGAAGATGATGTCCAGACTCTAATTGATATTGAATTAAATGATCATAAGATAACTAAATAAAATAGGGATTCTAAGCTTACCAAAACCAGAATATTCACAATAAAGTCAAAACAAGCTATACATTAAGTCAAAAGAAGCAATTTATACTTTAAAGTTTGGTTGACTTTTCATAAGACAGTGAATGTAACACAACTCAAATCCAACTACAAAATTTAACTAGATATAAAATTCTCCATAAATTCAAATCCTATATGGCAGATTAATATAACTTATTCTTCTCAAGGTTCACATAGCTTAAAGGTTGTTATACAAGATATACTTGGGTCAGTGAGAGGGATTTTACCACTACCCAAGCATAACCTACAAAATAGCTCTGAATACCGAATTGAATTAACAAACAATATTTATTAATTTCAAAGAAATTTTATAAACTCCATAACTATTATATACTTTGAGCTTTAAGAAAAATGAATAACTTTTCATTAGCTAAACACAATAATTTTCCAACTTCTTTTCTCAATTAACTATAAATAATGTGATCAAGATCAATGAATGATAGATCTGTGGATTCAAATAAACTGATCAAACTAATATTAAGTGTTTATCTTTTAGTATCCCATTTAAAATAATGCACACTTTAGGTTAGTAATATTTAATTATTAAGTAATGATGCCTTAGAGGTATCCATAAATTATAGGGCTTAACAAAATTCTTATGATATACCAACATATAGTTAATCATACTATATTGATTGAGGATGATTTACATATAATAATATGATGTGTCGATAGCAATAACAATAATAATGTGTATGTGCGTTGATTAGCAATAAGACTACTGACAACTAAATAAATTTTTAACACAACAAGATTTATTTACATTATTTACAACTTTATTTCAGATACCTTGTATGAAATAAGATTAAAGATTAATTCATTAAATAAAATTAGGGATTGAAAATAACTGGTATCCCATTGACTATACACATTTTAAGTAAGACAAATGAATACAGTGCTATTCATAGTATCACTGTTATTATTGAATATGTTTCTATTATTATTCGATATCATAGAATAAGATCGTTAAACTTTCTTTAAGCTAACTTAGCATTTAAATTATAAAACAAAATATCTTTCAGTCTTTGGGATATACTCAACATTTTAAATCTAAAACCCTACATTATAATTTAGTGTATCAAACTGTAACTACTTTATTTGTCCGAATATGATAAGGGCAATTATCATATGCAGCACAATTAATAATTTATTATCATTTACTATAAACAGATTCATTGTATTGATGTGGGACATAAATGCACACATGACACCCCCAACATTGTCTATGTCCACAACCTAATCATTTAATATTTAACTTATCTCACCGATCCATCGGTGAGTCTGCTTGATGAAGATAAATCCACATCGTCCATGTGTATCTCTTGCGCTTTCATATAGAAGTTCTACAATCACTAGTAAGTTTTGGTTTGTTTGTTTATAAACTGATGAAGATTATACAACATCATAAAGACACTATTCCAATTAGGCAAACACTATAGATAGACCAGTGTCCCTTAATCTAACTTTATCTCATACTTGCTATTTGATTTGGAAATACTAAACTTCACCATACACGGTGGAAAAATTAACTATATAACATCATGAGGGATTTAAACAATAAAGGGAGGCTCTACATAACAACATGATAGTTGTACAATAATATGGCCAATTCTAATACCTTTCCATAGGTATAAAAGTGTGAGCTTTGCTTCATCACTGAAAATGGAATTCAGACTATGGATATCCTTTCTTGGGACTAATTATGCTAACTAAGCACTAACTATTAATTAGCCTCGACAATATCATCCTCTCATTTAATCAGCAATGGGAGATTATCAGCCCATACACAATATTAATATTATTCTATTTGATGCCATTATATGTGGCACATACTTATCAGCTGAAAGCTGTCACAAATCCATCTCAATCCAACAGCAAGATAAAATAATCCTAATAATAAAAGGGAATATAAATATTCCATTTCCCAATGCAGAAACTATTAATGTATTGCTAAACAAACCATCCACATAAAGATCAAATCACCATTAATTATTTTAAAATAATAACTATACTTTTATTATAGCAAGCCATACACACGTAAACAATGAAGATCAACCTACATTTTGTATTTAAAGTGGACATGTTCATTCATAGGCAAAATTAAGAAATGAAAAATGCTTATTAAATTATTTCATATAATAGAACAATTGGGTCATTATGTGCATAATTTTGACAAGTTTGGGTATGTTTGTTCACCCTTCAATATAATATTAACATCTGTTTTAGCAGTGTGAGAGATAAATATTCCTCTCTCTTCCCAGATAAATGATATTTACTGTTATGTTTTCCCTTAATTGGGAAAATAGCAAAAATATGTGTAATAAATGTATATATCTTTATATATCTCTACATCCTTACTAAGTATATTTTATCCCATGATAAATATATAAAAAAAATAATCCCTGAATAATATATGAAAGAAACGAAAAAAAAAAACATATTACAATATTAAACATAGCAATAACAAAATAAACAAACATTTTCTCCCATTAGATTTTATCTTATTAGGTAATAAAGGGATTGTATGGGGGTCCGGTTACATTTGTCACCTTACTGTGAGGCCTGATCTAGCTAGCCTATCCATAGACATAAAACAGCTAGAAATGAGTAATAAATAATAAAAAAACAAGAAATGGAGAAGGCATAAGCAAATCACGTTTCTGTGATGTGAACAGTGCATGTGATGTGATTTATTCAAAAAGGGTGGAAAAATAAATTTTAAAAGAGTAAATAAAAATGAATGGCATAAATGATGAATAGGCGTAACAAAGACTTGGAGTTAAAGCTTATCAAAATCAAAATAAAAAAGTACAAATAAAATATAAAAAAATATTGATGATAACCATATCATAAACAAAAAAGATGATGAATACAGAAAGTATAGAGAATCTTCCTGAGGAAGAAGATAAAAAAGAAGTCAAAGTAGATGATCAAAATCAGTCACAGAAAACAGGAGAGACATCCATGTTAGCCCAGTTAATGGAAATGATAAAAGAAAATAACAAAGAACGGAGAGAACAGAGAGAAGACAACAAAAAAGAGAGGAACAGAGAGAAAACAACAAGAAAAGAGAGGAAGATAAAAAAAGAACATAGAGAACAGAGAGAAGACAAAAGAGAATTGAAAATACAAATTGGAGAAATAACCGAAAGCCAAAATGAAAAGTTCAACTAGATAATAAAAGAAATGACTAACAAAATATTAAAAATTAACGAGGAAGTGATGGAGGAAGTAAAAGGCTCACTAATAGAAGTCAAAATGACCCAGATATGTGAGGCCATGGATACAAAAATAATAAGAATCCAAGAATCCATGCCAGATGAAAAGATAGAAATAAAAAATACCATTATATTGCCTAAACAAGGAAAGGCAGAAACAGTCCCAAAAGAAAGTCAAAAAGAGAATTATCAAGTTAGTCATGAAGTCCCTATAACCAACCAGATGTCTGGAATTGTAAATCAATTCTTAAAAATCAGAACTTTTTCAGAGAGCTGTAATGAAGCACCTATAGAATATGAAAGTTTGGAAAGGACTTTAGTGTTAATGTTTTGACAGAAGAGGCAAATCTGGCAATAGCATGTAGTCATCTCCAAAGTGCAGCACAAGCATGGTGGGATTCACTGTTCACCCAACCTACAAATTTTGATGATTTTAAAGGAGCACTAATAAGCTGTTACTGGAGTGACGATTATCAGGAAGGGATTAAATACAAGGTGTCCCAGGAAAAATGTCCACCTGGAGAGCCTTATACACCCTTCTTTAGAAGACAGGTGGCCAGGTTAAGAGCCTTGACATCTGACCTCCTATCTGAACTCCAGATTATTAGATTGATACAGCACGCTTACCAAGTTATGTAGAAAGAATGCTAATTGGGACTGATTGTCGATCTATTGAGCAGGTTGCTAAACTATTAACAGCACATGATAGCTGTGGTGCATCAGTAACCAAGGAAGGAGGAGCAAAGCAATCACAAAACAAACATTCCAATAGAAGAGATGATGGGCCTAGAATAGGAGCCATCAGATACAAAAGGAAAATGCCTCCTCGAAAATATAACAACTATGACCCACCATCATGGTATCACCACCAAAGAAATGGGATACCACCATGGAAAAGGCAAAGACGATATTCAACAGGCAATATGCATAGCCCATACCAAACTAGAATAATCAGAAGATCAAATAGTGATGATAAATTTTCAGAAAAGTGTGGCTAGAAACACAAGCCACAATGATGATATAAGGCCTGAAAAACACCCAAAATAGTACAAAATAGAAGTCCATCACCTCAAAACAAAGAAAGATGCCATAGGAGAACTGATCATGATCTTCAGTCTCCAAAGCCAGGTTGTAGTTACAATTCAGAATAATAAAATAAAGATAGCTGATGAAAGAAGTTTGTGAGTGGGATGTAGTGATGCATGAATTTGTGTTTTTCATGATGAGGTGGGTGGATGATTGAGAAGAGGTGCTTGGATGCATTGTGTTATGATGCTCCGAAGTATAGGCTTGGCACTGTCCAGACCTGGATGTTGAACTCCTAGAGAAGTCCAGCGGTGTGTATATATAGGCCTCATGAGTAGGCCTTGGTCTCATGAATAGACCAAATGAATAAGCCCCTAAGACTCACAGAAGCTGAGCAGGGTTGGCTCAGTGCCAAATTTTTTCTGACTCCTATTCTTGGTTAGATGATCCCTCTAGATACAAGAGAGGTAGTGCTTAAACATGAGATATTTTCTCATGACATCATGGGGTGGTGTGTACTAGTAGTTTGTGCTTGGCCATCTGCTTATTCTAGCATTGGAGGCAACAGTTCAGGTATTCACTTTTCTGGCTCATCTTACCCATTTTATCAGCACATCTAAAACCAGCAAAGATGCAGTAATGACATGTATATTATGTGGAATAAAATCGTACTTCCATACTTCCAGGCGAGATTTCATCCCAAAATTTGGTGGGGGGGGGTAATGAAACAAAAACTGTTTCATGTGTATTAAGATCTAAGGCAGATGTATATGAAAGAAGTTGATCCTATTTTTTTTAAAAAAATAAAGCAAAAAGTTAAAAGAAAATCATTATTTTCTATAATTGAGAAAAAAAAAGATAAACCTTCATTATTGATTTTATAATTTTAAATTAAGATATAAATATGTCTTTAAGTATTTACTTAAAGCTGACATTTGTTGAAATATTACACTTTAATTTTTGAAATGATGTTGTTGTACAAAATATAATATTCACTTGAGGCGGGGTTATCGAATTGAAAAACATGGCTTGATCCTCATGATTCCTTATCTGTCCCACTAAAAGTAGTGGCCGAATCCTTAAGAAGGGAAAAGCACTTGGGCTTAAATGAAAGCTGTGTAACAAATCAGATCTGGTGGGAGGGCTGCTAAATCAATCCAGAGATCAGGGTATAGAGGAGATTTTTAAAAGATTTTAAAAGGAGTTAAAAAGTAAGAAAAGTGAAAGAGTTAAATTTTTTTTATCTAAGTATTGCTTAACTGTTTAGTTGATAACCGATTTTAGTCACCTTGAAATATAATATTTACAACCATATTGCTAATGATGAAAAAATAAAGTATTAATAAGGAAATCATAAGATGGAGGGCTAATTGAAATAGCTTCCTCTTTTTGTCCATTGCCATGAATTTCCAAGACTCGCCTAAGTGAACATCATGGAAAGTAAATAATGCCATTCAACTCAAATAAACCGATCTTTTTTTGAAATGCAGTAGAAACCTGAAGTGAAGAAACAAACTGGATAAAATGAAGGTAACAATTTCATGAAATATTCAATACTTATATGTGTTTATAAAAAAAAAAAAAACATCTTTCTTAAAATAAATTATGAATAATTATAGCTATATGAAAATACATTTTATTGGTGATAAATTACAAATACATAAATGTCTTAAATATCTATAATCAAAAGGCACTTTTAATAAGGTAAATGTCTTAAATATCTATAATCAAAATGCATTTTTAATAAGGTAAATCATAAATGATTAACTTCTTTTATGCAGATACATCTGAATTAGAATAAAATAAAAACAAATACTTATCACTATTTATATTGCTGATATACAAATAAGTATACCTGGAAGAATTAGAAATGCTGAGCTATTACATATAACTATAACTAACTAAATTATAATAACATGTTTATAACCCAGATAAAATTAGAAAATATACAAAATGAATGTATTTAATAAATTTATACTATATTATGAATACATTCAAACATTTAAATATGAATTAGTATGTCAATTAAAGTTAATGGTTATATGCACATAATGAACCACGTACTTAAATAAGTTGAAAGATTAAGAAAATCATTTTTTTAAATTTTTTATTTATTATTTAAAAACTCTGAGAAAAGGAATATAAACACGGAATTAAAACATGTTATATATATGAGTAGAGAAGTAAGAATACCAAAACAATGTGTCACGGTTAAATGTACAATGATATATCTGGAATTATTGATGTGTATACATTATATATATATGTCTTATGAAATCGGAAATACCAAATAAATGTATTTGCAAGATGAATTGATCATACACTTATATTTTACCTGAATTACCAACGGATATAAATGTGAATTAATGACAAACCCGGAATTGCTTACATTACCTGTTTACCTACTTATGATAAATTTAAAAATAATGAAGTACTATATGAATTACAAATGCTTATATGCATATTGATTGTGTATGAATAAAATAATTAAACTTAAGTGCATAAATGCACATTTATACTTGATTGGATTATGAATAGTCCACAAACCCAGAATTGCTTACATTACCTGTAATAAATTTAAAAATAATGAAGCACTATATGAATTACAAATGCTTACATACATATTGATTGTGTATGACTTATGTGTATAAATACACATCCATACTTGACAGAATTATAGAAGCTTCCTGGAAGTGTTCATCTTACCTATTTACCTATCTAAAAGGGATATACAGATATGGAACAAATAGTTAAAAATATTCATGCAATAATGATAGACATCTACTTGATAAAAGACCCTTTGAATTCTTCACCCAAGATAAATTAAAATGAGCCTTCATTTGAAATGAAGGATGAACTTTATTGGAAGGACTTATCAATATTATTGTTAATAAAACTGTTGTTATTAGTTGTTCAGTTCCATTTTTTTTTGCATCACTTGTTATTCATTGCACTTGTTCACGAGAATTTCATGCCTCCTGAGCTATGTCTGGCATAACTAGACCTAGGTAAGTCAGGTTGTAGTGAGATGGAACTTTAGTAGTGACGTTTGGGAAACCAAACGCAGAAATTTTAGGTGTTTCCAGTCTCTATGGTGCTACATTCTCTGATGAGCAGGAAATATTGTTGTAAGGGGGGGGGGTGATGTCTGTATTGGGGAAAGCCAATCCACAGTTCCTTCCTACAATATGCTCATCAGGAAATTGTTACAACCGAGGTATGGGGGTCCGGTTACAATATATATTGAGATGGTCATCTCGGAATGGCATAATGAGTTAGGTCATTTAAGATAAAATATATATGGGTTGAAAAAAAAATAAAACAATTCATTATTGGAATATTCATAATAATAAATGAAATCATATTAATTAATAATTATATACATTAAACAACAAATTGTGTAAGCTCAACTAGTCTAAGAATTTTATGAAATCATCTGAACTACATTTTTCTGTTACTTCTTGTATAAAACTTATGAGAAATACAAGAAATAATAGAAAACCAAAATTCAGATGATATATTAAAACTATTAGATTAGCTGAATTTAATCAATTAATTTGTTATTTAACGTATATTTTTATTGCAAAATCAGCTTAATGAATAGTTTTTAAAAAATTTTGTTTGAAAACTATATTGTAACTTAAATATCAAATATAAAGAGATTCATAAGATATGTTTAATCCGGATATAAAACCAACAAAAATACTTTTCTATTCAAACCCAATCACTAAAACTTCACAACCATTAATATTTAAGCCAAGGTAATGATTTTAAAATAATTCTAATAAACATACTTAATAACACACACATTTTCAAATACAATGTGTTCATTGAATGTATGCATAACTTGCCGATTGCTTATATGTGAAATTACGTACAAATGTTGAAAGTGAACATGTATTCAAAGTAAAGGTTTAAATGGTAATAATTTATATAAAACTGTTTAAGTTAAACAATCTATGGTTTAGTTAAATCTTTATCATAAATCAAATGCAAAACTTAAATAAAAATTATATTAAAAATTTGTAAAAGATGTGAAATCAGAGATATATCATCTTTAAAGAATTTCCAAAAATGGACTTTAGCCATAACAAAAATTTTTTGACTGTATCCTTAAGTATCAATTAAAAAGTATTAATCTAAGAATAATATCTCAATGTTAAATTTAATAATTCAGTAAGGTTAGGTAATGCAAATATAGTTGAAACAGAAGCATTTGAAAAATTATGAGACTTATAAAAATTATTTAATTAAAGTTCTAGTCTGTTCTTGGTTTAGTATATAAAAATATGTGAAGTTTTTTTTTGGGGAAAAAAAAAAAAAAAAAAAAAAATAATAAAAAAAAAAAAAAGATGGAAAAAATATGAGGAAGAATAAAAAATACCAGGATACAGGTAGTTTTCTTTATTTCTTGGTTTGATGTTAGGTGTTTAAACAAATACTAAGTGAAATGGTCGGCTAGTTATCTGAATCTAGACCGGTTATATCTAATACCTTTTACATGTGGGTTTGAATCCTTTTGGTCTTTATTTCTAATAAAAAAATGAGAGATTTTGCTTTTTGAGCATATCACTATCGCCTAATATTTGGAAAAGTAAAACATCTTTAAACAAAGTGGAGTCTTGAACATAAATCATTTCTCAGATCTTAATATAACAAATGTGTTCAATATTTTTATAGTTCACTAGCTCAGATTATATACTAATTTAGGATGGCAATTCCTCATCCTTGATGAAATAGATGATGGGATGTGGTTATAATAATACTAAGAAATTACTAAATATTATAAAATCAATATTTTTTTGGTTTAAACGTTAAACAGCTCATTAATTAAAACGTTGTGGTGATGATGATGATAATAATAACAATAATGACAAGGGTTCAACTCTCAGGATAGTAAACATAAAACTAATTTTTATAAAGAAATTCATAATTATTGTTAATTTTAGCATATTTACTTATATCTTAAATAACTAATATTCAACATTGATGATGATGAATAATCACCTTACCAAACTACACTTAATGAAATATTTCTTTAACAAAACAAACTAATATTTATTACTACATTTCTACATATACATAAAAATTTCTAGATAATATGAAAAGACATGAAAATAATAATAATAATTGGTTATATAACAATCCTCAGATTAATTTTAGTTCTTCCCCCTTTCCCTTCAAATGTATTTTGTATTAAGTTGGAGTCACATTGACCTGATTTTCCTCTGAGAAAAGTATTTAAAAAAAAAAAATATTATCTGCTCATTCTACTTTAAAATCCAACATGAAATAGAATAAAAAAAAATGTTAGTAGAATTGAAAGAGAAGTTTTAGAAAAGAGTTTTAAATATTTTCCCCCTCCTTCCCCTGAAACTATACTTACTTGAAACAAAATAATCAATATTCTACACTACTTTACACATTCATCAATTATCAATATAAAATATCATTATGTATGTGGTGTTTTTCCCATAATAACAAAATATTATTAAAAAAAATACTAATATATCATTAAAACTAAAATCAAATACAAAAAAAAAATTGTTTTATAATATTGTAAAATTAATAAAAAATAATTTTCATACATTCAAGTCATTTATGAAGTCAAAGTTATTTTTAGTAAGATTCTTGTTTTTAATTGTCTGAATAGTCTTTAAAAGTTCTTTAAATAAAATATACCACTTTATTGTAAAATGTTTATTAAGACTGTATCATAAAGAAAATAGATATAAAAAGTTAATCTTTTGTTTGTGGCAATTTCAAGGGTTCAAACTTGTCTATTTCTGCAGCTACTATTTCTGTTTTATGTGGGAAAATCTCTTTCTTGAGGTGTATAACTATTTAATGATGATGACTCTATTGAGGTTATTTGTTTAGTGGACAATTTGGAAATCATTATATTAAATTTTCTTTCTTCCTGTCAAGATGTGGATGAAATAAGAGTTGTTTTATTTGTAATTTTCTTGAGTTTAAAATCAGTTGTTGTAAAATTAATTGGCTTGATGATTAATATTTATCAGTAGATTAATTCATCTTCTTTGAATGAGGTGAATGTTTTTCCTTCTATTAAAAACATCTTATTTATCTGGTCAGTTGAAAGGTGTAGAATATTATTTTAGCACATCTTTTCTTTCCTATGTGATGTGCACTTCCAGATGGTCGGAACATGGCATACATATAATTTTTCTAGCAAGACATTTTTTTATATTTTCAGCATTCAATTTGATAGTTTAACAATCTGAATCAATCACAATAATCCTAATAATAATTCAAGACAGCTTTTTATATCCAATTTTTAGCTCCTTAACCAATCAGAGATAGCATCACTTGCTATTTTTGGAAAATTTGTTTTAATTAGATCTGTAATTTATTTTCACTAAATTATTTTTCAACTGAAAAGTTTAATCCTTTTTCCAGACCTTTTGTTTAAAAAAAATAGACTCAATCCTTATTTCCTTTCTTTTCTTTTTTCTTTTTTAACATCCAGGTAACACTTCAAATCTTTGAGCTTCCTTCTTTAGATCTTGAGATAAGACAATTTCAAAATTAGAGCTCTGACTCATTATAAGCTTCCAAAGTGAAAAACAATTATTTACAAAAAAAAAATTGCTACAAAGATCGATATCTGATTAAACAGATTTCCTCTTTTAACAAAAAATTGTACAAAAAAATAATTTGACAGATTTATACTTCTTTTCTTTCAATATTTAGGAAATGTAAATTTTTGTATGTAATGAAACATCCTTCATTCTTTCAAATCATTCATGAACTAACCTTAAATAATATGATTGCTAGCTTAGGAATTATAAATTATTTAATTAAATCTGTAACTTTTAAATCCCACTTATAATTAAAGAAAAGAAAATAAAAGTATAGAATAAAATGTTAGAATTGATCAAGCATAGTTAGTTTTAAAGAAAGTTAAAATGTTTAATATTTGAAATATAAAAAATTAAATAATTTAACATACATTGTATATGTATGCATTATAACTTTGTTTTAAAGAAAAATTAAATATTAAATAGTTTAAAGTGTGTATTATTTCTATCAAAAAAACAATAAAGTGTAATTGTTGACCCATTCTTTCTGTTTAAAGTTTTAGAACTGGACTTGTAGGTTTGAATTGGATGTAAGTTTTTATGTTATATAAAATGTGATGATGATTTTGGTTTATTATATTATAAATTAGGATATATATATGTAGTGGAGGATAAAAGTATGCAGATTGATTAGCCCCAGTGCAAGACTCAACCTTAAACCTGAAAAAGTCTGAACAGAGAGATCTAATGTCAAAAGATTACAATTTGCTAGCTGAAACATTTACAAAAAGGGTCATGATTATAAATATTACATATTGGGATTATAACTTCCAGAAAATTTGTCAACATTTTAATTCACGATTTGCTTATAAACTATATATATATATTTAAAGTTTGAATTGATAAAGTATTTAAATATAAAATATGTGTTTTACAACAGAATATTTTCAGATGAGAGGAAATAAAATATTAATATGATGAATTATACAAACTGCAAAGAAATAATAATAATGTCAATTAAAATAAAAACAAGATATTTGAGAGAATGAATGTACAGATATATTCAAATAAATACATTTACAAATTACAATTTTAAGACCATAGAAATTGATTATTTTATCATTTTCATATTAATAATTTTTGTTTGTGTCCAAATGCACTGGTTAACCCTGTTTGTTAATGATATCGTATTTGATAATAAAACTGATGTTAGAGCTATATATTAGAAGCTGACATATATGTACAATATTGCCATTTACAAGTGATATTAATATTTATATTCTGATGAGTTTATAATTGAGATAATTGCAATTTACTAAATACTCTCAGTGGATGAAGATGATTTAAAGTTGAGAATCAAATTAAGAAGCTTATTTTTACCACCTCAATCATGATGCCGTTAACAAAGCAATAATCTAAATAAAAGTTTGTAAGAATAAATAAGTTAAAAATTAAGAAATGATGTATAGCAAGGTGCAGTTAACATCAGCTTGATTATTAGTAAGATTAATGCTGTAAATGAAATTTTATAAAGAATGATTATATGAAAAATTGAGAAGTAAAGTATGCACATGAGTCAAGATCTAACCATGACCAAAATGATGATCTACAAATTGATATTTCTCTGTGATCTCTGCACGAGACTGAAGATTAATGTTGAACATTATTCTGAATCTAAGTGAAGTCACATGTTATTGTTAATAAACAAATGAAAAACTTAATGCATATATATTTAAAAGTACACAGTTATCTTTTGATAAAATATGTTAGTTATTGCTTATGAAAAATTAAGAATAATAATATAAAAAGTTTAATCACTTTACATATTCATATTCGAATATTACATCATCTTTTCATTCACTTCTGGCTCACTTATGCAAAATTTCATTATATGTTTAACTACGACTGTACATAAGACTGAACACACCCATCCAATGAAATTATATTTGTTCAATATAATTTAACTTGTACAAGCATATGTGAGATATGCACACAGACATCTATATTAAAATACACAGTTTAAAAAAATAAATCCATTAAGGTTCATAAAGTCTAGTGATATTTGGCTTTAATATTTTGTTAATACAAAATCTTAATTTATAAAAATATAATTTTGTCTATAAGCAGTCTATCTAGGATATATTAATATTTCAGATTTAATATATTTATCAAATTAGTGTACAGTTAAAGAGGAATTCAATATAATTGTTGTATTGTTTATGATTAGGGTTAAGTAATCTATATATTCATCTTTATATTATTTGTAGCATTACATTTTTGGTACTTAAAAGAGTTTTCTTGAAAATGATATTAAAAGTTTGGTGATGTCAATTAGTATAATGTAAATAAAATTTGTTGTTTTCATATAAAAGCAATCTGCATTAGTATAATATTTCAATCTGATTTAAATTTATAATATTGTATTTAGTCATTAAGCAAACTGCTCTTGTTTATCACAGATCTAACAAGTTACTGATAGTATAGAATAATCGTAATTTATGAAGTTATATATATCATTCATTATAGGATCTGATATCAAAAAAAAATATTGAGGCAAGTCTGGAAATTTATTTTTATTACAGGAATCAAATACACTTTCTAATGAATGAGTGTGCAAAAAAATAAATTATGTAGATACTTCACTCTCCTAACATAATTCCAAATGAAAAAGCAAATTGGTGGTGTCCTATACAATGATAATGATGATCATGCTTTTCATTCAGAGTATAAAAACCTTAGTATCTGCCAATATAGAGAAGATACTTTCTAACATGGAGTCCAATTAAACGTCAAGTTCATATATATCAATTACAATACAAATATATATGTATAAATAAATTGGACATTTATTAATATCTTCATTTTTCTATAGTTTCTTAATTATCCATTACTTAATTATTTCAATAGAACATAAGAATTTATTTGATATATTAAATTGCTTTACCTGTTAATCATTAATTGCAGAAAATATGATTTATAAAAAACAAGGAAAAAAGCACTTCAATAGACTTTTCAAAATGTTGAATCATTCTTTCATACACCAGGATGTTTAGTTATAAAAAAAGCTAACCTAGAGAAATGCTTGTAACATAAATAGCAAGGAAAATTGAAGTATTTAAGTTTGTCAATATATATTAAAACAAAACACTAGAATTAATTTTACAATTTTCAAAACATATAAATAAATAAAAGTTAGAGCCAACTTATGATATGACTGCCATCCTGGGAGGCATTTTATAGTTAAAATTAAAAAAAATCAATATCTCTCTCAATAACAAACATTAATATTTTCATCCATGTATTCTTTTCAATACTTTTCTTTTTTCAACTACGTATAAACTTGTATAATGTATTTAAAATATCTTATCTATTATAACTTACATTCAGTAATTCACTAACATATATTTCAATCCATTTTGTTTCTAAATTTTTAAAAATGATCTAAATCCAGGCAATTTGTGCAAAATAGGAACCTTTGACTTGATTGTACAAATCCTCTAATCGATAAGGCTTTTATAAACATCTTATAATTGGTCATATTATTTTCTCTCCATAAATTTAAATCAAGATGTTTTACATCAATTGTCCTCAGAAATAGAAGTTTATTTCAAGCCATCTATTTCATTTCACTTAATTAGAAGATGTTTACCTATAACCTGATGATCCAATAATAAACACATCAACAATGTACCTAATATCATCTTTAATACCTAACTAAAAAAACTATCACAAAATATTTTCTTCATATGGTAAAATATAATAGCTAAAATTGTCAACTCTATAAGACAGACTTCTTCCATTTTATACATTTGATTTTCAAAAGTATTTTGATCAATACATGTTATTCATCTTTATCAAGCAAAGATTTAAACTTATAGATGTATTTATATATTGGACTCTTTCCATTATCTAATATTAAGTATTGAATGTCTTTAAAAAAATTTAACTTTATTTAAATTTTCAATTACATTCTACTGTTAATATATGCACAACGTTTCTAAGAGTAGAATTCTCCTCCCTTCTTCAAGTGTTGATAGCATGACCAGTGAGAATACTAACATGGAAATCGAACCTGGACTTTTAAATTCTTGAACATTGAATTTTAAGGTAAAACTCTAGCCAACTGAGCCATCCTGAGCACTATCTTAAAATTCAATATTCAAGAATCTAAAGTCTCAGGTTTGATTCCCATGCTAGTACTATCACTGGGCAGGCCAACAACAGCTGAAGAAGAGAGGAGAATAATCCCACTCAAAACGTTGTGCATATACTAACCTATGTGCTATTACTACAGGTGAAGGTAATTGGAAAATTTAAATAAAGTTACTATTATATTACTAAATCTAACATTTCCTTTATTTTGTTGTAACATTTAATATAAGTACAATTTCTACACCTTACTTCAAACACTTTTAAGCAAAAAATTTTTTATTGTATATATACACATGCATAATCAACATTTTGACTGTCCTGCAATCTTCCTCAGAGATATGATATAATAACAAAATAAATAAGTATATAAATAATACAATAAAAAAGTAATCAATAAAAAATAAATTATAACAAAACACAATAAAACTAAAATAAATTAAATATGATTAAATGGAATTAAAACTAAATAAAATAAAATAATCCAGATAATATAAAATAAAATATACAACATTAAATTTAGGTATAAAATAAATATAGATTACATAAGTATATAACAATGTGAAATAGAGGAAACTAAGATATAAGTCAACTATAAAAAAAGTTTTTTTGGAAATTTTTAAGAAATTGAAATAGGAATGATGGATAAGTTAAAAAAGATTTATGATTTTTAGTTGTAAAATAAAAAGATATATAAAAAATATTATTACTAACAGAAAAATGAATAAGAAAACAATAGATATTATATATAATTTAAAGATTAAAAATAATATTTTTAGTAAGTGAATTAACATTGAACAAAATATATAAAGATAAACTAATAAGTATTTTATTAATTAGGGATAATAAATTACAGTTCTAATTTATAAGAAATAATAATTAGGGGAAAGCTAAAAAAATAATAAAATAAATAAGATATTTAAATTAAGGATTGTTCAACAAGAATATACATGTATAATCTACATTTATTTTATGTTTCAATTTAATGTTGTATATTTTATTTTATATTGCCTGAATTATTTTATTTGGTTTTACTTCCATTTTATCACATTTAGTTTATTTTAGTTTTATTATGTTTTGTTATATTTTATTTTCTTATTGATTACACTTTTTATTATATTATTTATATAGTTTTGTTTTATTTGCCACTATAGCATAGCTCTAAGAAAGACTGCCGGAGATTTGAAATGTCAATATTGAAATATATGTTAATGAATTATTGAATGTAAGAGATAACCAAAATAAAATGAAAGGATGCTGTCGATAAAACCAACAAATATAATGTTAAATATAAAATAGTGTAACATCAAAAAAGATATTACTGTATATGCTATTCTGTGCATAGATTTAAATCTGTATTGGCAAAACATTTAATTATGACAATGGAAATTTTTGTTTTGCCAACGTTTTAATTTTATATATGAAGAATGATTTGAAGATAAGAACAATCAAAGAGGTATATTTTATAAATATGATGGTTAATTTATTAAATAAACAATATAAATGTGTAAATATTAATAACATTGAAACTTTGATTTTTTAAATTCTAACAATGAAATATTATTCAGCTGGCAGTCAGGCCATAAATTTGCTATAGCTTTTATTCATTTATTTATTCACTGTTATTTTCAAAATTGTAAAGTTAATTTTAGTGTTTAATTTTATTATCTATATTATTTTGCCTGATTTTATATATATTATAATAAATTAACAAATTCAAAGTACATAACTTATTAATGATGAGCTAATATAAAGTTTATTAAATACAAAAAAAATACTCCACTTTACAATAATAAGATGTTTGAAAGTTTGTGATATTATTTTATTATAATTATATTATGAAAAGAATCCAACATGTAATTTCAAATTCTGGAACATTTTAAGCTTAATAAATATAAGAATTCAGAATAATATTTTCACATACAGATATCAGTAAGATGAAATATTATGCAAATATAAAATGCTACTATATGATTTTTATGTTTAATTTGATTTTTCTTTGGAGCTCGTCTGTAATTTTTTTTTTTTTGATAATAACAATGGCATATTTTGTAATACGGATAGTAATATTACCCTGTTGCTTACATATGTTAATACATGCAAGATAGACATTAGATAATACATGCATTTATGCAGTTCCCTAAAATGATAAAAAAAAAAGGTATCATTTACAATTAATTATTTATATTCATGTTTTGTTTGGGGGGGGGGGGGATCTTACTGTTAAAGATAGTCTATAAAGACTAGTGAGTGCCCTTCAAATGCCTAAATTAATGAGGAAAACATTCTTGATAACTATTCAACCTTTCAATAAAAATACATTTTAAAAGCTCTTGTTAAATTTAATATATTGGATTAAATTTAGGTTCAGTAAAATTTCAGCACTATAATAGTAAACATTATTTATATTCTCAATTTAATGTGTACAGTATCTTTTTTCTTTTGATAAAAGAAATAGATGGATGTACAAAATATACTTTGTTATGACACATTTTTTTATTATATATTGTTCTTGCTATATGTATGAAAAAATACACATAAAAAATTTAAAGCAAATAAATGAAATATTAAAAAATTAAATTTTGTATGTGGCAGTTGGAATTAAAACATTGTAACAGTCAGAATCGTCTATCTCGCTAACACACTGCAGAATTCAAACCCCAGACAGGAAACTGAACATTCTAGGAGGGGTTGCCTTCTAGAGATACTAAGTTCGAATCTAAAGCCCAAATTTCACAGCGCCACCTACGTGATAACGCATCTGATGCTACTACTAGTATAACCTTTGACCGGTGCCTGGTGGTCAGGGAGAAACAAAGGACTCTATACTAAAAGAAGCTTGGGTGGCTAATTAACGTCTATGGATTTACAAAAGAAATGCAGAAAATATATATATATAGACCGAGACAGTGATAGGAATCAAATAAAATAAGAGATCAAATTTAGTTTTAAATAATTTCACAAAATTTATTTATATAAAATATATATATAACGCCACTGTCTGCTTATATGAGACAGGGACGCGTATTAAATAATTGTTGGCATTATATTCCAATAAATGACAAAAAGGTTTTAAAGCAAAGTGATATATTCTATTCCTCGGGCTAATAGCATTACGATAATGTGCTTGATGAGATAGGAACATGTGCGAGGTGCTTTGAGCAATTATACAAGTTTAAGAAAATATTTGAAAATTAAGTGTTATAAAATATTTATTGATTTTGAGAATAGCACGGACAAAAGCTTACTAAGCAACAAAGTGGGAATGTGATCAAGGCATTTATTTGATAATAATAATAATAAAGTTACATTGGGAGGTCAGTATTGCTGATAATGAATTTATTAAAGTTGGAGGGTGTGACACGTTTAAGTCACGGATGCTTTGTAAAAATAAATATAAAATAAAACAATATTGAATATCCGGAATGATTATGGAGGGCATCTCGCCGCTAACCCGTAGGAAAGTATTTTATGAACAGCCAAAACTTAGCGACTGGGTGACGATTGCGTTTAATTCCCAGGTGTGTCATTTGTGGACACACTCTGCCTGGAAACCGCAAGAAGCGAAGAGAACGGCCTTGGCCGTGTAAAGAATCCTTGGAAAATTAAAACAAAGCGGTCTCAATAACCAATTCATTTACCAGCAATATGAGACTAGTGTATATAAAACATACTGAATGGGTTTTACTTGGATTAAGAGAAATGCCCAATCAAATTCCCAGAAATTCATTTAAAAGGGTCCGCACATTCTCGACGTCAATGATGAACTTTGTAATTAAAGTAGAACACGGTAATTAAAATAGGAAAATGCATGCTTGCGGGTTTGAAAAGTAAGTATAGATTTATATACGCAATCATGCATTAGGGGACACATTTAATCATTGACCTTGCACATACTCTCATATTAGATTAAAATCAATAACATGTAGATTTTAAACTATGTGATTATATTATATATTAAAGAAAAGAATCGCCCTCGAACGAGTGATTTGCAAGATAATAAAATTGGAAATTATTTAGAAATTTAAAATATGCCTTCATAGCGGCGTCTTATTTTCAACAAAGGGAATAATTCACTCGGTCAAAGACGATTCTGACACATTATCATAATAAAATAACAGAAAGCTTAATAAATAGAAAATATTAACCCAAGGATAGAGAGCAAAAATGTTGAGTATATTTAAACACGTTAAAGAAATACATAATGAAGTTATGTGAAATATAAGAAAAACAATTTAAAATAGCTATAGCATGTTAGTTATCACAAGAGCTCTTGGGTTAATTTAGGGTTACCTCTGGAGAAGCATTTTTAGGTAGATTGATGGTCGGCAGGTTTTTATATAATTTAACAGCAAAATCTGGAAATGTTCATATTTTTGGCAGCAGCAGCAGTTCCGGGGTTCCTTGTGTGATAGCTTCCGATGGTCTACGGCAGCATATGGCCATTCCGGAGAGAAATAGCCTTCTTGCGCTCTACTCCGTCATGTCAAGATTTACAAATTACTACAATAATTTTGGTTAGAAACATTAGACCTCAGAATGATTTCTCTTAGAAACATTAGAATGGAGAACAAAAGAAAACCCTCCTTTTTATATTAGAATTTAACAATAGAACTGCCCTGGAGCGTTACAAAAATATATCGGACTTATCAGCTGTAATTAAATCATCCGAATGTCTAAAGGAATTCAACAAAATTTTAATTAATTTCTTTTGTTAATTTCCCTGTCGACATTCGAATTACAAACTAGATTTAATTAAAAATTCCTTTTACTAATTAAAGAAAACCTTAAGTGGACATCTGCTGTTTTTAGATAAACTTATATAACATTAACTAATTAAACTATTGTCCCTCATTTATTTTAACAGAAATATTTGGAATGACTTTTATTAAATTAAACGAAAATTATTTTACTTTTAAATTGCAATATTTGAATCTATTTACTAAACGAATATTTACTAAATGAATTTTATTTTAAATCAAAAATATATTACGACGGTAATATATATTTGTAAATAGATTCAAACAAAATAACTTTAACAATTTATAATTTTGATATGTTTTAAAATGCATATCATAGTGTGTGCGCAATTACGACTTATATAACCTACTTTTAATAAATCAAAATTATGTGAACATATACATAATCCATAATATTTTATTTTATTTGGGAATGAGTTATATATATAATATGAGCATTGTACTCGTGGTTTAAAATTAGGTGGGATTTTCGGTATATAAGCGTATTGCAGACACACTACGATAGATTGGGGTTCAAACTAAGGTATGAGGGTAGGAAATAGGTGAGAAAAGGTGAAACGAAGATCTGCAAAGCAGACCTTACTGTTTCACATTCCCTTAGTGATGGAACAAAAAAAATTGTTAAAAAAAAGATCTTACAACAGGTGTCCACCTATGAAGCCTGCATAAAAAAAAATTTACAAGATAACCCATAATGTACAGGATATAAATATAATGAAGAAACGAAACTGAATTATATACCCGGATCATATTAATAAATCTACCATCTAGCGAACATTTTCTATTATCTCCCCCTTCAACAAAATTTTATTTAACAAATCTAATAGTTTAACATTGTTTATATCCGATCTCCTTTCTCATTTATCCTGTGACGTGTCCATTTTTTTTGTTGTTGTTGTTTTAAAAAAACTACTATAATCCTGGGTCTGGTGGGTAATAACTGCCTTTATATTTTAATAATTGCAGTCTCAGATTATCAGGCCTCTTTACCTTGTCTGGCGGTTCTTTAGCCCAGGGACTGAAATCCAGAGTGGTTAAGAATTCGGCCATTTCCTTTAATTCATCTGGTTGATATATTCTTGCTATATCAGGTGGGATATTTTCCTTGTTTTTTTTAAATACTTCGATATTGGTGGTAAGCTTGGTTAGCTGGGTTTGAGGCCCTAGGTCTCGTATATCATTTGCTGGGAATATCCTGTCTAAATATAGTTTGGGACATTTTTTTACTTCATGAAATATTTTAATATTGATAAGCTTGGTTAGCTGGGTTGGATGTCCTAAGTCTCGGATATCATTTGCTGGAAGTACTCTTTCCAAATAAAGTTTGGGACATTTTTTAACTTCATGAAACATTTTAATATTGAGCTTGGTTAGCTGGGTTTGATCTCCTAAGTCTCGGATATCATTTAATGGAAGTACTTTTTCCAAATAAAGTTTGGGACATTCTTTAACTTCATGAAATATTTTAATATTGAGCTTGGTTAGCTGGGTTTGATCTCCTAAGTCTCGGGTATCATTTAATGGAAGTACTCTTTCCAAAGAAAGTTTGGGACATTCTTTAACTTCATGAAATATTTTAGTGTTGAGCCTGGTTGGATGAGTTCGAGGTCCCAGGCCTGGTGTATCAGTCTTCTTTGCGGAATCATTTGTCTCTATTTTCTGGTTCAGGGATTCATCTGTCAATGACCCTACCGAGTTCAGGTCTGTTTCATCTTTTCTTGGTTCAATGACCCTTTTATCGTTCTTCGTGCAGCATTTTTCAAATGCAAGTCGGAGGGCTTTCTGTCCCTCTCTCACTTGTGCCAATTCATGGATGAGTTTGGTCAACTCTTTACATTCCTCAGCTCTCCTTTGGATTTGTTCTTTTTCCCATCGTTTCGCTCTTTCTTCACTTTGCTCCCACATCTCTATAAGATTCCGGAAATGGATCTCATTATCATCCGTATTTTCCATGGCCTTGGATGATTATCGTGATCGATGATGATGATGACTTTTATTTTATTTTATTGCTACTAACTATTTATCCTAAACAAAAATTTTTTTTTTTTTGAATGAATTGGTGTACTTTTAAAACACAATGTATAGCACTAATAAAGAAAGCTTTTACACTGTTTTAAGTTGAACTTACTAAAACTAATACAGTTAAAAAAATACTATTATTATATTTTCCTTGTTTGACTCTCTGCGATGATTATTACGTTTGATTTCAAAATTTTATTAATGGCTAATAGGCTATCTCCCTCTCGGTTCTGTTGGCCTAATTACTGCTTTTATGTTTATCACTAAAAACCCCAACTACTACCCTTTTACTACTGCAAAAATTTCTTGTTTAAATCTGCTGCCAACATACATATATTCTACTGCCCGTACATAAAAAAAATCTCTTAAATTCTATCTGTCAAAATATTTCGCTAACATATATATTTTTAAACTCAAGCAATTTTTATTTATATATGTTAACATTCGCTAGATCCGGGTATACTTATTTCGTTCCTTCTTATTTAAGATTAGCATACATATATTTTTATTTACATAATTATTGATCCGATTCACGTCTCATTATTTGGTCTAAGAAAAATTTACACACGTTGGAAAAAAACAAATTACATACAAAAGAATTTAGCCTGGTGACAAAATTTATTTTAGAAGTAACTCCGTTTAATGAAATTACCCTTGGGCGCCATGTCACCAGTTAAAAGGATCCATAGACTGTTAGCTTCCCAAAATGAATTTTAATAACTATTCCATTTAACTACGGGCACTCGTTAAAACATTCGCATTTTTTTATTGATTACAACATTTTATTTATTATTGAATTTTTTTTTTTTTGAATTCCATACGATAGCCTATTACATATCTAGGTCATTACCGTACAAAATTACTATTATGCTATCTTGCGCGTTGAGCCGATAAAACTTTATTTTGATAGAAAAATACAATATTTGAAATATTCATAGATTGTCACAATATTCACTTGGGACAATATTTAAGTAATTCACGCCATGCGTATATAGCGTGACTTAAGTGAAACAATAAATACAGATAAATACAGATGGCTCGTATCGCACTATAGCAAGTTTGGACAAGTTCTGATTATATAGAATAAGTAATTGAATGCCCGAGTCAAACAAAATATATGAAATATACACGCAAATAAACAATATAGATAATATAGAGTTTGAAAAATATTATATATATCAAAAATATAAAAATTAAGCTACAGGGATGTGGGTGTTTAAATAATCGAGGCTCCACGTTTGGGCAAGCCATGGACCCGGAAAAAAAAAATACTATGTAACAGTCAGAATCGTCTATCTCGCTAACACACTGCAGAATTCAAACCCCAGACACAAAACTGAACATTCTAGGAGGGGTTGCCTTCTAGATATACTAAGTTCGAATCTAAAGCCCAAATTTCACAGCGCCACCTACGTGATAACGCATCTGATGCTACTACTAGTATAACCTTTGACCGGTGCCTGGTGGTCAGGGAGAAACAAAAGACTCTATACTAAAAGAAGCTTGGGTGGCTAATTAACGTCTATGGATTTACAAAAGAAATGCAGAAAATATATATATATAGACCGAGACAGTGATAGGAATCAAATAAAATAAGAGATCAAATTTAGTTTTAAATAATTTCACAAAATTTATTTATATAAAATATATATATAACGCCACTGTCTGCTTATATGAGACAGGGACGCGTATTAAATAATTGTTGGCATTATATTCCAATAAATGACAAAAAGGTTTTAAAGCAAAGTGATATATTCTATTCCTCGGGCTAATAGCATTACGATAATGTGCTTGATGAGATAGGAACATGTGCGAGGTGCTTTGAGTAATTATACAAGTTTAAGAAAATATTTGAAAATTAAGTGTTATAAAATATTTATTGATTTCGAGAATAGCACGGACAAAAGCTTACTAAGCAACAAAGTGGGAATGTGATCAAGGCATTTATTTGATAATAATAATAATAAAGTTACATTGGGAGGTCAGTATTGCTGATAATGAATTTATTAAAGTTGGAGGGTGTGACACGTTTAAGTCACGGATGCTTTGTAAAAATAAATATAAAATAAAACAATATTGAATATCCGGAATGATTATGGAGGGCATCTCGCCGCTAACCCGTAGGAAAGTATTTTTATGAACAGCCGAAACTTAGCGACTGGGTGACGATTGCGTTTAATTCCCAGGTGTGTCATTTGTGGACACACTCTGCCTGGAAACCGCAAGAAGTGAAGAGAACGGCCTTGGCCGTGTAAAGAATCCTTGGAAAATTAAAACAAAGCGGTCTCAACAACCAATTCATTTACCAGCAATACGAGACTAGTGTATATAAAACATACTGAATGGGTTTTACTTGGATTAAGAGAAATGCCCAATCAAATTCCCAGAAATTCATTTAAAAGGGTCCGCACATTCTCGACGTCAATGATGAACTTTGTAATTAAAGTAGAACACGGTAATTAAAATAGGAAAATGCATGCTTGCGGGTTTGAAAAGTAAGTATAGATTTATATACGCAATCATGCATTAGGGGACACATTTAATCATTGACCTCGCACATACTCTCATATTAGATTAAAATCAATAACATGTAGATTTTAAACTATGTGATTATATTATATATTAAAGAAAAGAATCGCCCTCGAACGAGTGATTTGCAAGATAATAAAATTGGAAATTATTTAGAAATTTAAAATATGCCTTCATAGCGGCGTCTTATTTTCAACAAAGGGAATAATTCACTCGGTCAAAGACGATTCTGACACATTATCATAATAAAATAACAGAAAGCTTAATAAATAGAAAATATTAACCCAAGGATAGAGAGCAAAAATGTTGAGTATATTTAAACACGTTAAAGAAATACATAATGAAGTTATGTGAAATATAAGAAAAACAATTTAAAATAGCTATAGCATGTTAGTTATCACAAGAGCTCTTGGGTTAATTTAGGGTTACCTCTGGAGAAGCATTTTTAGGTAGATTGATGGTCGGCAGGTTTTTATATAATTTAACAGCAAAATCTGGAAATGTTCATATTTTTGGCAGCAGCAGCAGTTCCGGGGTTCCTTGTGTGATAGCTTCCGATGGTCTACGGCAGCATATGGCCATTCCGGAGAGAAATAGCCTTCTTGCGCTCTACTCCGTCATGTCAAGATTTACAAATTACTACAATAATTTTGGTTAGAAACATTAGACCTCAGAATGATTTCTCTTAGAAACATTAGAATGGAGAACAAAAGAAAACCCTCCTTTTTATAGTAGAATTTAACAATAGAACTGCCCTGGAGCGTTACAAAAATATATCGGACTTATCAGCTGTAATTAAATCTATCCGAATGTCTAAAGGAATTCAACAATTTTAATTAATTTCTTTTGTTAATTTCCCTGTCGACATTCGAATTACAAACTAGATTTAATTAAAAATTACTTTTACTAATTAAAGAAAACCTTAAGTGGACATCTGCTGTTTTTAGATAAACTTATATAACATTAACTAATTAAACTATTGTCCCTCATTTATTTTAACAGAAATATTTGGAATGACTTTTATTAAATTAAACGAAAATTATTTTACTTTTAAATTGCAATATTTGAATCTATTTACTAAACGAATATTTACTAAATGAATTTTATTTTAAATCAAAAATATATTACGACGGTAATATATATTTGTAAATAGATTCAAACAAAATAACTTTTAACAATTTATAATTTTGATATGTTTTAAAATGCATATCATAGTGTGTGCGCAATTACGACTTATATAACCTACTTTTTAATAAATCAAAATTATGTGAACATATACATAATCCATAATATTTTATTTTATTTGGGAATGAGTTATATATATAATATGAGCATTGTACTCATGGTTTAAAATTAGGCGGGATTTTCGGTATATAAGCGTATTGCAGACACCCTATGATAGATTGAGGTTCAAACTAAGGTATGAGGGGAGAAAAGGTGAAACGAAGATCTGCAAAGCAGACCTTACTGTTTCAATATAGATATAAGGAATAGTACTTGCCAATAATTTTTTTTTTTAAGAAATATTAACCTCCTCATATCCTTTTCCAGAAATATATTCTAAGAATTGGATGACTCAATCCTCACAATTATGATATAAAAGAAAAAAAAACGATGAAAGAAAGCAGAAATGTTCTCTTCATTATTTGTAAAGTTCTGAATTATTTATTATCAAAGGATAAACATCGTTTAATCAGTTAGGCATATGTTTATTTATATAGTTGAGCTTTTGATGTTCATTGCAATCTTTTAATATGTGTATAAACAGTTTCAATTTTTGCTCATGTTTTTTTTTTTTATTATTATTATTTTTGACACTTCTAAGGTTAATATTTTATTTGCGATTGTTGAGAGCGCAATGGTAATAATGAATAAAGAAAGGGTAGATAATGAAATTATATTAATATTAGGAACAGTATTAATAACACATTGAGTTAAAAGTATACATGTAGATTTATTTATTTGTAAAATATATATAAAAAAAGGATTTATGATTTACATATATGTATTTTGGATTTTAAATTGTTTGAATTTTTAAATTATCTGTATTATTATTATTATTTTTTATTAATGTCAACAATATGACATTAGGATGTTCGAAAAGAAAGTTGAAAGGATTATTGTCAATATGTATCTAGAGAAGCTATAAATCTAAAAATACTATGGAGATTACTTATGTAATAAAATGAAATGCATGCAGGGATCGTGAATTATTACTTTTTTTTTTAGGAATATGGTAGGTTAGCAACAATTTGTCTTTATTAATTTTACCTTAATCACCTGTAAAAAAAAAATTAAATTTAAACTGGACAGGGATAGTGAGATGTGTGAATAAATAAGTCAACTATCCAGGGTTTTATTCCCTTTTTGCTTGTATCTGGCAGTTTATATCAAATGGAAAATCATTAGCAAACATGCATATGTTAAAGAAAATCCCTTTATTAAACAACTAGCTGTCCTAACTCGGAGAAAGTAACCAACACTATGATACAAGAAGCATTTCCAAAAACTTTAATTAATTTTATTAATCATCCCATCATGATTTCCAGAAATATTTTGAAACTCACTAAATTTTTTTAAATTCAAACGTTCATCAACAAAAGACTTTGTCAGCTATATTAATAAAGGTCAAGAATCAAGATTGAAGCAGAGACTCTCAAAATAACTATCTTTGTTACTAATAAAATAAGAAAATCATAAGAGATTGATCAATTATAACTGATTTAAACTGACATGCATATACATTTGTCATTTTTTGTTATATATATTCTTTTATTTCTTTAGTATATCTCCATGAAAAGATTGAAATACCATAACAGGTATATCAGATGATTCATAACATATACTTATCATATTCATATTATAAGAATTTTTATTTTATCACATAGCATATATTTATCATATAGTGTAAATGTATTAGGTGAAATCTTTATTGGCATTTGTATCAAAATGAAGACTGCTTTAAATGTTAAAAATTTTGATTTTATTATTATTACTAATGAGGTATATATTTTTACATGTGCATAATTTAGGATCATTCATTAATCATGAGATACATTTGAAAGGCGGAGTTGCTATTATAAAATTTCATTTTTTTTTATATATACAAGGACCCAAGCTGTCATTTTAATTGCTTATTATGAAAAAATACTTATTAGAGTTACTGTAATATTATGATAAAATCCCTACTAGACTTTATAAAGTTAAACATTGTACAGATAGATATATTAGAGCTTTTATCATATTTAAAGATTATATCGCTAGATAAAAAGAATTATTATAAGATGCAACTTGTGCTTAGGTAGCTCAAAAAGGGAAATGTAGTTCAAAGGAACACAGATATATAGTGTAGTTTTGAAGAAATATTTTTTCGTTTGATTTGAAGAGTTAGTTTAATTCTCCCCAAAAAAATAAATCTCTGATCTCAAATTATTTGAGTATTAATAAGTTGGATTATTATTAACTATGCATTATTTAGTCATATGACATAGATAGTCTTCATTTTGGATATAAATGCAATTTAACAATTATGTCAACAACAAATATTACTCAACATAAGTTTTATGTATCAACTGAGAAACCTATATGATAAAACAGATATTCTTGCTTTGTTATTTTATATTATTGTTGCCACTTTCAAATGTATCATAAATAAAAAAAGAATCAATTGTTTTATTTAAATTTGACTTTGTCTAATTTTTTATTTATTTAGAATTACATCACTTATTTACATGTGAGGGTCATAGTACAACACAGAATTTTATTAATTTAACTATTTATACTGAGAACATCAAAATGCTATTTTAAGCCTTAATGAACATCTATATTACAGAATATTAGATATTAAATAAATCCTATATATCTATTTGCTTTTCAAATATAGTCTAGATTCAATAAAATATTCCCTTTGTTTCTATACTATATTCAATAGGTGATCTCAAGACCGATTAATGTATCTTAATGTTAAACCCTGAAATTAGAGATTTACAGTATAGAGAGAAAATAAACTTGGATAAATTATTTTCCATTATTATTATTAGAAGTTTGGCTTCTTTAGTTGCGAGATATTATTGTAAGAGCTAGCTTATTCCCCATATAAATTATCATTAGAATTTGACATATAATATGATACAGTTTCTCTTTTGTACTATTAAAATTTGAATGTAGCAAACCTATGGGGTATTTGAATAAGAGAATCTTTTTGCACATTCCGTGTTACAATTTAGCATAAAAAAAATTCATGAGGCTACTAAGTAAGAAAGGCTGCACTCTCATCCCTCATTGTCCTTTCATACAGTTGCAATTTGACACCTCATGGAGTGTAATAGACTCTTTCACCCCACTCCCAGTTTCATACAGTTACAGTATATACACAACATGTGCTTTTTTTTTTTTTTAAAAAAAATACAATTAAGATATTATTTAAGATATACCTGCAATTCTTTCATGTAAAGGGAACATTGAGCTTCACCAGCGCCATCTGTAGCATTTCTAAAAAATTACAAAAAAAATACTTAAAGAAAGTTCCATATATATATAAAAAAATTAATTTTCTATAAATAAATATAACAACATTATTATTGAAGTACTAAAAATTATCATTTCTCATTATTAAATAAGAAAGTAATGAGTATTAGACAACATTTCTGCCATAAAGATTTACCGACTAATTCAAGATACAAATAAGGTATAATCAAAAATTCTCTTGAATAGAAGATAAGATATATTTTAAAAAATTAATGACTCCATTTTTTTTAAATTTTATTTTAAAAACTTTTATTGAGTAAACAAACTATGCATACATAAAAAATTGATAAGAATAAATCAAGTAGTTAATTATGTTACATGTTAATAATAATGACCATGTTTTATAACAGGAGTAATATATAACACATCTAGCACTGAAAATTAAAGAGAAACTGCAATATAAGATGAAAGAAATAATGAATCCAGAAGTACTTGGATTGAGTATAGCAATATAGACATTTATTAGCATACTCACATTAATATAACCACATTATACTCTAATTTTCCTCATTGAGACAGTTTTAGAACTGATAAAAACTGCCATAAGAATTTATTTTTATTACTCAATTACCTTTATTGGTGAAAAGGTTAAAGGAGGGAAAGTGTCCATAGCGATGTTTGTATATGATCAATGTATATTATACTAATAATTATGATTACCATAAGTCATTTTTGATGCATAAAGATTTTGCAATAAGAAAACAGTTGCTCACTTTATGTACAACTTATTTGATTTAGTCAACAAATTTACTTGTGTAAAATTCCATTCCATTTTGGAAAATATTAAGATAAGTAAGAAAAAAAGATGCAAAATTTTCAATTGACAAAATCATTAACAATTCATAACTATTATTAAAAATTCAATTCATCAAATTATTATTATTCTTTTTTTCTAAAAACCTAACATTGTTAAATCACACTTTAATGATTATAGTGGTATCTGCTTTGAAAAATTTCAGATTAACTGAGTTCCAGAATGCCATTCATTATAACATCTCTTCATTATAGTTCACATTGAAAACGTGTATTTAGGGAGTAATCAGTTCCAGACCAATGCCAAGAACAAAATCACAATTTAAAAACAACCATTGATGCAGGAAATATTTGAAAACAAGGCACTCTTCACAAACCTGGAGCTTAATTGTAAGTATAGGGGATTTGAACTCAGATTTTCAAGCACCCTCCATCTATCCACACTATCTCATACAACTGATACAGATGACCACACACATGTAGAAAAGATAAATAATCACCAATATGCATATTGCGTGCTAAACCAGCACTCATCAGTTGGTCCAAATTATCATCTCCCACACATATATATAATCAGTGCTCAGTTTATATTAAGATAGCAAATCTTCATACTTCAATGGACAGGCTTCAATCTACTCCAACCTCCAACTTTTCAGCCATCCATATCATTGAAAATCTGATGATGAAAATCCAAATCCCATGCTGATGCCAATATTATTATTATTATTGCAGGATAAATTCAAATTATAAATGTAAAAATACCTATAAAACGGAAACAAAATTTTTAAATACATAAAATTTTAAAATTATAAAAATCTTCAGTAGCAGATTCATCATGATTTATTAAACTTTGCAATCCAGTTATTAGGTGCTGTGCTCAGACTACCAATGGGCTTCAAAGAACGATAATGGAATAACCTTTAAATATAAAGACCAACTATGAATAACAAATAAACATTTCCCAACTATCAGCTTCTGCTGACTTATACAATAGGATGTTGGTTAATCAAGGGCTAGATTCTGTTTCCGATACATCTGCCTCCCTTTTCTTTTTCTTACAATTACCTAAATTATTGAAGGGCCTGATCATTGTAAACCTTTCATGCCATTGGATATCTCTTATATTAACTGTGATAATGGGATCGAGTGTTTTCACAATGTCATTAATTTTTTTTAATTACACACACAATATTTCTGAGACCAATGCCCCCCCTTTTTTTAGCTCAAGCCCTAGAGGATTAAGAGAGCAGTGATAGAAAAAAACTTAGCAGGCTGGTAGCCCAGTCAATAAAGAGTCATTTTGTAATTGAATTTCTTTGAGAAAGAGTTATTGGCTGGCAGATATTGTATCCTTAGACAAACCCCATTTATAAGTCACTCTGGCTAGTAGGGAAATGGAAGGGTCTAGAAAATATGATTTAAAAATGGATTGTTTCACAGAATTTACTAGGTTGTTAACATCTGGTGGATTACTCATGGCAGTGGTAATAATATCAGTACTGATGATAGCAATAGTAGGACTAAAGATGAGTATAATAAATCTATTTTTTTACCCTAAATATAGACACATAAAATGTGTTCTACTTGATAGACCAGAATGAAGGACTGCATTGATAATTAAGGCACTGTGAAGATTTAAGATTGATATTGCTGTTCTTAGTGATATTTATCTCCCAAAGAAAAAAAGGTTAATAGAAGAAAGGGATGGAAACAAGTTTTTTGGGAAAAGTAGGCCAATCAATGAAAGGAGAATGCATAATTTTCAATTTGCTGTAAAGATCTATTTACTACCTTTTATAGTTGGAATTCCTTATTGCATCAATGGTGTTAAACTTGCTTTGCATTATGATACTAGTGGCCATTTTATTACTATGTTGAGAGAAGAAAAACTTTTACTCCTTGTTGAATAACATTATTAGACCAATACCATTAAAAAAAATCAAATTATTCTTGACTTTAATGCATAGGTTGATATAAATTGTAGACTTTGATTAAAAGTTATTAGAAATAATAATATTGGTGCTGTAAATTCAAATGATTTGTTATTATTAAATTTTTGCACAACACATGGATTGAGTACTTTGATTAGGCAAAAAAAAAAAAAAAAACTGTCATGAAAAAATATAAATGCATCCATATTCAAAAAACAGCATTTAATAGATTACATTATAGTTAGGAGCAGGAATGCAAGAGTCATTCACAAGATTGTTGGACAAATTACAAATTAGTATGCTCTAAGATTAAAATGATAGTTGTGTTATCTTATTTGCAAGAAAATTTGTTTATATTTTAAAAGATTCTACTAATACATACTAAATTTCAATAACTATTGCTAATTTGGATCTTCAGGACTGTCATATTACTGAACCATGGAGTTCTCTTAAGGAGTATATTATGGATACAAGAAAATCTATTCTTGGGCTCATTAAAAGAAATTATGATTGATTTTCTGACAATGATCTTATTATCAATGATTTGATTAAAAGACAATGTCACATTTCTGCTTGGCACAATAATAAATTAAATATGGAACTTCATAATAAATCATAAAGATCTGAAGGCAGAAGTTCAATGACTGACAAGAAAATTCAAAAAGTAATGGATTAAAACTGTATAGAAGATTTGGTCATCATTGTTATTCTATATCCTTTTTTTTGATGCATTAAAATTTAAGTGTATCACAATTCTATTAAATCCAGCCATAGCTGTTTCTTATATGATGACAATAATTTTTTGACAGGTGGAAAAAGTATTATCATTTTTTGAATAATGATACAAGACTTGTGATGCTACTATTAATGATATACATTTTACCTACACAATTAGATATGCACAAAGACATTCAACATAATGAAGTCAAAACAGCTCTTTGTACTCTTAAAATCAGAAAGGCTACAGGTCCTGATGAAATATTTGGGGAAATTTTAAACTATAGTGATGATGTTAGTTTCAAAAATATCAATTTTTTTTTTAGAAGCCACCTAATCTTAAGAATGCTTTTATTATTTAAATTTTTAAAATAAGAAAATAGACAAGATACCATGTACACTACAGCAAAAGTATTTCCAAAAATTTTATTCAATAGGCTGGTTAACAGACTCAATGTGTTTTTAGAGGATAAAGAAGCACTATAAACTAGGTTATTGGGAACAAAGAAGAAATTTATATATTGGTTTTTATTGATTTGTTCAAGACATATGATTCAGTTAATAGATCAAATCTCTAGCATTGTTTGAAGTTGATTGTCCACCAAAATTTATTTGTATTATACAGCTAATACATGACAGAATAGAGGAAGTGTTATTACCTAAGGTGTAAAATCTGAGGCATTCAAAATGAAACCTGATGTTTAATGAAAATGATTACTTGCTATAATATAGTTTTCAATTTTCATGAAAATGGGTTTTGGAATTGTAAATTTATAGGTGGCTTAATCAAATAAGGATCAAGATATGAGTGGAATTGTTAATTTAATTAAGAATGACAAGAATTTCTTGGATCCTGGATATATAATATATTGATGAATGTGCTATTTTTGTCAGTTTAAAAGACGATTTACAGAATGTACTTTTTTTTTTTTAATGCAACATATAAAGACTTTGGTTTATTAGTTGATGTAGTAGTTCATTATCAACCAGTAATGGAAAAAAAAATTCTCAGCAACTTTCAGCTTGAAAAATTATCAACTTGACAATGTAAACCACTTTAAATATGTTGGTAGCTTTGCAAGTAGAAAGATGGACTTAGATGTTGAGATACAACGCATCTACTGTGCTGTTATGGTTTTTAACAAGATAAAATATTTCTCATCACAGGAAAATAATTATGACAATTAAATTAGCTATATTTAAAGCCATTATTTTTCCTTATTTTATTGTATGGAAGTGAAATTTGGACATCCTATCAGCACAGTATAAGGGCATTAGAAAAGTTCCACTTAAAAATACTCTGTTAAATTGTAAAAATACAATGGCAAGATCATAAAACCAATCAATATGTTCTTCAATTTGCTAAACATGATTACTCTAGAGACCACTACGGTAAAATCACATCTTTATTGGATCAGACATGTAAATTGAATGAAGTTCTAAAAGGGGAGGGCTATGGAGAACTAGAGCAAGGTTTTCATGCAGGGACCTCATCTATCTCAAAGACATTCTGAAGAATTGTAATGTCAAATGTTTCCATTGGAAAGATATGGTGGGGAATAGTATACATTGGAGAGCTACAATTTGACATGGATTGAAGTATTTAAAAAAGATTTTTCTGCTCAAATTAAAAGACAAAATATCACGTAAGCAGAAAAAAAAGAACTGGCATGTCCTATATGTGGACATATTTGTCATTGGTTCAAACAATGCTATAGACCTTTCCTATTAACTGAATTAAATGCTTTGATCAAGTCAATAAAAACAATATATAAATTATTCCTTTGTTCCCAATACACCAACAACAAAAACCATGATTAAAACTTCTTGATTCTCTAAAATCACACTGAGTCTCTATGAACTGTTGAAGCAACCTATCCATCACACTTTTTTTAAGAATTTTTGCTGTAGTAAATACTGCAATTGTGTCCATCTTCCTTGTTTTTAAAAATATAATAAAACACCCTTACGATTAGGTGGCACAACTTTATGGGTCCTTGGATTCCTAAAAAATGATATTTTTGAAGTTAACATATCACTACCATAATTAAAAACTTCATCTATTTGATCAGAGCTATACACTTTTCTATTTTTAAGATTATGAAGAGCTGTTTTGACTTCCCTCAGCTGAACACCTTGACCAAATCGTACATAAATATCTCATTAAAAGTCATCTCAATTCTTGTATCATTATTTTACCTGATCAAAATATCCTTATCATCATATAAGAGGGCCATTGCTAAATTTAATAGGATTGTGATAAAAAAAGATCTAGAATGACCACAATTAGTGAAATTCTGTATACACTTTGGAGTTTTAATCTCAAGTCTTTTTATCAGTCGTTGAACTTCTGACTTATATTTATTTAGAAATTCCACATTTAATCTATTCTTCTGCCAAATAGAAAAGCCACATTTCTTTTAAATCAAATCATTATTAGAAAACCAGTTTTGATCCTTCTTTTTAATGAATCTAAGAATAGATTTATTTCTATTGATAACATACTACTTAAAAGAATTCATATTTCAGAATAACAGGAAGATCCAAATTGGTAATTTTTGTATTTAATAGCTGTTGAAATTTAGTACTAAATTTTTGTAAAGAACAAATATCAATTTTCTTGTGAATATGATTGGAATAATATTTATTTTTTAATGCACATACTAATCTATAATATGTCCAACAATGTAAAGTTTCTTGTACTCTGACTTTTAACTATAAAAATTCAATAACAAATCATTTGAATTTAACAGTACCAATATGATTATTTTTAATACCTTTTGGCCAAAGTCTACAATTTGCACAAACATGAGCATTAAAGACCTAAAAAAATAAAAGTGATTTTTTAATGGTATTGCTCTAATACTATCCAATAAAGAATAAAAGCTTTCGTTCCCTGAGCATAGTCAGTAATAAAATGACCATTTGTGCAAACTGTGTTTTAACACCACTGATATAATGAAAAATTCCAACAATAGAAAGATACTAAATTAAATTTTACAGCAAATCAAAGACCATGTATTCTCCGTTCATTAAGTGACCAACCTATCCCCCAAAAAACTTGCATCCATCCATTTGTTCTATCAAACTTTCTTTTTCTGGGAAACAAGTTTCACTAACAGAAGCTATAGCAGACCTCCATTCTAGTTTTGAAGAGTTTATATTAAATAAAGTTTGTGCATTTCACATATCTACATTTAAGAAAAAAATAAATTTATGATACTTACCTTTTGTACTACATTTTCTTTTCACTTTACTATTGCTGCTGAATTATTACTAGTGCTGAAATGGGTAACTTGCCACACATGGCAATATAGCCAGGCTGTATGAGACTGGTCATTATTGAACACATTTTTTAAGGCCTTCCACTTCGGTGGCAGGCAGGGATTCCCAACAGGGCTGCCTAAATAAGCAATCTTTGTTAGGTTAGCTGACACTTGTCACACTCAAATCCATTTCCAAACTGACTCATTAAATGGATTGTACCGCCTAAAGCAAAGTTACAACCAAGGAATGTCAGCCAAAGCCATTGGTTTATAAATTCTTGAGGGCTTGAGCTGTCCAAAAAAAAAAAAAAAAAGAAAAGAGAGTCAGAAATACTATTGTGCATCTAGTTGAATGATGGAAATGGTGTTTCAGAAATCCACAATCCCACTGATACCATTAGTATAAGATGTTTAATTACATGTGAGGCTCATGACAAGTGGACCTAGAAATAGTTGTGGAAAAAAAAAATGAGGAGACAAAAAAAACTGTATCTAGCCTTTGATGAACCAATGTCCTATTATACAAGGAAGCAGAAGATCTTAATTGAGCACAGTTTACATGTTATTTACAGTTGGAATTCGTATCCATAGACCATTCTATTGTCTGCCACCTCCATCAATACAACCACTGACTTTATACAATATGTATAAACTAACAGTAGATAACTTTTGATAGGAAAGATTTCAAACAAGGGAAGACAGTGTAAAAATACGTCAGAAATGAAAGTAACTTAAGTTTAAAAACTAAGCACTTAGATATAAAACTTTGTTGAAAGTAGATTAGAATGTTGATTGAGGAAACTTACTATTTTATTAATGTTATCATAAAAATGATTTTTAATTTTATCTCATATGGTAATATGAGGTGTTGTATATACTAATTGTTTTGTATGTGGAACTTGGAATAACAATGCAATAACTTATATTTTTCAAGAAAAGATTGATATCATTGATTTAGTCATAAGAATTCAATTGTAATCTACAACTTTGTTGTGGAAAAAGACATAATTAATAAACTAAAAAAGTTAACTCTTGATTACTAGACAGAATATTTCACATATTCAAAATCTAATAACACTGATACACCTAAACACATATATGCTGAAAAGATAAATAATCACCAATATACGTATTTCATGCTAAACCAGCAATCATCAGTTGGTCCAGACTATCATCTTTACACACATATATAGTATAAGTGCTCAGATATATATTAAGATAGATTATCCTCATAGTTTAATGGACAGGCTTCAATCCACTCCACACTCCAACTCTTCAACCATCCATCCAATTGAAAATCTGATGATGGAATGCTCAAAGGCCACCCTGAGGCCGAGATTATTGTCACACCCATGTTGACCTAAGGTCAATCTGAACCCCACATGTACAGGACATAATCCATTTAATACATATGCAAGGATGGGCAGACATCTCTATAATGTAATAACTGAAACACAGACTTGTTATATACCTGTGGCTATATATATGTAATATAGGGTATATGAGCACAGACTTTCACACCACCCACCTCTCTCCAATCTATCTAATAACACTGATACACCTAAACACATATATGCTGAAAAGATAAATAATCACCAATATTCGTATTTCATGCTAAACCAGCAATCATCAGTTGGTCCAGACTATCATCTTTACACACATATATAGTATAAGTGCTCAGATATATATTAAGATAGACTATCCTCATAGTTTAATGGACAGGCTTCAATCCACTCCACACTCCAACTCTTCAACCATCCATCCAATTGAAAATCTGATGATGGAATGCTCAAAGGCCACCCTGAGGATAGTCTATCTTAATATATATCTGAGCACTTATACTATATATGTGTGTAAAGATGATAATCTGGACCAACTGATGATTGCGGGTCTAGCATGAAATATGTATATTGGTGATTATTTATCTTTTCAGCATATATGTGTTTAGGTGTATCAGTGTTATTAGATAGAATGGAGAGAGGTGGGTGGTGTGAAAGTCTGTGCTCATATACCCTATATTACATATATATAGCCACAGGTATATAACAAGCCTGTGTTTCAGTTATTACATTATAGAGATGTCTGCCCATCCTTGCATATGTATTAAATGGATTATGTCCTGTACATGTGGGGTTCAGATTGACCTTAGGTCAACATGGGTGTGACAATAATCTCGGCCTCAGGGTGGCCTTTGAGCATTCCATCATCAGATTTTCAATTGGATGGATGGTTGAAGAGTTGGAGTGTGGAGTGGATTGAAGCCTGTCCATTAAACTATGAGGATAGTCTATCTTAATATATATCTGAGCACTTATACTATATATGTGTGTAAAGATGATAGTCTGGACCAACTGATGATTGCTGGTTTAGCATGAAATACGTATATTGGTGATTATTTATCTTTTCAGCATATATGTGTTTAGGTGTATCAGTGTTATTAGATAGATTGGAGAGAGGTGGGTGGTGTGAAAGTCTGTGCTCATATACCCTATATTACATATATATAGCCACAGGTATATAACAAGCCTGTGTTTCAGTTATATTCAAAATCATGATTTGCAGATTTAAATTTACTAATTAAATAATAAATTATTTCGTTTAAAATTAGTTCTATATAAATTTAAAAAATCAATTAAAAAAAGATATAACTGATTCAAAAAAATAGAAATTATTATTCAGAAAACGATCCTATATTATAAACATACAAACACTATTAAAAATATTTCTATGAAGCTATTAAAATGATTAAATTACACTCTGAGATATAACTACATAAAAATATTAAATATGTACTCATAATTTCAAATAAAAACAAATTCTTACCCTGAGAAATCTTCATTGTGCATAGTAAGAATAATAGCTTCTATAGCATCCAACATTGAATTAAGTAGAGGCTGGATTGCATTTTTCATCTGATCTAAAGCAGACTGCAATGTATAATTTAAATATATATAAATTTTATTTATTACTCCCACTATGATCATATATGGCATTATCTCCAGTAACTAAGCACAAATGAGTGCAACTATGCAAGGGAGAAAATACAAATATAAAATAGTAATATGGTAAAGGTGAGTTCTATAATGACTAAAATATAGCAAATGTATAGAACATGATAGTTCAATGTTCTATATATCTGATATTTTTTAATACCCTCTTTTAAATTTGGCAGCAAACATTTCTCTCTAAAGGCTCTAATAATTACATAATTTGAGCTCTCTATTTCGTTCCATTCTTGCTACATGAAAACCATCAAAATTGCGTTTTTTTAATGTTTTTGAGATAATCTTTATAACAAGATATGCCTCTTTCATGAAAACTATGCTTAAATTAACCATAGAGTATTTCTTTTTAGAAAGGCTATCATTAATCATTCATTTCATTTATCCAATAAAATAAAAATATAATTTTATAACAATCAACTTTGTAGTCTCACATCTAGAAGGCTAAAAAATATATTAATTGGTCTTATGATATCGCCATTGCATTTTTAAAATTTGATGAAGCATCGCTAAATGAAATTTTTCTAATGCCTTTATGTTAAGACAATAGAAGATACAATATAGACTCACTTCCATACAATAAATTGAATAAAATACTATCTGTATTTACAATTCATTTAGTTATATCATGCCAATGACATATCCTTTTAACTTGATAAAAGCAGCAGCAGCACATTGTAACCTGTATTGCATTTCGATATCTAAGACCATTTTTCTATTTAAAAAAACTAAGATATTTCATTTGGCTCTGATTCTTAAGTTGATAAGTATCCAAAGTAAAAGTTAGAAGATTTTTCTTCTATCATTAATTACTAAACCGAAATCTTTATACGTTGCATTCCAAACATTATGTACATTCTGTAGATTATGTGTTGCACTGACAAAGTTAATATAATCATCAGCTTACTGTACATATCTAAAAACCCCAAAAAATGAAGTAACTATCTGTACTTTTAATTAATTAAAAAAAAAAAATTCATCATAAGTGGATTTAATAAATTTGCAAATAAAGAGGTTCACTTTTCATTTAATTAGGAGATGACCTGAGAAGGAATTATCGTGAAAGCTTAATAAAATAAACATCACATGATCACCATTTCTTATGCTTGCTTATAACTGTTATTAAAACAGGTAAAACTTTCTATATGTATTGCCACTCAGTGCAAGCCAGAGTAATCAATGGATGCCAGAAGGCACTTGTGCATAAAATCCCCATCTAGTGCCTCCTCATTTCAATATCCCCAGACTAGTTTCTGGCTTGTGGTCTTCGTCAGTAGGGAGCCTTGGATCTGAGAGCTCTGCATCTAGATCTTAGGATCTAATGCAACCCTCCAGCAACCACCTTTTATCTACATTTAACTACAAAACTATGAGTCTTAAACTGAAAACACTTGAATATTTTCAATCCAAGCCATTAGCTTATATAGGCATATGGGTCTAAACTCAGTTCAGTACCCATACATTTTGGTGTCTTTGGTTCTTTAACAACCATAACCACCCCTATTCTATTAGGCAGGATTGGTTTTAAGCCAATAAACATCACATGACCACCTCCTCTTATGCTTGTGTATAACTGTTGTTAAAACAGGCAAAACTCACTATATATATTGCCACACACAGCAAGCTAGAGTAATCAATGGATGCCAGAAGGCTTGTGCATAAAATCCCCATCTACTGCCTACTCATCCAATAATCCCAGACTAGTTTCTGGCTTATAGCCTTTGTCAGTGAGGAGCCTTGGACCTGAGAGCACTGCATCTAGTTCTTAGGATCTAATGCAACCCTCCAGCAACCACCTTTTATCTCCATTTAACTACAAAACTATGAGTCTTAAATTGAAAACACTATAATATTTTCAATCCAATCTCATTAGCTTATATAGTCATATAGGTCTGAACTCAGTTCAGTACCTATATATTTTGATGACTTTGGTTCTTTAATAACCATAGCTATCACTATCCTATTAGGCAGGATTGGTTTTAAGCCAATAAACATCACATGATCACCATTTCTTATGCTTGCTTATAATTGTTATTAAAACAGGCAAAACCAAAACCAATCCTGCCTAATAGGATAGTGGTAGCTATGGTTATTAAAAAACCAAAGTCACCAAAATATATAGGTACTGAACTGAATTCAGACCTATATGACTATATAAGTTAAAGAGCTTGGATTGAAAATATTATAGTGAAGACTCATAGTTTTGTAGTTAAGTAGAGATAAAAGGTGGCTGGTGGAGTGTTACATTAGATCCTAAGATCAGTACTCTCAGATCCAAGGCTCGTCACCGACGAAGGCCACAAACCAGAAAAACTAGTCTGGGGATATTGAATGAGTAGGCACTAGATGGGGATTTTATGCACAAGCCCTCTGGCATCCATTGATGATTCTGGCTTGCACCGAGTGGCAATATGTACAGAGAGTTTTGCCTGTTTTAATAAAATAACTAGAAAGTTTAAGTTGTAAAGGAATCAAGATTATTCATGTATACTTATATTATTAACAGAAGTATATTTATTACTTCTTACAATGCAAATATTAAAAATTTAACATTTTTTTTAAAAAAAATAAAGAAACCCAGCAGATATTTCGTGTATTGGTCAGATTAAATACATATAGTATTTGCCCTAAAACTACATGATTAACTTAGACACCATATAATAAGAAATGGGTACAACATTTCTGCTTTAAAAAGCTGTATGTATGTATTGCATGAAAATAATTAATAAATGTCCTTCAACCAAATCAATAAAGGTAGCAAGTGTTTTAAACTCTATCATAACTGATGAGGCTGATCGTTTGGCTTAGTCAAAATGTGTAAAGTATGAGAGATTGGATAGTAATGGTTGGATTGGTTCAGGACATGGGCATCCCCATGTCACAGATAGGGGAATGGCTTTCAGATATGGAGGCTAGCTGCAAATAAGCAAAGTATTATAAATAAGCAGTCGCTGACATGGGGACAAGATTTACTATCAGAAAATGATGAAGACAATAGCATGTTTACTTCTATAAAATGCCACAATTTTTATGACAGTGAATGTATAATGGCGAGTGTTGATCGCCTTTAAATGAATCAACACCCCATTCGGTGTTGGGTCAGCAACAATATTTTTATAAGTCAGTGGAAGATCACTATAGGTGACAATGGTGAGGAGGAAGTAGTGGATGGATGTTCATTAATGAGATTCAGATAGCACATTAACCCTGTTATGGAAGTTGTTCCTGGGCAAAGAAGACAACAGGAAACCACTTTGCTTTATAATTCCTTTGTTTTATTATGAGTATGTCTACAGGAATCATTATGTTTGGTGTTGAGATTTTCACTAAAAATGGCTTTGATGTCTTTACCAGTGGGAGTAGATACAAGGCTACTCAAGGCACAAGTCTGCAAAATCCTCATAAAGTTCATTCAGTGAGAAAAGACACCTTGAGAAGTAGCATGTGGAATGTTAGATTACTGAGAAGAGCTGGGAAATTGCAAAATTTGAAAAAAGAGATGAGTATAAATAATATTGATATTATAGGAGTAAGTGAAGTAAGGTAAAAGGATGTGGGGAAGTAGTAGAGATGTTATTTTATTCGGGTGACTATAAACCAATTAATGGAGCTGGCATTGCTGTTGGAAAGAAAATTTGAAATAGTGGCAAAGGTAGATGATGATGAGAATGACTGCAAGTTATAGGAATTTATACAAGTTTATATGCTGACTACTAGTTATAATGATAATGAGAAGATAGAGGAAATTAGCTAACATGAGGGAGAAAATGCATGTATATTGCTATTGGGTGATTGGAAAACTGTTGTGAGGAAAGCTAAGAAAGAAAAATTGTTGGAAATTATGGTATTGGAAAAAGAAATAAAAGAGGTAGCCAGCTATTCCAATTTTGTAAGAAGAATGGGGTTGTGATTGCAAACACTTGCTTTAAAAATCATATAAGAAGATTGTATACATGGAAAGCTCCAGGTGATAGAAAACATTATTAAAGTGATTATATATTGATTCAGGATTGTTACAAGAATAGTATTAAGGGTTCACATACTTTGCCTGGTGCTGATATAAACTCAGATCATAATTATGATTATGACCAAATTAAAGTTGAGTTTAGAAAAAATAAAAAGAGGAATATAATATAAGATGGACTTGGATAAATTGAGAGAAATGGAAAAAGGGAAATTTGATTTAAGATGTAAAAATGCAATAAAAAGAATTGATAAAGATGAGGAATATAATAATAGTTCTGATAAGTGTTGGTGTAAGATTAAAGAAGGATTATTAAAAACAGCAAAAAATAAAATAGGCACTAATCGACATTGGATAACAGAAGCTATGTTGGAAACCATGGAAGAATGACAATACTGAGGAAGGGCAAAATGCACACATAAAAAATTAATGAGCTAAAAATAGAAATAGATTTATCAAAAGAAAAATGGTTGAAACAAGATGGTAGAGAGATAGAACTGCTTCAATAGGTGAAAAGACATGATCTGGTATTTTATAGAATTAGAAATGTTACTTGGGAGAAAAAGACATGATAAAAATGGGAAGAGATTAACTGATAGTAATGATTGAAACAATATCTTCAGTGTCTATTTAGAAAAGAAAATAATTAAATTAATTATGAATTTGAAAATGAAGAAAATATTGAAATAGATGATAAAGATATGGACATGTTGACATATGAAGTAATATGATCAATTGAACAAATGAAGAATGGAAAAGCTGTTGCATTTTATGCAATATCTATAGAATATTTGAAAGAAATGGGAGAATTTACTATGAACAAAATAGTTGGACTGATATATAATAGTGGAATATGGGCTGAAGATTTTTTAAGAACTATAATGATTCCAATGACAATTAAGTTTGTTATCTCATGCTTCTAAAGTTTTACTGAAGATTTTTATTCAAATAATTTATGAAAAGGTAGAGTATTATATTGAAAAAGAAGAGTTTGGTCTTCGGATCAGGAAAAGTACAAGAGATGTTATAAGTGTTATTAGAACAATTGCAGAGAGGTATATTGAAAAAGGTAAAAGAATTGGTATACGTTCTGTGGATTTGCAAAAAGTATTTGATAGATTAATCTGAAATAAACTTATGATGATCTTAAAAAATAAAAAAAGAATTTTAAAAAGAGAAAAGACTCATTTGGAATATTTATACTGGGCAAAGGATAAGAATTACATTGGAAAATAATAAGTCTGATGAAGTGAATATAGAAAGGAATTAGGCAAGGATGCAGTATGTTACCTGTTTTTTTTACATATTTATTTAAGACATTTTAAATAATTATTTAGACTATGGAAAGCAAATGTTTGAGGTAGAATAATAAAATGTATTAAGATTTGCAGATGATATGATTCTTATAGGTGAGGATGAAAGTGTCTTCAAAATATGTTAAATAAACTGAAGGTAAGGATGTATGGAATAAAGATTAATATTGAGAAAAATCAGTCTTTATGGATAGAGAGGAATGCAAAGAGATAGCAAATTGAAATCTATGATTTCAACAGGTAAAGGGATTTAGATATTTGGGTAGTCGGTTGAGGGAGGATGGGAGAAATGAAAATGAAGTTAAAAGAATAGCATTGCCAAAGAAGGCATTTATTAAGAGAAAGAAAATATTTTGTGACGGTTTGAAGAGACAATTAAGAAAAGATTAATTAACAGCTATGTGTGGAGTGTATTGTTGTATGGTTGTGAAACATGGACAGTGAGTAATAAAATTAGGAACAGATTAGTACCTTTGAGATGTGAACATGGAAAAGAATGGAAAATATCAGTTAGATGAATAACATAATAAATGAAGAAGTTTTGAACAGAGTAAATGGGAAAAAAAAGATTGATTGAGGAAATTAGAAAGAGAAACTGGATTGGACATATATTAAGAGAAAGTTTAGTTTAATGAAAAATGCTTTGAAGGGAATGATGAGGGGAAGCAAGAAGAAAGGATGAAAAAATATTGATATTGTTAGATGATATGAGATGAGAAGAGTTACGTGGAACTGAAAAGCTGGACAATGAAGAGAATGAAGTGGAAAATGAATGAATTGATGAAGTAATTATTCTCTGGACCTGTCCATGGGACAGAATACTATTGATTGGTTGAGTGGTTGGTTTCATTAAAAAGAATATAGTAAACTTTACCAATTAATTTATAAAAAGTGATAGATTTGCTTCCTTCATTAGACTCCAATTAATCTCAGTGTATTTAATAAAATTATATATACAAACAATGAGATATTAAGATATCATGTCATGATAATAACGAATACATATATACACATACAGCAGCCACTCATAAATAAGTATGGCCATTCCAATTCCAAGAAGAAGAAAAGATAATAAATAAAAATTACTCTAGAAATAAGCTTGCAATGAATAAACAAACCAATCTGGGAATCACAAATATATCCACTTATAGAATAAGATGATCCATTTTTATGTTTATTTTGTAATGCGGTCTTTTTTGCAGAATTTTTCTTTCTGAAATACTTCAACAATTCCAATTCTCCAATGTCTTTCCAATAGAATTCATTAACATTGCGGTTCTTTAGAATGTCTTCGAAATAATTCTTAGGATGTCAATGGAGTATATGAAGAAAATCATGCCCAAATTGTACCATAAAATATCCTTTTAGGAAGTCTTGCATTGTTCATTTGTTTTACAGACCTAACCCAATAAAGATATACTTTTACAATAGTGGATAAAGAACAACATACAGAGTTGTGCTATAAGATGAATTTCTTTTTTAATTTGATGCCATTTGTTTATTAAAACATGTCTGATTTTGGAAGAAGACGAGTAATTAACCTTAAGATAAAAAAAGATTAGTTTGATATTTTTAATTTAAACTGTGTATATAATTTATTGTAAAATGAAAACTAAGAACTGAGTCACTAACAAACAATTAAAAAATAAGTGGCTTATTCAAAAATTATTAAAATATCTGAGAAAACAATAGAATTAGAAAACAAGCTCAGAAACCTATAAAAGGAGTGACAGCCAATTGAGTGACTGACTAGATGAGAATAGATAGCAGACAGAGAGATGATTAATTCAATTAATCAGCAAGTAGTTCATCATAAAATATAGGAAGATTAGAAAATTCAGTCAGAAAACAGTAGCAGAGCAAAATAAACGGCTTAATTTGTCATCTGTTGATTGAAACTCTTAAATGACAAATGGCTAAAAAAATTCCTCATCTTTAGATCAACTACAAAAGCTTTCCCAATGTTAGAACAACTGCCACTGGACATGAGCTTGTACGTTAAGTAGGCTATACCATCTTGAAAAGTTAATTAATAGTATTAACGTTCATACTGAAAGTCATTGAAAATATACCTACAAATCCATAGTTCTATTGATTGCAATTTTATAAAGATTTCTCAAATAATTCTTCAAGTCTGATGCTATTTATGAATTGTGTAGTTTAGCAATATTCCTATAGTGGAATCAAAAAATCTATTCGTAATATACTGTATAAAATAATAATTATATGAAAATTTGGATATACAAGTTTGTGTCTGAAGGTCAATGCAATCACTAATCTGCCATTTAAGACATTTAAAGATTTGAGAAATAAAAGTTAAGCTTAATTTTTGAAGATTGAAAACTGGAACGACTCATGTGATTGTAGTGAGGTATTGATAATAACTGTCATCATTTTTTAAAACTTTTATTTAATGAATATATTTTTTGTGTTTTATCATTATGTAAATAGCAAAGTGAAATATTCAATGTTATTAGTCTGTTAATTAAATTTTGTTTTTGTGATCTTTTGGCTTTCTTTGTTCATTATTTTTCATTATTCATTGCATATTGTGGTCTCATATTTCTCTATTGAGTTCAGACCTGAGTATGATAATAAAAAGATATGTATAAAAATGATTAGCCTAAGATCCCCGTTACTATCTGGCAAAAATATTTATTACTGTATACACAGAGATTTTGTTGCATAATTGATAACTTGACCAATGCCATAAGTCAGATTCTAATTGTAATATAAGTTAGTCAGTGGATATACATACATTCTTTCATTTACATATATAAATGGCAACTCAAAGTGAATCCAGGCACCATCACATTTTTAATATTCTTTTACAATACATATATATGAATCAAAGATAAAATATCCTATATTGAGTTCACTAGTGGGAAAATAAGATATTAAGATTTTATAATGACCAACTTCTGAATTGTAAACTATATCAAGACAAGATTCTTCAAGACAAGTTTCAAGGGAATTTCTTATCAAATGTACCTAAGTGACAAACATCATTAAGCACAAATCAGATAGCTAAAATTTTATTTTCTATAACTCAGATTTTATTTAAAACCCTTTTTTTGGCTAATATTTTCATAGTTTATAATTAATAAGTTGGCCAACATATATATATAGTACCTAATGCCTTCTTACCTTCACAGGTATGGACTGATCACACAGCTTTAGTTTTAACATAATTTTGTCATCATAGGTGGACATTTTTTAAATATTAGTATGCTGAATTGCCTGGCCCTGATATGAATATTTATAATTATTATTTTCCTTGTTGGGATCGTTAAGTTTTTCTTTGCACATTTTTCCCATGTGCATTTTTTTTTTACAATTATTACATATCAATTATACAAATAAAATAACAAACTTGAGACATTAAACATTTAGGTGTATTATTTGTAACCTACTATTGTGAATGCAGTAACAAAAATAGATATAATAAATAAAGAATAATAATTTCATCAAATAAACTTTATTATTTATGTATTCATTTTTAAAATGAATAAAGCTAATTCACAATTTTTATCAAACTACAATTAATAATAAACACTTT